>CM055966.1:16175000-16385000 GCA_029531755.1 Holothuria leucospilota | reverse complement strand
AGGTGCTGGATTTATTATTCATTATAGTAGCATTAGTCATTTCTCTACATTAAGAAGGACTTTACTCATGAACTTTACTCATGAAGAGCAGTTTTAGTTCATAACTACCAACTAATATGTGCAAAGGCAACAACTAATTACTAAGGGTGAAACAATACCTACACTACACGAAAACAATAATATAATTAAGATTGAAAGAACCAAAGAGGTAATATCCTGGAAGCACTTGCTTGATTTTTTCAGATCCAAAATGACTGTTGTTCCCTATAAAATGGTTGCGAAAGGCAATGTTGTTAAACTTTTTCATAATTTTCTCTGTCTCATACTGCCTGAAGGATGTGCTGAAGTGCCTGATAAATAAATACATACTCCTCCTACAATAAACAAATGGGAGAAAAAGATATTAAAACATGGCTTACGATATAAACACTGTTTAAATTAAAATCATCAGCGATTAATGACTTTTTATAGTGGCATCATTCTAAACAGGAACCATGCTCTAGTATCCTTAAAGTTTTACCTTTGAGAAAACCTTTAAGAAATTATTCATCCCACCCTGCCTTCCTTAAGGGATATATAGTTGGCAGTATGAGTGAAAGCAAACTGGAATGACAAACCTAAACTGGTTTCACTAATGTAAAGAAAATTGGAAGTCAAAATGAAATAAAAATGACAGCAAGTATGGAAAACTATATTTACTCTATGATGGCTATTGTATAAAAAGCAATCTGCTTTCACTCTTTACGAATCACATCTATTATAACATCAACTCACCTCATCTCTGATAGCAAAGGAGTTTCTGTGTCTCATCTGTCTCACAATAGTAAAGACATCTACAGTTTGACTGATTTGCATTTGTTCCAGAGCGCATTCCAATGCGATAAAGATACAACTACGACTTACACCATTACTGTAAAAATGATTTAAATGGAAAAATTTCTACAATATGTATTAAGAGGTGCCTTTTTTTACAAGATCAGCTTTCACGTAAGTCTTTTGTTTAAATTTCGACGTACAGTTACACCTTGGAGAACATCCCTCGAATATGACCCAGATGCTTTGAAAGATGCCTTTACATTCTTACCATGGAAGTTGCATAATTGTATGTTGTTTTGATGGAAAGTGTGAGAAT
Source organism: Holothuria leucospilota (assembly GCA_029531755.1). NCBI lineage: Eukaryota > Metazoa > Echinodermata > Holothuroidea > Aspidochirotida > Holothuriidae > Holothuria > Holothuria leucospilota. The sequence continues at coordinate 16,383,868 of CM055966.1, read as the reverse complement.
ATAGTAATTAATATGCTGGTACTGAAGCATTCATTAAGTACCAGTGCATAGAATCGAAAGATGTTATTTATTTCAAAGGATGATATTGACAATGTGAATGAATTGCATGTTTGAGGTATACTTGACAATGATACGCAGCATGTAAAAAAAACAAACATCAATTCCATACTTACATACAATGTATCACCACCGGTCCTTCTTCATGATTTATGTATCCTAGTAGCTCATGAACATAATTTCTAATCATCTGAAGCGGAGAGAAATCGTCACCTTCAGGCCAGGACAGTAGTTGCAGCTGATGTACCTTTCTAGTGTCCTGGAAAATGTCATCAGCATAAATGTTCGTTTTACCCTCTTGGATGATGGCATATTCTGCAATATATTCTTTTATCACCTATAAATGTTAGAGGGCGCGCTATATTCATACTAACGTAATGCATCCCACAGGCGTACGAGGTAGGAAATCTAAGATGGACTGCAGCACTCCGGAATTGGCAAAGGCAACTTCTCAGACAGACCTCAGGAAAAAATGGGTCTTCTTCTTGACTACGAAATGCTCCACCCTACTAGAAAACATTAGGTCCCATACCCCTTTACCAGACCTATTTAGGGATCTCAAATCAAATCGATTCGGTTTAGAATAAAATGAATATTTGTGTCTTGAAATAAGCAAATTAGCAAGTTTTCACTCACATCTAAACTGTTCCTCGCCCGTAACATATATGTGAATGTTGAATGGTAGCTGATGACAGAGGAACTGAGGCCTTGTACTTTAATACCATAGCTGTACACGTGCTTATTGAACGCTCCCCATTATCAATTTAAAAAGAAATTATACAACAGAAAAATTTGAGTACTTGATATTTAAAACCCCAAATACGAGCTGAATTTATTTCTACACAATAAATTCTCATAGGCCAATTAATATATTTTCACCATTTAAAGTGTACCTAAAGTCTAACATTTCAAAAATATATGTTACAAAGCGTGAAAAACTAGTCCAAATGATTCCAACTCTCATCTTTACAGGACATCCCTGAACTGGGACACAATATGTTGATATTGTATTGAAGCTTATTCCTTCAAGTAAAAATGGTAGATTGGCCGATAATTTGTTATGTCATTCTTGTAATACTCAAATTACTGTCTTTGGTTTTCTTTCTTCGAAAGGCACTCCACCTTGTGCCAAAATGTGATCACTGTCTTACTGCCGGTATAGGGTGTCTTAACTGTACATGTCTTTTTGTACGACAAGCTAGTCAAGAGAACAGTAAATTTTCAAGACCATATAAACACTTAAATTTCAAAAGGAAACAAAGACATGTAATGTGAGTTGTACGAAGGACATCTCAGATTATTGCGCAATCGTATAATTCAAATGAAGTGAGCACATTTTAACATTTTAGACGTCAGCAAAGGAGTAAACTACGAAAATGGGAGTTGGATTAATGAGATTCATTTTTTAACCTCTAAAATATATCTTCTTGTAATTCTACACTTGAGGTACACTTAACTTAGTTTTGTAGCTATTATTTTGCTCCTCAAAGAATGTTTTGCTCTGGAAGGGTGCGTGTGCTGTCACCATTACATTTACAAACCATTTATACTTCTGTCTTTCCTGTGACCACCTATACTTTTCAAATTCACGAACTAAATAATTTTGAAGAACACTCGGTCCATGTCGTGTCATCTTAACGGTATGATTTTAGCCTTGATAAAAAGGCAGGAGTTAGTAATAAAGGGCCAACTCACTCCGTGTTCTGCATGAAACACTTGAAACTCTCTCATGAAGTAAGACGAGCATTTGCTTCCATCACGAAACGAAACTGAGATGTTGCCAAACTCTGTCGTACCCTCATCAGGCCAGTACTGAACACATGTCTAGAAGAATGAAATATGGAATTGTTAAATCCCTTTAAACATTTAGTTGGAATTCATCATACGGACGCGTACATTACAGTGGTGCAATTGGAAGGGCTGAGCTGATTTTTGACAAGGTTTTGTACTGGAATAGATGTGGAAATTAAAAATATTTTGCAGTTGTGTTCTAGAGAATATTAGCTTTATATAACTATAAGTGTATGGTCCTGTATGTTGGGAACTAGGCATTCGTATTGAAATTACTCTACTAAATGAGTAACAACAACTGTCAATTCAGTGTTTAATTGTAATATTTTTGTGTTTTCATGCTGCGTAATAACATACAAATGCCAGTACTTTTACAGATGATCATGGGCGTCAATCATGGGGGACGGGGGAACAAGTCCCCCACATTTCGATCTGTGGGGGGGCACAATATCAAATGTCCCCCCACATTTATGGCAAGCCAAATGCCCAATAGTTCAAAAAACTTGGTTTATCAATCGATAAACCAGGTTTATCGACCGATAAACCTGGTTTATCGACCGAAAAACTTGGTTTATTGACCGATAAACCTGGTTTATTGGTCGATAAACCAAGTTTATCGAAATATTGGGCATTTGGCGTCGATAAACCAAGTTTCTCAACCGATAAGCCAAGTTTTTTGATAAACTTGGTTTATCAAATCGATAAACCAGGTTTATTAATTCGATAAACCAAGTTTATCGATTTGATAAACCACGTTTATCATCAGTAAAGTGATAAACCAGGTTTATCAAATCGAAAAACTAGGTTTATCAACCGATAAACCAAGTTTATTAGTCGAAAAACCAAGTTTATTGACGCCCAATGCTCAATAATTCGAAAATCCAAGTTTATGGAATTTATAAACCAGGTTTATCAAATCGATAAACTTGGTTTATCGACTTTTTAAGTGAGAAATTCGATAAACCTGGTTTATCAACCGATAAACTTGGTTTATCAAAAAAACTTGGCTTATCGGTCGATAAACTTGGTTTATCGACCGATAAACATGGTTTATCGACCGATAAACCTGGTTTATCGATTGATATACCAAGTTTTTCGAATTATTGGGCATTTTGCTTGCCATACACATTTGCGTAAAAGAGTAGTGTCGTAGCTCTATTTCACTGACTTTTTGAGTGGCATGTAGGTTTCTTGGGCAATTGTTAAGTGTCTCGATGCAGATTCTGAATGCAGATTTCGTCAGGGAAATCTTCTTTCATGAAAAAATTTCGGCGCGCTTCGCGCGGATCCGTCACGGTTTACACTCCTCATGACCATTAAAAAGGTACTTATACATGGAACTATTCTGATCACAACCCTCTCCGAAAACAGACATACATCTCCAAACATCTGAAGGGGCCTCGCATCAATATGGGATCATTCACTCAGTGGCGTACGCAGAGGGGAGGGCCATTCGGCCATGCTCCTTCACTTATTCCGATTTTTTTAAGTTCCTAAAAATACGTAAATTTTTTAACACAAACTTTACTCCAAAAAGGTAACATATGTGGCACCAGATTGTATGTAAGGACACCTAATTTTTCAAAAAATTTCAAAGGGGAGGGGGGCACCCCCTAGACCCCTCCCCAAGGCCGGCGGTCACACAACATACTGCATGCCCAACCCCTTGAGAGAAATCCTGGATACGCCACTACATTCAGTCTAATTTGTAGCATGATGTGGAAGGTTGAAAGTACGTTGTTGCCGTTAAACATATTTCAAAACTTTTAACCGAGCGCTTCGCCGAAGCCATTATTGCTATAGATGGTGATTGTTAATACACTTACGACTAAAAAGCATTCTGAAAACTCCCTTGCTAGTCCTTTGCTATACTACGATCAGCTATAAAAATATCCCAAAGATAACACCATTTTGCACCTAAGCAGCCTTAAATTAACAAAAATTTCTCAAAGGGGGAGGGGGACACCCCCTCCCTTTGGAACCCTCACCCAGGATGACACCTTTATATAGTGACAAAGGAAGGATACCCACTGCTGTATACAAACGCAAGGTGCATAAAAAAGGTGCAATTTACGCGCCGCCACTGCAGTTAGTGAAAACATCCAGTCAGTCGGAAAAATTAGAATTCACTAAATTATGAACATTTTCCAGCCATACACGATCAGCTGCAAAAATATCCCAAAGATAGCACCGTTTTGCACCTAAGCAGTCTTAAATTAACAAAAATGTCTCAAAGGGGAGGAGGACGCCCCCAACCCTTAGACCCCTCCCCCAGGACGACACATTTATGTAGTGACAAAGGAAGGATACCCACTGCTGTATACAAAACGCAGAGCGCATAAACAAAGTGCAATTTACACGCCTCCACTCAAATGGAAAGATAATGCAGCCAGTCGGAATTTGGGACCTTGACACCCCCAAACATGTCACCCTAGCAACGGGCCTGGTCGGGTCCATGATCTCTGACAATGATCCATGCTGCGAAGCGTGGTTCAGCTATTTTGGGACATGGTGAAAATAACATCTTGAAGTAATTCCGTGGACTCCGTGTATTTCACCTGGCAGATCATCAATGATGGTCATGTTAACTTTGAAATGATAATTCCTATTAGAATAGGGCGTCAGTCATCATAAGGGGGGGGGGGGAGGAAAGGGCCTATGGGAAGACACCCCCTGTTCAAAATCAAAGGTATTGGTTTGTGCTAAGTCATGTATGTCCCCCGTTCCCCACCCCACCCCCCACATCTGAATACGGATTGACGCCTTGCATCTATGATGGTCATGTTAACTTTGAAATGATAATTCTTATTAGAATAAGGCGTCAGTCATCACAATGGGGGGGGGGGGGAGGAAAGGGCCTATAGGAAGACATCCCTCTCAAAACCAAAGGGATTGGTTTGTGCTAAGTCATGTATGTCCCCCGTCCCCCCACATTTGAATACGGACTGACGCCCCTGCAGATGATATTCAGTATCACATGTCTTTTGAAAACAATATTTTCTACGATGTGATGTAACATAGAACCAGATATCCGCATTTCGGAAAATTAAGAGCATTTAAAGGCTGGCAATCATCACCCCAATCTCACTTTTAATTTTGGAACAACCAGAACTCAGAACTAAAGTTAGCCTTTTCATTGATATAAATATCCATTGGGCAAATTTAATAAACCATCAAATCAATTTAAAGGCTATTGAAATTGGACAATGACTTGCATACATTAAGTGAAATTTGACGTAATGGCAGGTCTACTTACACCGCATAAAAACACCCACTTACAAAAACTCAGATTTCACCAGGAGAGTATCAAAAGTGGTATCCTTAGCAGGACTGGCCTTGCGCAAATAAAATTGACCCATTTATTGGCATACATCTGCAAGTTTTCAAACCTAACTTGATGGAGGGGTTAAGAGTAGACTTAGAAGAGAGAATTTAAGCCTTGGAGGAAGAGAGGTGCTCTAAAGTGAATAAAACTGAGGATAGTTTACTAAAAATCTCCTTTGAAAGTAAGACATTTTTAGGATCAAGGATGTAACCGACAGTGTAAGATTCTTGCAGAGGAAAACTTCTTTCCCCTGGGAATGGTGTGCCTGTGCACAGAGTACTTACCAAGGACATAGAAATATGATCAATTATAAAACAAACTTCAATTCATCTCTTAAACACCTTAAAATATGAAAATATTTTCATTTTGCTTTACTTGGGCCACTCACAAAGACGTTTTTGTGGATGATAAAAAATTACCTCATCTTTAATATCCAATTCATTCAGCATAATTATAAGTGGACATTTCCATTCATAAATAAGCCTCCAGAAATCTCCAGTTGTGTTGGGCAAAGGTGACTGGGTGCTGATATAGGCATCATTCTTTGTTACACTCTAAACGGTTGTATTAAATAAAGAAAATGAATATTTAAATTATCAGACAAAACAGTCAAATAAGACCATGGTAACTTTCTCTCACCAGTTAAATATCACCAAAAGACCTCCAGAGTTTTTTAACTTTAAATTAAGCTTTTAAATCAATAATGTTTGAATCGTAATCTCCCAATGAAATTATATGAAAGAATGTTACAAATACCGTAAAAAGGTGTCCAAGCCTTACAACTTAACTTCTTCATAGGAAGAAAATAACTCACTCTGAATAAAGTAGCGTTAATATAGTTTGAAAAACTCGTCCGTTTTTCACTCATTAAAAAAACACGGCCACTGTCGTCTGGAGAGTCAAAATAAAAAGTGTGCCTTTACTTGTTAACATGTCAACCATATTCTAAAGTAACAGAAGAGGAGTTTACGCACGTAATCTTGTGCTGTGTGGTTAAATGAGTAATAGATATGCAACAGATAAATGAATTGTAATATGAAAATCGGATAGTATGATGACTACAATAAAACACGACCACACCAATACTGCATTTTACTGATCATCACCTGTACAGGTGAAATAAAATGCGGTAAGGATATTATTTACCATAACACTAACTGTCAATTCTAATTACCAATGAAACAAGTATTTTCAAAAGTATTATTGCATTTAAAGGATGTATGGCAATTATACAGGCACTTAAGTGAATGTGGGCATACTTGGCTCAATGTCTCTGAAGCGATTCTTGAGACATCTGTCTTCCCCGATACCAAATTTGGAATTCTGATGATGATCAAAATGAGTCAAAAGCTGAGGAGATAAGAAAAAGATGACAGGTGTTAGAAAACACATGTAGCAGTTGTAAACCTTGCCAAAAGGAATGGAAATGAGGAAATAGCTTTAAAGTGTGATGTTTGTTGAAGGTATAACTTCTAAATTGTTGAAATTTCTTCAGCTTGGTCTTTGATAGAAAAAGTAGGAAAAGTGACAACAAAGACAAAGGGTATGTCAGCAGTACAACATGATGGTAGAAAAAAATAGGAGGTCAGTTCTCCTACGATTCGGAAATAGAAAGACTGGTTTTGGCTGCTTCTTTATCCATTTTATATATTGCAAACAAAATCAGATGAAAACTATACGGAGGTGAATAAAGTGTATAGAATTCTCCTGAATGTTATAAGATTTTAAACGGGCCAGGGGAAGCAGAAGGGGGAATCAGAGTCTCAAAAGCCCTTTGTAATCTTCCCTTTGCTTTTTCCAAAAGATTTTACCTTTGCCACATCTGCACATCTATTATTGGTTCTCTTCATAATTTTGTACATGTAACTAAATAACCCGAACACGTTATGTAAACTAAAGATGTCTCTTGTTAATAGAAGTCTCTTGAAACTTGTATGAATAGATAATTCAAACAGTCAAACATACGTTCAGCAGAAATAGATATGTGAATTCATTCAAATAACAAATAACAAATTATGCTGTATTTGTACTTTATAAAAGAGAGTCAAGTATGTTGTTGTCACATTTTCAGGCCATATCGCAAAAAAGACATATCGAACAGTAAAAAAGCCGAAAGATAAACAGCATATCACTGACAGCACCTCGAACTCATCAGACAGATTTTTTCGCTCGAAGACCATATTGAAATCGGTCGTCAGGATATCTGCATGGGATTTCACTGTATGTCTCGTCAATAGATAATCCACCAAGCACTTGTATATGAAAAGGTATTGGTTCTATACGAAGAGGGAAAATTAGAAATAACTAAAATATGCTATTTAATTCTGGACTATTCCTAATTTTAACGTAAATTCCATTCTTATAGTGCCTGTTCTTAAAATTTATTGCACCTTAATGTAACTAGGCAAACATGCATATTGATCGGCTGCACAATATTTTTCAGTAGTTTGCATGGAATTGTCAAAACCTCAGTGATGACTTTCATCGATATTACAATTTAAACAACAGTTATGTTTCCTGATTACGACATTTGTCAGTGCTATATATAATGTTATCATAAGAAGACAAATTTTATTTTACGAATAATACATGCCAGTGACTTAAGCTAAACATAAAAATATTTTACGTAATGAATATATCACCAAACATTCTTCGTCACTACATGCCTTTACAAGCACTAAGATCGTTCCCGGCCCCCTCCCATATTTTCAAATACCTCGACCTTGCAAAAGTTTCGATAATAGAATCCAAAGTTTGGAGTTTTACTTAAGCTACTTTTAGAGGAGTAGAAACTGACAGTAAAATGAGCACATCACATTTGACTTCTTACCTCCTTAAGAACAAAATTGATTCGACTCTTTCTTGCCTCGTTTACAAATTTGAACACATTTATGTTCTCCTCGTTTTTAATGACCTCCATCAGACAGTAAATAGAGATAAACGTTCCTGTCCTTCCAACCCCGGCGCTTTTTAAAGAGAACAAAAAAATCCTTAACCACAACACTTCAAATGACAATTCCAAAGATTAGGAACGATTGATTAACTAGGTAAATTACAGCTAATTTGAATAACTGCAAGTAAACTACAAGGGAAAGCTACTTTGATGTAATCATCTTTTTATCATGGCTACGGTTGAACATATATTCGTCAATGCAAGATGCTACCTTTTAAAACTGTTAATCCAAGGAGTTATAAAGGCGAAATATTTCTCAATAACATTTACTACAAATATAAGTGAGCAATCTGAACATATGTTGGTCTTCATATGCAAAATGCCCTAACAGAGTAGTACTAGTAGATAACGTTTGAATGATGCCGGAACCTGTCAGCTTTTATCCTGCACTGTAAAACCCTATTTGTTGGGATAACTTATAAGACTTGAGGTAACTGGCTGCATGGACCTTAAAAAGTTTAGGCTTTGGGTGTCTCCGATTATGCATTTCATTACTGAAAGAAACTCAGTTGCCTGAACTTTAAAAGGTCCATGCAGCAAGTTACCTCAAGTCTTATAAGTTATCCCCCCGAAAAAGGGTTTTACAGTGTGTGTTCAGGTGTTCACTTTGCATAGTATTGGTCTCCATAAAACTCGCCTCTTTAACTTTCTTAGCCCTTTCTTTGGGTGTACTTTTCAAGTTAAAGCAGTGGGCGTGAGGACAAATAGAAACGTCTTTCACAGATATGCATTCTGGAACTCTTTGCGTTGGCAAAGCCGAAGGCGATGGAGCTGGTGGCATAACTGACCTCACTTAGACAATGCAATTAATGGTGGAGTCGGAACAAGAGCTTTTCAGGGTAGTCAATACAACATACAATTATGCTTCCATGATCGAATCATGATTTGCTGTCCTTTATCTCGAGAATCGTATAAGATGACATCACAGACTTAACCTTTTAGACAGATTGTTTTAGTAATAATAGTACCGTATCATAGTATCGAACTATTCATGGCATACATACCTGCAATGAGTAAGTATTGGTGAATGGCTGTGTTTATGAATCTTCTTGGTATGTTGAATGCAGTCCATCAACGGCGTTCTCTCACTTGGTACATCCATGTCAGGCCACGCAGTGAAGTGTACTTGATAAACCTCTCGTAAAGCATCTCCCTGTTTAGATTATTTGAAAAGGGGCTAGATTATTTCTATGACCTACTCCAATACTTACTTTTACAGAAAAAGTCCCCTAAAAGAAGGACGCATATAGTTCGTAATATGACACACTCAGGACAATCAAATCAAGATTCAGTGGAATGTGCCTGAAGCTGTAGAACCGTTTGGATATTTCAAGTCAAACTATTTAGTTCCCCATTTGGGTTACCGTTCAGGAAAAGTGTATCATATCAAGTAAAAGTGAAGTTTCTGTGTGTGATATGTGACCAGCACTTTCAAGTATACTCTATCGTATATTGCATATTCATTTTGCATTATGAAAATAATCTAAAATCAACCAATAGTTGCTACGGCGGGTCATCATGGTTCAAATTTGGCAATTCTTAGACCCAAATGTAAAATAAATCTTTATCAAGTTTCCTTTTACTTAAAGTAATAATCACATTAAAGTAACTAGTTTGTCCTTTCACTAGCAATTTGCTTGTTGTAGAAAATACGAAAATAAACCTTTCCTCAGAATTTACCCACACTGGCAGGTATCAAATGGGTAAATACTGTAAACATAAAACAGTCGCACCTTAAAAACTATTAAAGTAGACGTAGACGTAGGTGATGTTTTTTGACAACTCCACTAGTTTTTCAACCTTTTTCGTAAAATATTAAAATTGAAATTTAACGTAAATGTTAAAAAATAATGCAAAAGAAAATAAAAGCTAAGGTACCTAGGGAAATAATGTTATAAGACGCTTTTGCAATGTAAAAAATGTCGGCCCCATCTATTCGCGCCTTTTGCAGATACTTGCCTTTTAACCACTTAATGAGAAAAGCTTAAGTGGAATTATTGTTCCAAAGCCGCATGCAAGCTTCAACACCACCCATCCTTAATACCTATGAACGCTGTATTATCAAATCCACAGGTCTTTTCTCTGGCTTATGATATCATATCAAAACTGTCACACTTGTTGTCCACTAAAAGGGTATCATTTTGAGATCTTCAAATGCTTCAGTCGAGTCTTCAATTTTTTAAAGACCCTACATTTTCCTGGACTTTACTTCCTAGACTCTCACAGGGACGCAGCACTTGGATCCCAGGATTAAGTCAGGCTTCTTGGTTCCTTACACCCGAGGAGCACACATCACAAAGTACCTTATAATATGACTCTAAGCCCATGTATAATTGCAAACCAACGATAACGAATATACCAGTTGTATGTGCACCAATAATCTCAATGCTACATGCTCATACGTTTCATACTTGGTTTAATTAGTTAGTAGTTTACTACGTAGACTTAGTTTACAAGTGTTACTTTATTGTATTTTATTGGAACCCATCTTTTAATAAAAATTAAAGGTTCGAATAACTTCTTGTTGATTGCTTTCAGAATTTTAAAAGAACTTAATAGACCATATATTAATGTGTGACCATTTTAGAAAATCGCACTTTGCAAAATGTATAGTTAGAACAAATGATGTCATCCTTCATGGATACCACAAGCAAGTTGTGCAGGACACATAAATCTACATGATAACAGTTTTGAAATAACGTTCACCTGAGAAACTTGTAACTTTCTGACTATGAAATCAGCAAATATTGTAGTGCTGGTCCAGAATACTACAATTGTTCCAAAAACTTGACTACAACCTTCATCATTAGGCCAATACTTTGTGCAACGATCCTTTGAGAAACAAATCACAAATAATTGTAACAGAAAACATGAAATGGATGGATATGTTTACTTTGCAGCTTTACATAATTAAGTCAGCAGGAATTTGTGTAAGAAATTGTGTAAGAAATATGAAAGAATTATTGCAAAAAAGAAGAAAAAAAAATTATGTCATGTTCTAGTATCAGTGGTTTCTTCAATGCAGGGAGTTACCAACAACAGAATTCATCCAATTGTTCAGCATCACAATAAACTACAACACTGCTAACTCTGCATATCCATGTTTGAAGTCCTCATTGGGAGGGATAATCGATTATTATCGCTTAAAAGGGTAACAGTTTTCATTATAATTACCATAATTTAAGTTGCAAAGTAGCGTTTATCCATTACATTATAAATTAAAGCGAATGATTTACTGTTTCCCTCTTTAATTATTAATCTCGAACATAATAATGACAATAAAAAGTTTAAAAAAAGTTTAAAAGTTTGACCTTCATTTTTTATTATGTTCGTCAGTCTTTATAATGTAGTATGTACAGTGTGTGCCTTCTTATAGGCAATATTACTGATGTCTGTCAGATGCCGATGTAGTGAAATCCAGTTGATAGTTGATTAAGTGTCAGTTTATCATCAGACTTTTGAACCCGTTAGGCTGTTCAGTTGCATCTGGTTTGACAAAATAATGCCACTTGCCACATTAAATACCATTAATCGATTAATTGCAGTAATCACGATTGCAAGGTCATGAGTAACGGACTACAACACTTTGTTTCGATTCCTAGCAGTATTTTATTCTTTTCAAATGAACAAAGAAGACTCACCTTTCCATTTTCGATAAGATTTGTCAGCATAACAACAGTAGTTACTTCTTCTGACCAGATCATATTCCAGAAATCATTGACCGAGTTCGCTTTCGGGGCTGAAATGCAAGCATGAGTGAAAAGATACAACGGAAGGATCATAATAATAAATTTTCTTTGAGTGCCATCAAACGCAATATGTGTCTCGGCAAATTCTAACACAACATAATACTTTATGTGTAAAATAAAAACTGCAATAATGTTTATGTACATCTTTAATGTAACTAACAATACTTAAGTTAAGAGTGATGAAAACGAAGACATATGCCTCAAAATTCAGATCATTGAAAAATCATTTTGCTTCAGGAAATGTACTCTTTAGCGTTTGTCTACCTAATGTTGAATTTTGTCGAATGATGTAAGTATTAACACTTTGGACGACACTTGAATTTCTACATTGCACTCCGACTACTGTACACCAGGCAGACTCTCAAAGGATTCCGCCAATTGTGTACTTTGAATTCATGAAACATTACAAGTGAAAATGAGACAAATCAGTCTTACCTTGAGACGCTATGAATGATTGTTTCCCATGATGATCCTGGACAAATGTAACACATTTCATTAAGAAGGCGAAATGATACACAGAAAAATACCATACGAATGGTTAAAACCATTTTTGCTAATAATACATTACTAATCTGAAATAACTAAATCGGATCAGTGATCAATCCCCTGCAAATTTTAAGTCCATGAAGTAGTGTCCTCCCATCATATAAAACGTTTAAGTATTCCTAGCACCTTATTTTTCATTGTACCTATCTTATGTCATATCTCAGTAAGGAGAGGACAAAGAAGGCTGGAAATTAATAGTCAATTTCCAAAATATGTCTTTTACGATAGGAATACGTCATAAGATCTATTAATTCTTTTAGAAAGTAAGAAAGTCTTCCCTTCTTTCATTATATGTGTGGCAATGCTATGGCAATGTTATATTTTAGTCAGAAGGGCTAATACGGTTTTGAGAGTTCTAAATTTTTGTGAAGGGTGTGTCAAGTTGCATTGTTCTCATGCCCAATGTAACATTAACCCATCAGCCAAGTTTCTTTGCGGTTTAAGTTATAAACTTGGAATACATACTTTTTACAAAATGTTCTATCCGAAACAGAATTGCACTTACCAGGATATATGAAGCATTGAAATAGTCTGAATTTTTGTCGTCTGACAGGTTACCTATGATGACTCTACTATGATCATCTGGGAAGTTAACGAATGAAATACGTGTTCTCATTCTTATTGATTATTAACATTACTTCCAAAATGGACACCAAAGTAACCCTGGGATCATTGGCAAGACTCTTCAAAACTTACTAGTAAGCCTTTTAAAGCCTTGATTCTAAATAAGATAAATGTTTGGTAATGGAAAGAAGTGTTCTGGTAAGTACTAACACATTAGCTAGAACAGAGAAAATAGCTAAGACAGAGAGGCTATCAAATCTCCGTCCCATTTTCTATGCAAAATTCCTGACGTTATCAAAACTTACCAGCTAGGTTCTTGGCATACAGTTGCCCCATGCAAAACCTAGGCAATCAAGCTAATGATCAAAAGAAGTTTCATTTTAACCTTATAATAACTTTGAACATGTGGCATTGAACAGTAGCCATTAAATGTTGAAGTGTATCTAATTTCAAACAGTTTAAAGATATATGGGGCAAAGATCAACAAATCATCGCATCGGTCTATCTCTCATCTTCAAAGATCATTTTCTGTGCTGAGATATAAATGTTGAGGTTTTTTACCTTATTAAAAATCGCAAATTTCGCAAAAAATGTGAAGTAACTCTTTTATTACATTTTTTGTGTCAAGCGTCCTGGTGGCATTGCATCTTTTACCAAAGTATGATTCCTTTTTCGTTGCTATATATTCCTTGGTTATACGAGCCCGCTTCCCAAAAAACGTTTTGCGAGAGGTTCGATTTGAGTTTTACACGGAAATCTCAAACTACGGAGTAATTAACTATTTTAAATTGAGTGCATAGACTTCAACATGTTATATCTTAACAGCTCATTAAGCTATGAAAATAGACAGTGGACCAATGGAATTTATATGTCTATGACTATAATATTTATTTTTGTAGTCTAACGTAAGATAAACTGTAGCGATACCACAGATAATTTCGAAGGAAATACAGGTTATCAAAGACGATATGTTTCGGCAAATGTTATCGGACACATAAAACAGATGATAGCGTCTTCTTTCAAGCACTGGACGATTAGGGTTTGCTGCAAACATTTACTTAACACTTCATATGTTAAAAGCCTTTAAATCTCAGTATTCATTAGTGAAAATATAAAGATTAGGGACTAAAGTCCTCAAAGTGCGATATTTCTAGTATTCAAAGTATACAATTACTTTCTTACATGTATATAAGTTTTTATATCTGTTTTTCTTCTTGTTTTCAGGTCTTGTGCTTACAATCCATGGGTACTGCTGGCCTTTCTTCAAAAGCTAAGATAAATCAAGAAAACGATTTTTGATTGTAGAGAGCAATTTCACATGTTGCAGAAAAGTGTTGAGGACTGCAAATAGCCCTAAATAATGAGAGTGAGAATTATGATACCATTGGCATGATACAAGATTTAAAAAAATACTGAGAGATATTCCCGTAAAATATGGAATCATTCTTAAAAATCATTTCCATCGCAGGCACTAAGAACGCTTATATCAAACTCTTTGAATCCCATAAAATTAAGATGACTAATACGTTGCAAACGTATTTATAGTGAAATTTAAATTCTGAACCGTTTTGATTCTTGATTTAAAAGGTAAAGTGAATGTTTTTAGTGCTATTAGAACTGATGCCCATATTTTGCCAAGTTATATCTTAAATTTGAAAACAAATGAAAATGAAAAAAAAAAAAACCACTTTCAGCTTCCACTAGTCGAGTCTTATTAAAATATTAGCGTCTTAGTTTCATTTGAGCCACGACAATTGCAAAAAGGTGATATTCCAGGTTTCGAAAAAGAGAACTCTTTGCAAAGAAGTATACTTAGGAGAAGAATCAGCTTTGCACTAACGTGAAATTCTTCCATAATATTATTTTTATTTTTGCTGTAGTACTCTGCCAGAGTGGACACTGAAATAGCTGTCGGTATGTTGCCGTAAATATCCTCTGTCTTGCGTGATTGGTCTTCCTTATGGCCATCTACTTTTTTATCGTTCAGTATATCTGATTGTCTCCCTTCTTCAAGGAAGGCTGTGTGGTCACCTTCTCTGACTAACATGGGAGTAGCATTATCTTCACCAACTGTATGAGTGGCCTCATTTGAGACATGTAGGGTATTACCGTCCTCCAATATCTTTGGAACCTTCACAAGATTACTATGCTCTGATGACTGATGGCAAGAATTTTCGTAATCTGCTCCTATGTTCATGAACAAAATACGAAAGCTACAAAGATTATTACCAAAGACACTGCCAACAGACCATAACAAAATAATTCAGAACCTCATAAAATATTTAAATCAACAAGATTTAACAGCATTTGTTTCGAAACTTTCAACACGGCTTTATTTTGTATCTTCGATAACCACATGAGTAGCCAGATAAAATAAAGTATACTGCCGTAAAGGAGATGTGTCATTCTTAATTTAGTGCTGTTGAAAAATGTTAGTTGCAAATTATAGTAAATTCAAGAAATATTTGCAAGAGAATAAGTGCTGAAGACGTAGCAAGACGTCTGGTAGTTTATTATAAATGTAAAGTCCATCACTTATAAATTATAGTGATCTTTCGAAATAGACTTTATGCCTTATTTTCATTTCACACTGAAATGTACTTCTTACATACCTTTTTTTTGAAATATAACAGTTTCCTTGTTATAAGTTGCAATCATTTTGTCACAAGGAGGAGTAAACTTCTTTCTCCTGTGGAATAATTAGATTAATCTAGTGTCATTCATCATATGAACTTGAAAACTGCAATATTCCAAGTGATGAATATCTACTACTTGTGAAAAGTTATAATTTTCGCCATTCCTCTTCTTACTTCTAAACGTCAGTTAACTCTTTGCTACATAAACGTCATGTCTGCATACATCAAATAAACCTGGTATCTCCATGACTATTGACTGTTGACTAATCAAAAACGATCATTGCTAAGATTTTTGATGTCACCATCATTGTAAAGATGCCACCTCCCCCATCCTTTGGAAATTATTGACCAACTGAAATTGAGTACACGTAAAATTGTGCTGCCGTTAAAGAACTCTCCTGAAGTTTTCCTTTTAAATTTAGGTTTCAAACATGGATGATCCAATTAACTTGTTACAATGGTGTCAAATAAAATTCCCAATTAAAAATTAAATTTGTTTCAAGGGTAGATCTGAATGCAGGCAATCCAAAAATTTACTTTACCGTTTATTAGTAATAGGTATTCATGAAGTCAATCAACAATAAGCCATTTGTTTTGATCTGGTTGCTCGTCTATTCTTGCAAAAATCCATGTAGCACTATTGCACTTTCATTTTTTCTCTCTCTCCTTTTCTCACTCTTTATTATTTTTATTTCTTTCTTATCAATTTTTAACGGGGGCTGGGTCCACTAGCCTGGCCAAAGCCTTTAAACTCATCTTGGTCTCTAGGCAACCAGGCTCCATCTTCTTTGTTGTAGGATCATTAACAATAGCCACCTTAGGTCATAACATACCTCCTTCAAATAGTTTTTAATCTATGGATATATACTGATCAAAATCAGCAGTCAGCATACAGAAATGGAATTTGCTCACCTTCTGCAGCGCAGGACCACAATCAAGATTGTAGTAGCAAGAAGGAACACAATAACGATGGAGACAACGATGTAAATGATCGTACTTCTGGCTGAATCGAAATTAAAGGTATTGTAATGTCACATCCAATCTTTGATAGAAGAAGTTTGCTTTAAAAATACTAACTGATTAATACCTCAAGATAGCACAAAAGCACAAAAGAATAAACAATCATATTTTATCATGTCTTTGCATTGCCTTATCACAACTTTGCATGTCAAAACATCAATCTTTATTCTCTATGTAAACTATTGTCTACTCTCTGTAAAAGAAAGTTTCTAAATTTCGGAGGTAGGGTGTAAATTTTAGACATGCAATTGGCAACATGTTGTCTTTCTTTATGCATTTAACAAATCAAAATTTTCCAACAAGACTTTTGCCATTTAATTGTAAAGGAATTTAATTTTTTCAAACGTATATTGAAACGAATGTGATACTTTACCTGACGGCATAGGAATTAGAAGTACACCAGATTTATTACTGTACGCACTCTCCTGATCTGTTGTCAAAGACACTTGGAATTCATACCTCACTCCAGGCTCTAGCCCTTCAATTAATAAATTTGAACTCATTTGTTCACCAGAATAACCAACCACTATTACTTCCTCTGGTATGCCCTCTCCGTGGGCATAAATCGTGAAACTTGTTACACCTGTGCTGCACTTAATATTCAACGGAATCTGTCAAAAAGAATACCACCAATAAGTGGTAAATAAAAATAAACAGGAACAATGGTTTCAAGTACCAAATGCACTGCAACTAAGCAGATACTCTCTTTTACCTTAAATTTTGACAATTGCAACTAAATTTTTCTAAGGTCCAGCCAAATCAAATTAAGGCTGATTTAACCTTTGCACAAAAATGGTGCAATGCTTCATCATTTAGAAGACGTGAATAAGGAAGCTGCGATGTTCAAGGTGGTAAAGAACGTATTTCACAGTTGTAAGTATATTTAATAAATATATCTTTTAATATTAAATTAAGTCATTTTTGATAATCTTTATGAGACCAAGGTAGATTTGTAACATTTTTCCCAGCACAAACTTACTGACCTGCCACGACACCTTTACTTTTCCATCATCCGTCAAACTGCTTTCAACATGAGTGGGAGCTTCAGGGACTTGAACGAAATGTAACAAATTGACACATTAATTCATGTCGGTAATGTGTACAACTTACGACTAAATGCTTTCATCAACAACAGACATACTGCAATGAAAATTAGGTTCCGTACATAAATCCTTTTATAGCAATATAAAATTCAATATATTTTGTGAAGGAACATGAAAAAGAAACACCGTTACACTCTTATCGTTTTAAAATGTGTCAATTGTTTTGGTGCCATTCGTTTGAAAGTGTTTTACGAAAAAGCCTTACTTACGCCTACAAAGTGTCTTAACAGTAGTAACCGGACCCATTGGGCCTTTTCCATCCTTTCCGGATCTGACAACTGCTACACTAAATTGGTAGATGGTATCTTCGTCCAAATCAGTTACTGTGATCTCCATGGGTTTATTAAACGACCCATTGAACCAGTCCTTCGCTCCCATTTCCCTGTAGTATACAACATAACCCACCACGGGGGGATCACCAACATCAATGCCCTCTTCCCAGGGCCTCCATATGATGGTCACTGAATTCATGCTCTTACCTGGAGAAGATGGCGCAGTAATCAAGACTGGAAGCTCTTAGAAAAATGAGACAAAATAAATTGTGAACAGTATCTTTTGAAAGCGATAACAGCTATCAAAAAAGTAGGGCGAGTTTGCAAGAAGTTTTCGGATCTTGTGCCACGACTGCTAATACGGCCAAACCCAGAAATAACAACTTTGAGGTTATCCTTACTGTGCAGTTGAAGGAATATGAAAGCGGGTATGTTCACTTCACTCAGAAATACGTAAAAATTAGTCTCATTTGTTTTAGAGCTTTACCATGATGGAATTTAGGAGAGTACATACAATCTTTTAATAGACTGTGCGATTGGGTTGAACATAATTGGAGTTTGTCAAATCACAATGCGTCTTACAATTTACTTAATTTAAGAATAGTTCTTGAATATCCTTGCTCTGTCCCTTCTATAAGTAAAGTAATAGATAAAGTAGCAAAAATAAACGTATTTTATGGCTAACCATTTTTAAAAAGAATCGACTACATCGGACTGTACTGTCGGACTGTACTGTCAAATATCAATTGCGTCATCCTTAACACCACCTACGTGACAAGTGCCATGATTGTAAAACTTTGTGAACATTTTTATCCAATTATCCTCACATATTGGCATCGCCAAGGAGAGGCCATGGCGTGGTACGTATCCTTAAACGTTGGTTGTGCCCCCCCCCTTGTACCCCAAATGAAATTATGAACAAACACACTATAATCTTTCGTCAGATTTTATGTTCGAAAGTTCAAAGATGCAAAAATTGTGATTTCCGCTTAACGTGTAACCAATAAACATGAGGATAATGAAATAGCTTCACTCTCATAGGCTAATGTCGGCTAATTTCAACTACCCGTGAATCCTCTGAATTCCTATCGAAGCGGAGCCAAGCACATAAGGTATTGGTCTCCTTAAAACTACTACAAACCTCTCTCCCCTTCTCTATTACACCAATTGCCTCAAGGCTGGACGTTGCTATTGTCCAGATCGTGACATGTGATACAGCTTCTTGGAAAGAGATAATTGGCTCGGCGATGGAGATAGCCTTGGGCGTTAGAAAGTGACAAATAATACTACCCCACGAAAGTCCATTTTTTGGGGTCGGAAATTTAACATTTTTATTAGGTTCAATAAGGCATGCACTACACCAGGGATCATACACTGCAGTGATTACCTCAAAAGGAGTTTAAGAAATTGCACTAAATTTGTATAGATACTTAATACCAGAATTTTCTGCCTGCCCCTCACCTGCACAAGGTGTCCGAGAGGCTCTAGACACCTTTTTTGCTGAAGAAAAAACAGTAAATACATCTGTCATAATTATAAATTTAAGGCACCCCAATGAACCACATTTGATGGCTTCTTTTACAAATTTTTCCTGCTAGCCCCGAATCCGCAGCCGTAAATGCACCTTCGATGTTCTTGCATGAAGGCTTTCCCTCAGTGGTATAATTAGAAGGTTGCAGTCTCAACACTAGTTCCTATGTGGCAGCTTGAGTAGATGAATTGCTAAAGTCCAGTTCAAACTGATCTGTTCTGATGTTCAAAATGATCAATTGTGATTTCTATTTTTATGGCATGTTTAGGGCGCATCCAATTTTACTTTGGAGACAGTCAAATGCTTTATTCTAATCGTCACAATTTGCAAATACCCTAGAGCCTCCGGGGTTTTACCTCCGAACCTCACTGGAGGGTTGTCCCTGGACCCTTTCGGTTCCTTCAGTAATCCCCTGTGCTCCAACAGGAGAGCGCTGCGCGTCACTACGACACTCCACGGACTCCCAGTCCTTCGTTTTGATGTGCCTCTCCGGCGGAACGGAACGTCGTGCCCCTATTATCTCTATTTCAAAAAGTCTTATGACGCCACTGTTCTTACACCAGATACCGAAAGCTGTTTAAAAGTGAAATACATGCCTAATTAGCCTGGCACTTTACGAAAGACTGTAAATGATATATGTGTGTGGAAGTGTCCTTGGGTAACTTAATTGAAACGGCAATATAGGCTTGGTGTCGATAATGACACAATTTGATCTGAATGAGGTGCACCTAATACAGTGTTTTGTCTTCCGATAAGTTTTTACACCTACTGCCAAATCGGTCAAGTGAAAAAAGATGGTGTGTCATCTTTAGGGTGTAATAGTCTTCACCCACTTTCCCTTCTCTCTGAAGCTGTGGCAAGAGTCACGGGCAGAAAACTGCTAAGGAAGCATTTAAGTAACTTACAACTTACATGTCTACTAAGCTCCACGAAGACACTATAACCAACTGCCTGTTTTTTGAAATTCGTACCTTCACTTACATTATTCCTCTACTACGGCAGCCAATGCAAACATATATTTTGAAAATAAATGTTGCTTCGACCGATTAATGGTGTAAAACCCACTAACGAGACATCTCTGCACTCTTTCAAGTTCCTTTCCTTTTTTAACTTCATTATCTTTCGTTTTATCATGGCAAATAATTACTGAACGGTATGAAAACTAATGATAAAACTAACCTTAATTTTACAGTATATAGTACATGATATCAAGCATGGAAAACATATTACTCACCATTGGGAGAAAAGGTTGTGTTCAGCCATGCTAGGAGGGTTGATGAATCCCTGCTCCACAACTGACAATAGAACGTATTTGTAGAGCTTACATTGCTGACAAGGAATGAGGTGTTGAAGAGAGGTATACCATCCTTTGACTGAAGGAAACTGGTATGAATGTGATTCACTCCTTGGTCATCTAGAAGTTCTATCTCCCTTGACAGTACCACCCTGTCGTCATTCGACACACATGCTACAACGGTTGCTAAACCTGGGTTGACCTTTTTAAAGCTGCTGTTGTGTATTCCTTAAAAGGATGTAAAAGTTTCGAATGATAACAAATGTTCAGTGGCTCAGAGTATGTAAAGGAATTCTTAAAAACCCATATCATATTTGAATTGATCAAACAGCCAGTGCGACTGACCCATTACAGTAGGTGGAAGCTTTCGACCTTACATAAATAGAAACTAAAACACATAACAGGTCGTTGCATGTTCATACAGTGGGTTTTAATACATAGAATTGTCTATCAAAAGAATATGGTAGGTAGAAATGATACAAGGTTTTCAGTTGAAGGAACAATGGGTTGGTACTAAAATCAAAACATAGTGGCACACATTCAAACTTGTGATAATTACAATGCACATAAATCTCTACAAAATCGTGTTTCTTTGGTCATTACATATTTTACCAATACTAGACGTGTATTAAAGTAAGCAGGCTGTGCTAACTTTTTAAACGCATAAACTTCGTGGCTTGGAAACGAATACTTTATTCCTCCTGGTCATATAAAAATTATCATATTCGTCTCATGTCTGCAGAGATGAGTCAGCCTGATTTTATCGCATGCAGCAGGAAACATCACTTATTAGAAGTGTTAGTAAACACCAACTTGCAAACCGGTGCGTTAATCACATACCTTTCTCACAGCAGTAAAGTTTACCAGTCTATTGTTAGATTTCAGTTGAAATTTGGTACCCTAATCACTCATCATCCACGAAGGAATCGTCGAGCAGGGAGCTGGAAGACTTCCAGCTCCCTGCGTCGAGTAGCCTATCTATTATTTGATAGTTTATAAATTGAGCATTACAGGTGGTAGTATCAGCATGGTGGTTGTGAATTGAGCACAACAGGTGGTAGTCAATGATCAATTGAGCATTACAGGTGGTAGTATCAGCATGGTGGTTGTTGTATTTTTAACATCGCAATGCGTGCCTTAAACGGCCTCTTTTATCTAGAAGTCTTTTAACATTTTTATTTTGCTACTGATAACTTCTTTTTGTGAGGACCTCCCTAATAAGTGTTTTCTAATGACAGCTGTGTATAGCATTCTCTTATGGTAGACTAAAATGTAACCTAAAGCCGCCACTCTGTATAATTGTTGTAAATAATTTTCATATTAGTACACATATTGTATACTTCCAAGGATTTGACTGGTGACTCTAAAATGTTAAGATGTGTTTGGTTAATTCACTTTCGCTTCATATCCAACACCAGTTGTGAAACATTTACCTCTCTGGCAGGCGTGATTATTAGTTTCAATCCACTGACGGTGGCAACATCCAATACATTCTCCCGTTGCCTTATCACATGCTTCTGATTCGCAATGGCACTCTTCAAGACAGGATTTGCCATAGTAACCGTTCGGACATTCTAAAAATGAACGTAATTTGTGATGAGTTTAGAGTCTCCAAGTAATTCGTTACTTGAAACTGATCGCATTTTTTTTCTTTATTTGGACTTTGTAATAACTGTAGCAACAACAGAATATTAAATTCTAAAACAAGAGGACCTTGGGCACATAAAGAAACGCTTGCAAAAAGTTCTTTGCTTACAAATAGTACCCAAAATTACGTTGTCCTTCTACTAATTGAGTTGGAAATTTTTTAAAATATGCTAGTCAGGTTGATGTGTTACCTCTCAAAATATAATTGTAACGACATGTTGGCAACATCACATTTTGTGCCGCCCCATGGATGTACGGCTTTTTGGATAATTATGCAGTGGGAAGCATATAGCTTAATTTTTTTTCATGTAAATTCCTTGGTGCATCAATGAAAAGCACTAGAAAGAAATCAAAACTGACCACACCAAATACTTGTGTGTGAGGATTCATCTAGGAGCTTCTTAAAGCTTCGGTAACAACATGAACCGCAACCTTAATAAATTTAACAAGCAGTCAAACGATAAGTTTGTTGCAAAAATCCCCTTATAACTCTTACTGTCATTTGAATTTGGGAGAGAAGAAATAGCTGTCTCATACATAGCATGGCAAAATTAGGAATGTCTCACCTTGACACCTGGCGCTACCAGAGGCTTGCACAGATCCCGAGTCACACTCTCCGTTAGAACAAGCCCCTGTCTCCTTGTCACAAGACGAACCATTCAAGCAGAAACACTTACCAGTGCAAACATTGTCGAAGTAACCAGAAGGGCATTTATCTGGTACTGTAAAAGTAATACAGTACAACACATCAGCTTTTGGTCTTTTAATGCTAAGGCACTAATATATTTTTAGGGCATGTTTAGTTATTTACGTACAACTTCTTTCGGCAAATTAAGGTTTTACCAATTCTGTGAAGACTGAGAAAAACATTCAGTGAATAGTTTGAGGCCACAAACTGTAGAGAAAAGCTGTAATCAATGAAATTCCTGTAGTCTGTAACAGTGTACCGAAGAGTACTCTAGTTCATGAATGGCCTATTTTGATCATGTGACAATATTTTTGCTAGTGAATTGTGAAATTCAAGAAGAATTTTACCTTGCTTTACCTATTGTTTGTAATAGTTATGTTCAAAACGTCTTCAGAGTTGCTTGTAATGCAATAGGAGGAGATTTGCAAGAATTTGCTGATATTTCAAAGAAAATTTGGGGCGACTGTCTATTGCCTTTAAACAGATGCTGAAAAGAATATGTTAAAGACATGGTTACAACGATGAACACTATCGACCCTTATTCAGCAGCTTTGAGTTAACAAGTGTCGAGCATGTACCGCTACGACTATATTTTATGAGGTATGTTGAGCTTTACTAGATAAAATGTTTCTCTTCCTGAAAACTCAAGCTATCCTTGTCTGAACATTTCCTGTTTATCAAAGGCGGCATAATATTGGAATAACGTTGTGCTTTAACCAAACTTAACCTGACTCTTAATTATCACAAAGAATTTGGCAAAGGTTTATTCTTCAGTCCCAGAATCATACTTTTCACATCCTAAAGTTTTTGACTGTAAATCAATGCAAACCAGATGAGCATCTACATTAGAGTATATTTTGTGTATGATATTCTTTCTCAGAGATTAAAACAACCAGGAAATGAAGCCTATTTTAAGGTATAAATAATAATAACTTAAGTATGATATTTTTGCAAGATTTTAAAAAAAAACTTCTACGACAGTCTGAGTAATTATATAAACACATGCACTTCCTGTAGGCAAATACATGACAAAGAAAGAAGTTTTCAGCTAAAAGCAAGATGATTTAAAAGCTCATGTACAGATGTATACTGTAAACGACATAAAGTTTACATGAAAATGTACCTTTTACTGAAAAAATGAAATTTTGGAGAACTTGGAGTTTGCAATATACAAACCCATGGCTTCATGAGACCATACCAAAAGTGCCGTAGCAAAGCCTCGAAATAATTCTGCTAAAATATGACAACTTTTAACTCTGCCTAAATAGTAACGTGACTGATAGAAAAGCTAAGCGGAAGAATCTGTCACATAAAGGGACTGTCCATAAGACTAGTACTCTTCTTTCAAAAATGTCGAAGGTATTTGATACCTCAACTGCATACAGTTGCAAGAACTAATGCTATGGTTGCGGGGGGCGGGACTTTGAAGGAAATTATCGAGGTTCCTAAGAAAATTACTCTAGAATACGTCTGTAATTGTTTTGCAAACCTGAACGTACTTTGACAGTTCGTTCCACTCCAACCATTTTGACATCTTCCTGATTCACATTTTCCAGTAAATCTGTCACATCTATCATCGTCACAGTGACATTCCTGCAAACATCCTGCGCCAAATTTACCTCTTTCACATGCTGCAAAATAAACAATGACCCCGAAAGTGGAAGAACAAATATTAGTGTAAAGAGGTAAATTATCAGGCATTAACTGTTATCTTCCCTTGTTTCCAAGGGATATTTCACAAATGCAAAATCCTTTTAGCATAATTAAAACAATATATCCAATGCTTCTTTATTGGCTCAAAATAAAGAAGAATCCATGAAATGCAAAATCGGTGGTTTTTGATTAATATGATCTCTGCAAACACTGAGTTCAAAATACCGTATACAAGTTACAAACAATCATAGTAGAAGAATTTTGATGAGACCATCCAACTTGACCGACTGTATGATGCTACTGTTCGAAAGCATTCTTGGGATTTCAGCTAATGATTACTCTTTAGGACCAGCAAGCCCAAAGGGCTTAGTAATTCTTCCTCGAAAGGAAATGCTTTGTCGCACTGAGGTTAATTCCTAATTATTATCCTTCTTAAGATGTCATGATTAAAGATGTTTTCCAATTTGACCTCTGGTGACCTCACATGTCCTATGACCTCCATCAAACACAATGTTGTAAGCAACATGGGTCGTCCACCTGCTCATGATTCGATCCTTTACAGCTAATATCAGGTTTTACTTTTAACCCCTTTAACCCCTTTAACTACTTTATCAAAGTCAAGAAAAAACTCATTTCAAGCTAAAGTTATGTGATAAACTTACTTGATGTGCAGTTCAAACTCTTGTATCCCGTGCTACATGTACAGCCATAAGGATCAAGCAGGCAAAACAATCTTCCTGCACAGTCATCGGTGCCAGCATAGTCACATTTGAACTCACAGTTGTAACCAAAGGTATTTGCACCACATTCTGCCATTAAATTAAATATAACACAGAATCATATTCTAGAAGTGTACCACTAACGTAGCTACTGAAGCCACAAACGCCACTTCAAAGAATTGCTTTTAGAGCATACAACTTATCAGTCAGACGTGAATCTGAATGGAGTAACCAACATAACAAATAAATGTAAATCCTTTACAATAATTGCTCCTACCGGTCAAACAGTTTGGTCCCATGAATCCCGGAGAACAGATGCATCTCCCTGTCTCATCATCACAAACTCCTCCATTGTAGCAATTATCGCATACGCCATTACATCCTGGAGGACCCCATTTACCTGCTTCACAAGCTGAAATGTCGACAAAGTACAAAATGTGTATAAGTTTAGTAGGACAATGTATCGGAAATAGTACTTAGTTTCCAACAAGTACCCTGAAAACAGGACGTATTTCGGGTAGCCAGCATACCTTTATCATCCTCAGCCATTGAGAGTGAACCCACCACCCTATTGTCACTAATAGTCAGAAATATATAACATTTACTAAATTGAAGAAAAAATTGCTGCTTCTGAGGGATATTTCATCGTGATCGTCCACAGAGAAGGTCGTGGGCCTTTGAATACGACACCTCCACCAAAACAATTAGCGGTCACAATGATTTTACGTCCAAAGTTTTTCTTTGAATTTTAGACCTCTGCTGGCGACTCAACATTTTGTACCCTCTTGAATGAATACTTCGTATAGACCTAACCTTAAGCGAACCAACGCTATTGTCTGTTCAAAGTAAGTTTAAGTAGATTAGTTGTGAGAGACTGGGTCAAATTTATAACCACCTTACATTCAGGTTTATGTTCTGCACATAGCACTTGTATTCAATTCCAATGTAACGAGAGATGAAGGACATAAATAATTTGATTAATGAATCATTACTAATAAAATTTCCTGCAATTTAAACACGTAAAGCAGCCCTTGCATATTGAACAGCTTCAAGCATACTCACATCTGACAATCAATTTTTGAAGACCGTGTCTTCCATTCCTGTTTCTAAATATATGGCTTTCGTAAACCCCTTCATCACCAACTGTAATGGGATGAGATTTCAATATTTCATAATCTTCTCCCTGGTATGCATTTGCGTTCAAATAATCATGGTAAACAGTACCACTGCCATTGACTCTCCAACGAATATCTTTTCTCCCATTATCAAGAGGAACAGATGTATCGGAAGTTATTGTCATGTCAATAACAACCCCCTCATCTCCTTTGTTGACGGTCTTTGTGAATTGTTGATCAGATGGAAAGATGTACCCTGTGTAAACACAGAGAAAGACATTACTCTCAAAATTACAAGTTTGATTTTTACACTAACTCCTAATACTTCAGTGCACAATTGAAGTGGTGGAGGACAAGAAAAGCTATTCCAACTAATGGTAGAAAAATAAGATAAAATTACTGTTTGGGGAAAATACAAAATTCATGAATGTGCATTACCAATTTCAAGGTAACAAATGGATACCGCTCTCGCAAATTAGAGCACGAAGAAATCAATAAGGATTTCAGTGTAGGAATAACACTTTAGTAATATTCATTATGAATTGTCTATTCCTTCGTCTTAGTGTGAAGTATGGAACAGAAAATTAAATACACTTTTACAAAATGTTTTCAATGTAAGCATATAATTATTTGAAATTTGGTTGGCATAATGGGACAAATAAAATTTAATAGGATCTGATAATTACTACTTCGGCAAAGTTGTAGCTCTTTGATAGGACAGCAAATTACTCCATTTAAATGGTGATTCTAAGCGCACTCAGGACATTTTATTTTTCCAAAAAATATGTCATGTATAGTGACATGACCTAATAAGGCCACTTTTGAATGTCGTGCATCGATACAGTCAACAAAGCGCGTCAAAACTGCTGTCACAATCAGTGTTTCAAGTTTTGATGCAGCACGCGCATAGCAAACTCCCTTGCAAATGCGCGTGAACCTGCTTTTCAAGCACTTGCACGCTAAGATATGCAGCTCAAATTGAACGCACAAACTGCCTACACTGAACCCGTACATGCAGCTCTGTACAAAAATTGTAAACAGCGCCCGCTGGACTTAGTAGGTTCATTCTGATTTTAGGCTTAAGCTGGAAACGCAGAACTTGTCGTAATTGTATCTCTTGAAAGGAAAGATCTGTGGTAAAGATTTATAGCTCTCAAATAAGGTCAAGTCCGCAAAAGCTTTTTCAGGTACAAACAGATTCACATTCTTTTGTCTTGTTTTATAAAAACGAAAACTTTCTTAGCGTGGCCTTGTTAGGTCTTGCCATCACACTGTACGTCTACTTAATTGTTGAATTGAATGTGCACAGTGGCTTAAGAAAAATATTGGAATATTAGTGCCCTTAGGTTCACCCTTTTACTCAACTTCCTTTAAGAAGGACTAAATGGGATGGATGAGGTAAGAAAAAAGAACATAGTAGGAAGCTCAATATGCCTTCCTCATGTAAATATGTTGTTTGCTTAAATACAGGAAACAAATTAAAGTACAATTAGACAAGTTAAACATTAAAAACTTTTGTATTCTGCATGCTCACATGGTATGCTCTCAATGTACTCGAATGACAATTTTCCTTATTCTGAAAGGTATTCGTGCACAAATTTTACAAACTGTGAAGACTAGAGGACTTAGAAGCAAACATCTGAGGAAGGAAACATCAATATAACCGTACAGCACAGCACTGGTAATATTAGTGTATTTGTTGTACAATAAGGAAAGTGATGTCTTTCAAATTGATTGTGAAGTAATAACGTCTTAAATGCTTTAATGCTAGTAGTTGCAGCTTCAGTGTATCAGTTCGTATGAAAGAACCTATCCACAGAACTTGAAATGCCTCTTTAGTTCTTTCAGAAAAACTAGCACACTCTGGAAAACTCAACAGTAAGATCATTTCGACCTTAAGATAACTGCTGATTAGAAATTCTTTTTATAAAAGGCTTCCCACTGAAGACAGCAGTACACAAATGTAATCAATGACCGAGAGTATACTTGAAGATAGAGACAAGAGTGAGTCTGTTCCTTGTAACAGCACGTTTTCCTATCCTCTTGGCCTGCAATATAGGTAGTTTAACTTTTCACAAAAATCCATTTTTGTTATAAAATATTACAGATTATATGTGGCCCTAACTTCAAACAGGGTGACGTTATTTCCGAAATTATCGTAAACAAGATCATCTGGCCCAAGCAATAGAATGTGCTCCCATTTGAGCCTCTTTTCCATCCTAATTAAGTCCATGAAATTTTTAGTCATTAAAGTGGAACGGGTTTGCCATTAAAAAAGAATTGTCAAATACATTTCAAATATACTAAAAACAATTTTTACTTCCTCACCATCCGATTGCAAGAAGATGGTCATAATAGTCGTATTCTGCCTGTCCTCTTTGGATGCATCACATGTAAATACACCAAATGCATTGTTATTTGTAACATCCAGAGATACATTGTAAACTGCAGTATTGGCTGGACGATTCTTGTCTGTAATGAAAATTGCTGTATGCGGTGGTGCTTCATATTTATTTCTTGTCTTGAAAGGTCTAGATGATGTCACTTCTGCATCCCCATCCTCTGCTCCAAGGAAACACTGGTAGTGGGGAAGAGGTAATGAAGAGGACTCTGACATCCGTGGTTTGAAGGATACAACGGTCATTTTGATTTTTTCTGACGGAAAGGAAAGAAAATATCCAGGTGGAGATGGCTTTTAGGCACCTATCCCTAAAAAAGGCACTGACCGCCATAAAACTGAGCTTGAGTGTTCCTTTCAGAAGTCTTGTTATATACATCTAATGCGCCTGCTATGGAGAGATATTTAAAGTTCGTGAGCACGTAAGACAGCACCAAACGTTATCGGTTAATAAAGAATGACCACAAAATTAAAGTTATTCGTGCACTTCATATCTTTTATAACTACATAGACATCCCAGTAAGTAATTTATTTTTTCCAATTGTTACTTTCAAAAGCATTCAATCGCAGACCTCTAGCTGTTAACCCCTTTATTCTCTACTCTTTTTATATTTAAACCGCTAAGAGTTTATGGTTTATCTTTTAAATGAATGACATTACTTACAATCGAATACGCACATTAATGTCAGAATAATTTATTTTGGGGTCTACAATTTGAAAAGTGTTCAGATAGTAACAAAAGAGAACTTCTCCATGAAAATAACCAGAACGAGAACTTTTCCTTACGCTATGCATAATAATAAGTTTTGCACGGCTGAGTACGAAAGAAAAAACAATGAAAAGGAAAGTAAACATTGCATATTTATTCATATTTATATTCAATAATTTGTTCTTATAGGTGCACCAATGTAGAGTATCCCTTGTCTCACTTAGAAAATACAGTTTTCGATATCGTTTATGGTGTTCTGCTCGTTCCCGCATTTTCGATTGAAGATCTTTTTGATCATCACTTGAGGGAAAAGCTTCTAGAAACTGCCTAACTGTGAAGGCTTTGGTTATTCCTCCAATTCTCTTTTGTCTTAAGGGTAGAACCATTATATTTCTAAATTTGGCGAAACGTGTTAATTTTGATGCGTGAAACTTGTGCATTGTTTTCTATTTAACAGCATTATTTCGAGGAGTTTGCCCAACGAACCACCCACTCTAAAAACAGTTGAGTAAAATTTTACCCAAGTTAGGTTCGTCTGCCACCTCCTAAAATGTTCGATAAAGATCTACGCAATATTTATCAGAAAAGTACTAATGTTTGGTAAATATTTATCGAGTAAAGGGTAACTTTGTACCCAACTTGGGTAGTTCTTTACCCAACATTTTAGGAGGTGGCATAAGGACCTAACTTGGGTAAGAGTTTACCCAACTGTTTTTATATTTTTAGAAGAGGTCATTCCTATTTTGATTTTGCAATCAACAAACTTTACTTGTCTTACCCGTTTTATATTGTAAATTTCAATACCATAGTATATGCTAAGATATTTGGCCCATTCACCCTAAAGAATAATCATTTATCTCTACCATAAAGAATCCTTACTTGATTTTTGCTTATTAAATAGCTTGTAGGCAATCACTTGCAATTAGAAAATTTAAGATGATCATTTGGTTTTTGTCACTTTGCGCCTTTTTGTCTTTATTGGTTTTGATCAAATAAGTAGTTTTCCTTTTCACTTTAAGTGTAATTCCCCTAACACACACGTAGTTTTACCAACCAAACCCTTCTGGGCATAACATTTTAGGGAAGCGAACAATGTACAAAGTTCTTCTCTTGCAGTGTTATTTTATATCAAATTCACGATGGCTCATAAAATCGGTTTCGTTTTTCTCTTCTTTGGGTAATGACAGTTAGGCAGCTGTTTCTAAATATTTAAAAACATGTGCAAATGCCCAAGGGAAATTGTCAATTCAAAGAGTGGATACTGTATTTGCTCATCAAGAAGAGTTCCTTATCCTTGCTTCATTCACCTAACATTCAATAATGTTATAATTGTTGAACAAAGAACAGCAATCAGTGGTGTTTATTTTTATAAGGTTGTAAATGCTCGGAAAAAGAAGATTCTGAAAGTGCCATCATCTTCTCCTGAAAAACAAAAGTAGACGCAATGACTTGCATTTACTTGATCACAATCTGTTCTTAATCCTGACATAACCTTTCCTACCATTAAGAGTGTTGTAAAGTTCGTGTTAAGCCTTCGAAACTTGTGCATTCTCAATTGTATGTCCTTAAACCTCCTCTTCTCTTGTTTTGTTGGGTGTAGATCAGCTTGCACATCCCATACACTAAGAACAAGTCTCATCTTAATGTGGGAACTCTTTTCCTTCCAAGTAACAAACGGTGGAGTGGACAGGGTTGACAGATTCCTGCCCTTTGCTTGTGCCCCCATGCAAGACAACGAAGAGTGCGTTCGTCTCTCTGGAAGGAGTATTTGTCAGTAAGGAAGCTTTCTTCCCTCGAAGCTTCATGGTTGGTAATTCCTCAGAAAACTTGGTTTAATACAGACGGGATTAAGCCAAACCCATCGCATTTAGCAAGACCGACTTTTCACATCTCGTATGCTTACCATTCCCACAGAACGAAGCATGTTTAAGGGCAAACTATGCGACTCATTGCTAGAACAAATTGACTGGCCTGTCCACTAAGTGTTGCCACATTATAGAAAAAAATGAGTTTCTCCAATTTAATGCAATTCATATTGTACTTCATGTATTGACTATAGTGTATCTTTTAAGGTGAACAAGCCAGGGACAAAAGAAAGAACTCAATATCACACCTACAAATAAAATGTTTTTTGAATACTATATTAGGTCTACATTTGTGTGGTTATATATTATAAGACTTTCCACTTGAACTTTCCAGCAATCAACGAGGTTATCATACTCAGTCAATATGGAAGATCTTCTTGCTAAGGGTGTGACCATGTTATTCTCCTAGGGGACACTATTTCCACCAGGTCTGGACGTTTGAACTCTAAATTCCTACACTAATAAAAGGGTTCCAAACTTAAGAACCAATTTCAAAGCTATGGTATCTCTACAACACCCAACAGGGTAGCACAGAAAATTGCATCCAAGTCCTATGCCTAAAGCTGTATCACCAACAACCAACAAGCTGCAAAAATTTTACAAGTTATGGCGTTACCTTTTCTTTTACAGTTGTTCTGCATTCGCCCAGTATAAATTCCTTGTGAACAAGAAACAACTAAGACTGCATAGCTCAGCAGTACCCGAATTTGTGTCCAGTGAAAACCAACCATAATTTCATATTCTCCTTGTCCATTTACAGTTGGAAAAATGAATCCTGTTGGAAAACTAGCCTGGCTCAAGTTTTTCTTTATTAACAGTTCACTCCCTACGGATAATCCAGAAAGCAAGATAAATACCTGTACATGTTCTGATAATCATGCAGCAACGCCGACTTTACCTACTCATCCTTGCACTCAGTATTCAAAGCTTTGTTTGTGTTCCATTAAACCAACACCTCACTGTTTACATTACAATTCCAACACAATTATTGACTTTAAGCACGTACGTCTTCCTAACCAGAACACAGTGTGAAGAGCTTGTAAATATATGTTGCGCCCTCAATTTTTCGGATGTTTCTTGGTCAGTCAAAGGAGCTGCACAATGGACTACTGCAAAGTCCCAGCAAAGAATGCAAGAATCCTTTCACACAATTCTCGTCCATTTAGGAATAATGCAATTTATTTGTGTAATAACTTCAATCCTTTGGGAAGTCTTAAAGGTTGATCCTGCCATTGATCTGTTTTCATTCTGTACCCCACAGTTGATGTTATAGAGTGAAAGGCGTTGAGTAAAGTTCGTTTAAAATATCGTTTCTTTCGGAAATTACTTCCCTGATACTAAATATGTAAACGTCGAAAAGCGAAGACGACAACGAGTATATTTCTTGCATCTTACCAACGGAGCTCGAAACGTAAAATCATTTATCCTTTGGATTAATCACTGAATCACTGTCAAAAAGCGTCTTATGCAGTCCTTTTTGTTTGAAGCATGAATGTGCTCCCGTGTTAACTTTTGATGTCCTCTCCGTTAAAATTTGCATTACTTTTAAAAATTTAATTTGAGAAAAAATATTGACATGGTAGATTACAGCATATTTTGTTGTTTAAATATTTTTGTTAGCTTTTACAGCCATTTTGATTGAAGACTTGAAAATGAATACACATCCTTTGTATGCCATATTTTTTAAGGTAAACATAAACATTTTGGGAAGGTCGTTTGGTGTTAAAAACTACCATTAGCAATAGTTTGCCTTTCTAATAAGTACCACGAAACCGTATCCTACAACATGACAGTATTCTGCACTGAAAACCTCCCGAGACAAAGCATTCGAGGGTATCTTGTGCATGTCTTCCTTTAGTGCCCCCCATTACTACGAGGGTTGGATATGAGTTTGGGTCAGGGAAGTACGCGCCCAAGGGTCCCACACAAAGGGGCTCCACGAAGGGACCAAACAAATTAGAATATTATATTCTCTTAGGGCTGTCGGGAGACGCCGTCTAGCCCAAATCCAGAGGCTGTAGTACAAAGGGCTTATAAATAGGCTAATACTTTTCGATAAATACGGCTTTAACTAATTTGGAGACGTGTTCCTAGGCCTACTCTAGTAGGAATGTGTAAGTATATATATTCCATATCATCTTTCGAAAAGTTCTTTAAGTAATCAAGGGGCAGTCAGGGGGGCTTGTGCCCAGGACCCTCATATTTACAAATCCGGCCCTGATGACTGCACTAAATTTACAAGTGAAGAGGTAACTTGTTGATAGATTGACAAGGACGGAATGATAGTCTCTTTCCAGATAAAATGATTCTAACGATAGCATTTCCAGATGTTTATATCCCGATGATTTGCCCGGAGTAATTACTACAAACTTGGCATTCTTTGAATAATGACTGCGGAAGAGTAAATGTAAGGTGAACGGTCGACTGAACAGCTTACCGGAAGATTTTATGGGGGTATTACTTTAGACCCCAAGAATGTGAAATCAGAGAGGCACTAGTAAAGAGTTGCAATAACCAAATCTGTCAATGTGTCCTTGAAAACTATTTAGCCCCTTTCAGGTACCAGCGTTTGATTGACAGGCCTCTTTGTTTTCATTGCTTAGCCACTGTTGACCAAACCCCCTTTTAATGATTATCTGCTTCTTTCATATTGAAATAATATCGAATCAAAAGCCATTGCTAAGACACGCAACGTGACATTTGCTACGGTTGTTAGGGTAACCCTAACAACCAAGCTTTTATCAAGATTTTAAGTAAAACGACTGTCAAGAAAAGTTTAAATGATGTACCTCATTGGTGCCCCTATATTTTCAATACGTCGTTTGCTTAAAACATTGTTCAAGTCTTAACATTTTTTCTAAATATTGGCAAATTTCCACATGAATAAGAACCTTATTCGAAAAGCAAGTTCTGACGAAATGCTTTACTGAAGTTTATTAAAATAAAATTAATTGTGACAAATAACAACGAAAGTTCAAAATTTTAGATTTTGGTATAAGACTGGCAACTATAGTTTACAATTTCAACATAAGGAATAATTCTTATCATTGTCGTTTTGGTATTAGGTCACTGAAACTAGTTGATATTGGTATTAAGAAAAGAATTTTGAGAAGCAAAGAAAGATCAGGGTCGAAAAAGAACTTGAAGAGTCTATAAAAAGTTGGATCTAGTAGTGGGTCATAATAATTCGTTTCACATCATTTCGTTCAATGGTTTTATCATCTCAGGTACGCGTATATCGGTTCAAATGTAACAAGAATGAAAAAGGAAATAGAAGAATAGAACAACAGGTTTCAGAAAGTAAGGATAAACCCCACAAGACTTAAAAATATACACATTCTAGACTACAGTGCACATTACCTTAACAAATGAACCACTATAAAGAATAGGAGAAAAGGAATACACAAACTTTTACTTCAAAATGGTTTTCTTAATTCCATGTTTATTCATCATTTTCACGAAATATGTGTTTCCTTTGGGACAGAAGCCGAGAATACCAAAGGGATGCTTTGTTTACCTATAATCCCTGACTACTTGTCGCACACGTGACATGTAGACCACTCAGTCCGTCCATCCCGACTACTTGTCGCAGTAGTCTGTTCTTGTCCGAGAGAATGCCATTTGTGTCAATAATGCACGACTACTTGTAGCAGGTGTAAAAGGGAGTCTGTTCGTTTCCTTTGGAAAATGCTGAGAATGCAGTATCTCGTTACAATCTCTTACTTGTAAATGGTTCAGCATGAACTTATGCAAAAGGAGCTGTAGGCCTACAGATAGAGGGAGAAATTCCATTTTCAAAATAGACCTTGTTGATAGACTGAAACATATCTTCCCTGACAAAACCTAACCAAAAGAAAAGAACAAACAACATAAAAAAGAAACTTCTACCCCTTATTGACCAAATTTCCAACCATTTCCTTTTGAGTTAATCGGAGCAGCAAGGTACAACAACAGCTAGCCCAAAGATGAAAAATCATTTGGCGAAACACTTGGTGCAAGAGAAATTTGCATTCGTTAATGTTTTAGTACTCTGTTTTGTTGACATAGTCATTTGAGGTTGATTTTATCCTTGTCTCTCTTCATATGAATAAACCATATGAGGGCCCTGGGCCTTTTGGCGCTGTTATCTGGAATAACGTATAGGAAAATGTTGCTGTCATTAATGTAATAGTGCTGTGTTCTGTTGTCACAGTCACTTATAAGGTTGGTTTCATCATTGCCTCTCTTCATGTTAATAACCATTTGAAGGCCCTAGGCGCTTTAGGGCTGCTGTCCGGAATAGCGTACAGGAGAAAGTTGCCGTCATTAATGTTTTAGTGCTCGATTATGTTTTCATAGAACTTTGAGGTTGTTTCATCCTTGTCTCTTGTCATATGAGTAAACCATATGCTCTGCTGTCTGGAATAATGTACAGGAGAAAGTTGCTGTCAGTGGCAATTTTGTCAATCACAAGGTGTAACTGTGAGATCAAAAAAAGAAAAAAAAAAACAGAAAATTCCCTGTCTCTCTTCATATGATTTTACCATTTTGAGTGGGCCTTTAGGACTGCTTTTAGGGCCATTTACAGGAGAAAGTTGCTGCCATCGGTGTTTCAGCGTTCTGCCTTTTTAATCATTCTGAGTAGTTTTATCCTTGTCTCTCTTCATGTGAACTAAAGCATCTTTTATCCCTCTATTATGGGCCTCGCAGGCCAGTCGTACAGAAATGGCCTGGGCAGCAACATCGGTTCTTCAATTTTAGACACATCCTAACATCATCAGATCATCAAACCTTTTGTCTCTTTTCATGTGATTAAATCGACCTGGCTGACCGTTTTATATATATGGACAAAGGTCAGATAGGTCAGACGAATTGGCAACTTTGCATGTGGCAGTACGTTTGCTGGGTTTTACTTATCAACAAACCAGATGGGATTTGCAGCTCCGAAGCTTGCTTTTATGGATAAATAGAGTGTAAGATGTAAACATCTGATCTTCCTTGTGAGATTAAACCCTCTGCCCACGCCTTTTCATATTCCACTTCGTGTTACCACTGTACAGTAACGATAGGACACAAACTTTCCAAAATACAGGGAAAAAAGTCTTTAGAATTAATTTGTGTACCTCTTTCTTTGTTGCTTTGAGGATAATAATATAAGGTCGAGTAGGCAGCTCAAGAATTCAGCTATTACTGCTTAGTAACTCAAAGTTGTAAACGTTATACCAGGGAGTTTCCTGGCAACTCCCTGGTTATACACATGCTGTGTTACTACTAGTTTCGTTTCTTTACCTTAAGTATTGTAAGTAGCAGTTCCAAATATTCTTTGGTTGTATGTGAACGGAATTACTAAACAACGTCACCAGTCTTGTCCTGAGGTGTGAAGTTAAAACAGTTTGAATTTTATTCTTTTTCATATCGAGTATTTTTAAATCACATTGCAATGGTAAAGAAACAAATTGTGAAACTTTCAAGCTAAAGGAAGATAAGTCAATTCCTTCGAAGTACTTCTTGATATTTGTATCCTTGGGATCTTTCTCTAATCTAACGTGATCCTGTTATAGACAGATCGGCTGAAAGATCGGCTGAAAGATAGAATATTGAAAAGTCTGTGATTAAACTTCCGCACAACATTACGACCAACAAGAAAAATGTCTCAGGCGATGAGAATCGCAATATTATCTTGCCCTACAGTGGCCGCAAAGAATTGTTGTTAGCTGCAGCGTTGATAGCTCTATTGACTCTGTCAATTTTGGCACTAACAGCAGGTGTAAACTGACGGTACAAAAGACGCTGATAGAGTTGTCTTCCGATAAGGCACTGTCAGGTTCATTTACACATTATTGATGTAACAGTTTAGTTATACAATGAAGATTTTCGACAAACTTTGGTTGTTTAACACCAATTGGAGTGTTTGATTCACGTATGCAACCTCATATAGGGCGATGTGGCCTTTGGAGATGTTCATAGATTGTGTATATATAAGACCTACAATCGATGGTCGTCCTTCGTTTTGATGAAAACTTTTATGCCCTCAACTCTCGGTCATTTGGCAGATGAATGAAGTGTTGCATTTTGCCACAGATATCATTAGCGTCAGCACTTATAACTGTTGGTGGCACTGGATGATAAACTATGCACTTCGCCATCCATGGGTACATAAACTCAATGTGGAAAGTCACGGGGTGCAGGACAATGTTGTAGGCTGGGCTCAATGGAATCATGGCTGTGAATGTAAATTATGTAAACGATACACTGCAGACAGTAGGCCGTTTAGTTTACCTTGGGTCCGGACCCACCGTTGCGTTTAATTTTAGTAGAGATCGGCGTACAATGTAACAACCTCGTAGGACCAACACATATGGGCCCATGAAAGGGCAAAGAAACAAGGGAGCATAACTGTGATCCTCATAACATAGTGTTGTGTACCCTTTAACACCAAAATTTCACGTAAAATATCGGGTAGGTAAAAATGTAGAAACAGGACAGTCTTATCGACTCAAGTAGGCCTAAAAGTTGTTTTGTACGTATCTACTATTCTTTCTACGTCTCCCAATTAGACGCAATTCGCGGGTCTTATATCCATTATGCACTACTACGTTAAATTTCTCACCAACTCAGGTTCACTCCTCCACAAGCCCTCCCTGCGCTCCCCTCTTTTATTACAAACTTCTTTCTGGATACCATTCTACTTTAAGTTAAATGTAAACTTGCACAATACGGATGACAGAAAGGAGTATTACCTCAGCCAACAGTTAACGTAAAATGCTTACCTAACACTGTGTCAACGACACACAGGAAGCTCAAAAAGTGGGAAAGAGAATGATAGGGTAAAAACCAGTCTGCAGCCATTCTGCCCCAAAGTTTGGCTAATGCCAGTTACTCAACTTGGGCAATTCCCCTGACCCTTGTTACTTTGCCTTTGTATCTATTTATCACTCGCATTCATAGAATACCATCCCACCTATGTCTCAGGTCTATTTCTTGTAAGTTTTGAGTAATTGGTGTGTTACTTAGCCTAACTGCGAAATTTGCCCTTGCTCTAAACTTACAATCTTGAGAAATAGGCCTATAATGACCCCCACATATTCTGAGGTTGATTAAAAACAATATTCTTTTCTCACCTGTTACTTATCATACCAGAGTTTTTCATCGTCTTAATTAAAGTGTGTTGCTGTCCTTAAAGCGAAGAGTGAATTTAATGAGTTCAGTGTCATACTGTACATGGTTACTATAGTTTCCATTAAAATTGATTCAATACAAAGTTAGTAATGAGCCTGGGTGATTCCCTGCAATTGTTACCAATGAAAACTAAGGAAGTCTATACCCATTCATATTTATCAGGAAATGTTTACGATAAAATCCAGGTGCTTTACACTACTCCTCCGTTTGACTGGGTCAAATTAACGTCTAATTTGGGGCTAATTTCTCTGTGAAGTGTTCTATTTTAAGAAAATATCATGCAACACTGCGTTGATGAATTGAATAAGATGCACACAGGCTATGCGTTCAAGAATGCAGCAAATGTGATACACACTGTCAGGATACCAAGAAAGGGGCTGTTGTTTTAGTTAAAAGGTAACACAAGAGTAAGACGCATACCTTCATTCTACAATACAGTAAATAACTCTTAGCGAGATCTCTTCTAACGTTAAAATTCAGTGCCGGCCTATAATTGCTAAGATCAGTGTGATGCAGACGACTTTGTGTTATAGGTGGTACCTTAGGAACTACATCGTTGATATGATACCCTTACAAAAAAATGTGTAGCAAAAGTTCCAATCCCACACGCGAAATACTGTATCAAACTGTGGAAAACTACGGTGGGGTGTGAAGAGTCCTGGAGTTTCTGTGAATTTTTACATGACAATGTGTGTCATTAATAAACATTTGACACACATTTCCTAAATGCCATGCTTTGACCTGCATTTCCACCGGTTGGACAAGAGGCAAAGTGTGGAAAACCAAAAAAGACGCTTTGACACAGGTAGCATGTGGCAAACTGGGGTAAAGTGGGTGAAGTATGGAAATGTGTGGAGAGGTGTGCAGGGCCGTAGCTAGGGTCACATTTGGGGGGGGGGGTGAAAGTCCCAAATTCCGACTGGATGGATCTTTTTTCAACTGAATGGTGGCCCGTAAATTGCATTATTTTTATGCTCCCTGCTTTTACATACAGCAGAGGGGATCTTTCCTTTGTCACTACATAAAGATGTCGTCCTGGGGGAGGGGTCTAAGGGGAGGGTTGCCCCTCCCCTTTGAGAAATTTTTGTTAATTTAAGGTTGCTTAGATGCAAAATGGTGCTATCTTTGGGATATTTTGGCTAGAAAATGTCCATAACTAAGTGAATTCTAATTTTTCCGACTGGCTGGATTCTTTTTCCAAATGAGTCGCGGCCGTAAATTGCACCTTCGTTTTATGGGCCTTGCGTTTGTATACAGGAGTGGAGATCCTTCCTTTGTCACTACATAAAGATGCCGTCCTGGGGGAGGGGCCTAAGGGGAGGGGGTTACCCCCTACCCTTTGAGAAATTTTTGTTAGGGTAAGGTTGTTTAGATGCAAAATGGTGATATCTTTGGAATGCTTTTGGAACTGATCATATATCCCTGGAAAATGCCCATAATTTAGTGAATTCAAAGATATGGTTAGATAAAAGCAGAAAGTATGTTGTCTAAGACAAGAATACGTTGTCAACAAACCTCCTGAAGCCCCCCATTTTGACTACTTTACTGTCTTCTATTTTATCATCTAAGGCTAGCATATACCTGTATAGGACCCCCTGGAAGCTCTGGATCAATTATATAAATGGGGGGGGGGGAATGACGTAATGCTTATCACCTAATATCTAAATAATAATATAGAGTATGACGCCAAGCACTTTGCATCTATCCTGTTTTTACTAATTTTGAACGAAAATAGTGACGAACAACTTCCATCAATGGGGAATGGGCGGGAGAGAGAGTATAGGTGCAGAAAGGTGATATTAGACCTCGCAGACAGGTATAGCAAAAGGGGTGTATGACTAACAAGCGCGTTTCAGAATGTACACCTAGTTTATGTTTTAAAAGTTCATTGGTACGTTTGTGCTTATAATGTTCATAAGTGATACAACGTGGATTGTGAGGATTGCGCCTGAAGCGAGTCGAAATTTTGGGGTGTACTTCAATGCCAAAATGAAAAACCTGCACGCAGGCTCAGCCAGGGTTGGTGCTTTGATTTGCCTGTATGGGGGCTCTGACTGCGGGCCGGCTACTCTAAGTCCCGACAGATGCAATGGGTTGTCGAACTCAAAATATAAGGCGCGCGAAGCACGCCGAAAAATTTGGGATTATATTGAAAAAAGATTTCACATTTTTGCTTTCATTAAGAAAAGTTGAAAAAGTTTGGGTTTTTATTGCAGAATCTGGGCAAAACCATGAAATTTGTTAGGGCGACTGCATGGTTGTCGTCAGGGATTACATTCTTTGGCTTACCCATGAAGGCTCCCCTACGAAACTGAAAAATCTTTTTCTTACAAAATATGTTCGCCACGATGGCGAGGCTGAAGAAAGAATCTTCCAAAAGTTAGAAAAAAGAGGAAAGAACTTCGCAACGATGCATTTTCGTGTTTCTCTAGAATCACGCCTACACGGAAGAACAACATTTGTGGAAACGTTGAATAAATCCAATATGTTTGAAACGGCGGGCGTTACCACTAGATAGAACTATAGATGAAAGCGCGCGTAGCGCGCGAAAAAGTTTTGAAGTTATAGAAAGAATCGTTACAGAACTTACTGGCTAAGGGCCTTATAAATAGAAGTTTGAAACACTTTCTGAGTATATCTGTGTCTTTAACAATGTTAGTTTACATAAAATTTTGCGCAATTTTGTGGGGCTTGGAAAAATTTGGGGGCTAAAGCCCCCTAGCTCCCGTAGAACTGTGTCTGGTATAATTACCTTAATAATATTAATGAGATTGATTAAAAATCGTGACGCATGCGCTCGAAGGGCGCCAAATTGTTTCACTAAATAAGATTTCCATGACAAAACCTGCATTCAGAATCTGCATCGAGATACTTTCAGTTGCCCAACAAACCAACATGCCACTCAAAAAGCCAGTCTTTTACCTGGTGATTTGTAAACAGCTTTCAACTTCTGCTGTTGTGCTTCTTCGGAAGTTGCTCTCGGAAGATACTGATAATAAGAACAACACTGAGGTAAGGCTTGAAGCGCGAGGAACGCGCGAAAATTTTGAGAGCTTGAGAAGAATCTGCAAAAAGGACAGTTTTGATTCGATTTTACGTGAGGAAAATAACGTTTGGTATTATTCTCACTTGATCTAGTTGGAAAATATATACAAAGTTGACATAGGCTCAGTCGGAAAAATGTGCTAGACTGAAATATCAGAAATTCCAACTGGTATTTCAGATTTTCCGACTAGAGTCGCTCTGACAAACTTTGGGGGTGAGACATCCCCCACAACCCCGTTCGCGACGGCCCTGGAGGTGTGGTGTTGAGTAAAGTAAATTCAATAATTCGATTTCTTTCACTGGCCTTGTTTGTGACACTTTACCCTGGTTTGCCGCATGAGTCAACTTGACACAGCTTTCCCCGCTTTGACCCAGATTTTAAGGTGTGACAATCATGCAGAGAAAAGCGTGGTCCAGATTGGTTCCAATAACACATGTGTCACCACTCATAACCACACTTTTTTCCTTATGCATTTTCACATGCCCTGCCACATGTAATTATGTGTGTTCACATGTGGCATGCCACACTTTTTGTAAGGGTATAGTTTAAAAGGGACTTGGACGTCTTCTATAACTTTAGGTAATTACTTGCATTTGTAAAAAAACACAAGTAAAAATCGTAATTATGACTGCATATCATGGGGGGGGGGGGAATGGAATGCAATTTCCAGTTTACGTCTGTAAATAAAAAAGTTGTATCATTTTAACAATCACGATTTGATATCTTTAAGACAGGCATTGTAACATTGAAATCAGTACTTCGTTTTGCAATGTTACACAAACCATAAATGTTCGCGATACGGAATAAAGACAAAAGTCACGGAAA
This sequence comes from Holothuria leucospilota, assembly GCA_029531755.1. Taxonomy (NCBI): domain Eukaryota; kingdom Metazoa; phylum Echinodermata; class Holothuroidea; order Aspidochirotida; family Holothuriidae; genus Holothuria; species Holothuria leucospilota. The sequence continues at coordinate 16,341,204 of CM055966.1, read as the reverse complement.
TCCGTGGTGTGAAATAGCAATACTTTCGTAAAAGTTTCAATTTCCCCCTTTAAAAACTGAAATGTTACGAGTTTTAATGGTAATAACAAAAATTTTTATTTACATTTGAAGTTTTCTGTAGTAGAGGTTATGGTACTATCAAAAGGTATTATATTTTACTATGTGGTAATATTTAACATTTAATCATAAACTTCATAAAATTTAGTTGTTTTCTCAATACCTCCTTGATATCATGACGGCTTCATACTATCATGTCTGGAAATATAAATGTATTAGTCAACCCAATACGGATGTGGTCCTTCGTCATCCTTTTTCTTTTTCTCCATTATCACAGAAATTTATTTACTTATGCAGTCTCATTCTTTGGTCTACATTGGAAGATTACTGGGAGAAAAATCGAAATCGTATGTGTAAAGACTTAATTAGGCCGAAAATGGCAAAGCGCCAAACAAACCAAGAAAATTGAGAAAACTTCTGTCCGTTACTAGGAGTATGATCGTTTTGCGCGATCCAACTATAGCTGAAGATGCAGACATATCCGATTCTGATATAGTGACAGAATACGTGGGCAGTTTGTTGCGAGGAATTGCCAAATGTTGAGCTCATGCAATGTGTATATATAAACGTTCATCTCCTTATTCTTTCATTTCATGTTGTATTCAAAAAGGCGTAAGCATTTGTATGAGACTGTAAAGGATGGTGCATATCGACACTCTTTAGTGCTGGAAAATAATCACTGGAGGTGAGTATTTTCAATCAATGTTAATTTCCAATCTGAGAAAGATTTTACGGTCAAATAAAGCAACTACTCATACTGATGGGTAACTAATAACGTGCGTATATTGTGTGTCCTTCAAGATCGTACCTTTCGTCTATGTCTGGATGATTGTTTTTATAAAACCGGAAATGACAAGTTCGTACTGTTTTAACTGTTCTGTTGCATTGTCAGGAAGTCACCAACAATGTAATTGTTGGAGTTCCCAGATCTTTACCAAATTCAGTTTAACGATTGTGGGTGATGTTGGCTTAATTCATGTGACTTCAAAAAAATTTATTATTGCTCCAAGTTTGATGAGTTTTTACAAGAATTTTTGTCATAGAAAAATATTCGACTTGTTATGATGGAGTAAAATATATCCTTGTTAAAATTCCCTTCACACCATAGGTCGATAGATGGACAGTTTGTTTGCATTTCCAGTAGGCATTCTGTTATCTCAACTGAAAATTTATGCTTTTCAAAAATGCACGGTGAGCGTTATTACAGAAATAATAACACGAATATCTGTCTTCGCAAGTACCGGAAACATTGTTTATCGTTATTGAAACCGTTTTGTCTGAGACAATATTTTATTGATCTAATATAGGTGTATGATATCACAGGCGACCTATTTCCCCTCCCCCACGTCCAAAAAATTGGCTGCTTACGGGAAAAATACATTCCATGTTCGGGCAAGCAGGTACTAAAATGTCGGCTATAATACTGCAGCTCGCACCTTCCCCATCGGAAGCATATCTTTGATATAACCTTCTTTGCAAAACAGCTCAATTGCCTGTGACATCTGTTTACCTAAAAAGAAGTTAGTAGCCAACAACACTTAATAAATGATGTCTTTTTATGATGTATAGTCCTTTGATACTAACATGAGAACCTAGTAGGTATATTGATGACTAGTTCAAAGTTAATTCCTAATGGTAATTTATAACAATACTTTGCACTTGTATCAGGCAAACTGTGTATGCTGGGAAAGCCTATGTCTTTGTATAATACTAACTATCAATATTAGGTATCACAGTTTTATCTTACTGTTATTACAATTGTAGTGTCTTAAGAGCGTGAGCAAAGTAAAGTCGAATAAAAAGTAGTACAACATAAGTGCATCCGAGAAAATAAAAATAACTGGGGAGACATCTTGTTACACACTAGTAACGTTGCAAATCAAACACTTTGCGTCAAGGCAAGACAGCGAGCTAAAAGGCAAACACTGCAAAGGTCCCCCGACACATGTGAAACATACAGAGAGGTAGTAACAACTTTGTAGAACCTCACCTCTTGGCCAGACACCACGATTATGCATTAACAAGGACGAAAATTCAATGAACCGGTTACAAGATTCATATTGACACATTTTCTTAAGTCTAGTTATTCAAGCTACCCTGTTTTTCATCACAAGGATCTATTGTTCCTTTCATCTCGCACGAAATAGTTTACTGCTGTTGTTGGTCAACATTCTGTATGACATCCTCGACAAAGATTTAACTTGTGCCATATATGCAAAGGCTGTTCGCTTTAAGAACAAGGAAAAGACCTCCATTTCGGTATTTTGCAAATTTATGAGATAGTATACTTGCTTCACAAGCCAGCTATCGTTTGCACAATGGTAATCCAGTTTTATGAGTCGTTTTTATGAACAATAGCACATTGCGAGTAGGTCACAACTTGCCAGACATAAATAAGAAGGACTGTAGGCTGAGGAAGAGGGGTTAAACCCCTGTAAATACGTAGGACCTAGGTATGTCTCCACTTTCTTTCATTTTGCACAAAAACCTGGTTGTTGTTTCTGTTGAACTATATCATACTATTTCGATAATTTGAAGCAAATGGTTTTGCCTCTTCTTAAAATAGAAAATAATTACCTTACATGTCCACAATAGTTTCATTGACTGCAACAGCTATGGAGTTTATGATGGTATGAAGTATCACAATGTGGCAAATAGGATCATTACGATTAGTAAAAGTGGAGATGACTCAAAAAGGGCTTACTTTTACCCGTGTTTTCTACAAGTGCTTGATTTGCTGTACGGAAATCCTATATAACCGGTAGGCAAAACCAGAGCAAAAATAACGGTTTTTGAAAGGAAATTAAGATACTTAAAAATCGCTTAATACCGGTACAAAGAATAAAGCAAAATCAAAGGACTTCTTCAACAGCAGAAGCTGTGCGAAACGTCCAGCCTGTAGGTAATATCCTCAGATTTATTTCCAACTTCTAAGTGTGTGCTAACATGATAGAACGACTGTTCCATGCGGTAATAAAGCTTATCATTCTCCTGGAGACATGTTTATTCTAAGACGTATAAAGATGTTTGGCAATACCAAACAGCAGTAATTCTTTTTCTTCAATTGGTCCACTCAATGAACTTCCCTTTGAGCAAACCCTTGTCTCCCAACAAAAGTTAATTAGAGGAAGAGTTGATAAAGTTTGGTAAAATATAACCTAGGATACATGGTTTTAACCTGCAGATAAAGGATAAAATTCACTGAAAAATTTGTTGGAAATTTCTCTCTTTATTACCTTTCTCAAGATATGTGGTTCTTAAGATATGCTTTTCAAAGCTTGGCCGTTTCTGAAGTAACTCATTGCTTCATGCGATAATAATGAGGTGGATTGTTGGACAATGTTAGTATTTGTTTTATTATCTCTATATAAATTCTGACGGTTAACAGTTTGGTTTTCCTGATGTTGACATTTTTAAAGAGACAAGTTTTAATTCCAAAATAAATCCCCCAGGCCAAAGCAGTGTTACAACTGTTCTTGAAATAGAGATCCAAAGACAAAGGATAACGTGAGACATATCTTTAAGTGCCCATTTTTACATATATCTTATGTTTAATGATGCACATGTAAACAGAAATTACCCTATAACAGTGGCAGCCGCAGACAATTTTAAAAAAGGCAACGACCAAAATTTTTAGGCAAAAAAAAAAAATTTAGGCAACTTTTGCCCTAATTGCGTGGTAGAAGATATTCGAAATGGAAGGATCTGCCTTGGAAATCATTCTTTTCTCACATTACTCTTACAAGAATGAAGGGTCAAGTGCACTTTGCAAAATCAAGGAAATTCTGGTATGGGTACTTCATATGCTTGATCGTGGGCACTAGCAAAAACAATTTAACAATGATGTGACCACCAAAGCCTCTTACCAAAAGCACCCATGGCGCAGAGCTAGAAGCGGGCATCTGAGGTTCTCTGCGAAAACATACTCTTAAATTAGATGGCCCTGTGCGCCGATGTGAGCCGGCCCATTTTTTGAAGAAAACCTGTAACCTCGAGATGTAATTTGAAATGCTCATGGAATATTCTGACTGAAGATGGTCACATATTTAAAGTTGACCTTACTCGTGGGGTGCAGGCCAATGTGCCCTGCTGGGGCCAAGTGACAAACAAATTCTCCCAACGTAGTGGGGCGTTTTTTAACTGCTTGCATTAGAATTAAGCTCTAACCTGTCTACAGATAAAACTGGATACTCAATAGACCAAATTCCCTGAATAGACAAATCACAAAGAACAAAGCTTGTCATAATAACTCAGACGAAAGGTCAGTCGAGTCAATGAGGGTGTGGAAAGTAGATCGTAGAAGGAGTTGCAAAGCCTATACAAAAGTAATTCAACTCAAGCATGCAGGCATACAAAAATATTACTTAATTTCATTCAAGTTTTCTCTATAAAAGTGGTTATAATGAGATGTACTGAAAAAACTATCCAGCATTTTATTCCTTGCATACCGTTAGGTCTCGGAATTGTGCATGCAAGGACCGGGGTGGTATTTCATTGCTTACTTTTGTTTATATTAGCAACCTTCCTTTCAAAGCTGACGCAAAACGGGGAAGCGCACACGCGTTGTACTTTTTTCTTAATTTCAGAAACCACCAATTTACGACAGAGACCTTTGAACCTTTGTAAGGGTAGCTCAATCGCCCTACTGCCCCAGTCTCTCTAGCTACGTCACTGCTCTGCAAATTGTTCATTTTTGATAGATTTTGTTAAGACCAATTGCTGCTGTGTGTGTGTCCGTTTTACATCAAATATCCAACTATTATTATTTACATGTTACAAAACCTTTAATAGCAGGCCTACGATAAACTGCCCTCACAAACACGAATAAACCGTAATGAAGACTATAGATTGAAAGTTTTCCTATTCCATTCACTGTTTAGATTTGAAGATATCATATACGTGCCATAAGGAAGTTCAGTTCTCATACTTTTTCAGTAAGTTTAATGTGCATATTTAGGCAATAAATTTTGCATGTACGGGTTGCTTTCTATATCCTATGCCAAAAAATCACACTACGTAATGGTAGGGTGCACTTACAGCAATGTGAGTGTAAGAGAGATTATTTTCATGAATGTTAGTGTTATTACTGCGTGTACTTCTATATCTAAAAACTTGCCAATTAATTAATCTTAACAAGCGAAGTTAGCTAAAGTCATACATAGGCAAATGAAGAGCAGCATCTAGTAGCAGGCAGACCTCAGTCTAGCAAAAAAAAAAATGATTTTAGGGGCAATAAATATTGTTTTAGAGGCAAGGTTGAAGCCATGTTTACTTGCAAATCAGGGGGGAATCCAGGACAAGGACCTTCACCACCCCTTTTCAATACATAACAAAAAAGAAGACATTTAGATGTTTACTCAAGTAATTTATGCCTATAATTTGTACCCACAAACGTCTCAGGTTAGTTTACACTCTCCCGATGATATCAAACAAGGGTAAAATATTCAATTTCGACATTGACTACCACATGTGCAAAATTTCCAGCAATAGACACAAACAAAATTAAAAACATATACTATCGTATTTTTTATAATTCCCCATTAGCAGAACGCAAAGCTCTGTTTGATACAAAGCTTTTAAACCCAAGAAACATATGTCTGAATTTGGTTTTGAAGCTGCCTATTACCAGGGAGTTCCGTAACAACTCCCTGCTATTACTTTGTAATCGAGACGTTTTTATATAACGGCTGATAACGCATATAACAGCATTACGCTAATGAATTTTAGCTGAAAATTTATTCTTAGTTATTATTATCAGTGCAAGGCAAGATTGCAAAGTGATGAAATACGAATTTTCTCGTTCCCAATGGAACCATTTTTACTCGAAATGATTGCAACCTATGGTCAACAAAAGGTCATTTCAGTTTCCGGTAACAACCTTTCAGAAAAAAACTGCCTTTGGTATCCAGTATCAACAGATCAAAACAAGCCTGATTTTACAAGTTAAAACTACACCCATTGATCGACAGAAAAGAAAGGTCAGCTCATAGTAGTGAATTTCTCTCATAAAGTTGTGGGTTTGGTAAGATTGGAATGGATTAATTGTACACAACTGGAATTTTGTAGCTAATTTGAAAATAGTAAACCAGCAAGTAATGTTTTCGTTTCCCCCTAATGGTTTCTCATTTTGTTTTGTAGTTTTAGTTTACATCTTTGTTGGAAACATACATTTCGAAGAAATTTTTGGGGTTGGGTACTCTGTGTTCGACAATTTGACGCTTTTCTTTGCAAACATGAAGTGCATAATATGATTGGAACAACATATCTTCATTTTGCACCGCACAGTATTTTCTGACTTTTTTCCGGGTAATTTCGTTTAGGTTTGGGGGTCATTAGGCCAGCGTTTGGTGATGGTTTAAATTGGGGCGGGTGAGGGTCGGATTAGAGTACTCCTCTACCAAATTTAGGGCGTCGTGTGTCAAATAGTTCACGCACATCGTTTCAATCAACTTAATGAGTTGTACGAGGCATCATATGTATAACAACTTGCATATGCAAGAACAGATGACATTTTTGCCGGAAAAAGGAAATAAAATGTCTTTTTGCCAGAAAAAGGAAATAAAATGTCAGCTTATCACGCTGTACTATAGAGCAAAATATGTGTTTTGTTGAGGAAATTGCTTATGTATATGACTGGTAAATAAAGCCTATAGGCGTACAACTGGTGTTATGAGATGGCTTTGCGACACTTCATTACCGTCACAAAATGGCTATTTTTCATGGCCCTTTGCGCGCACCTTTCACTACATTCGTGGCAATATTTCCTTGGTTTATTTCTACAAAAAAAAAAAAAATCGACGCACATCGCACTCTGTAGTTTTAACGTGTTTCTTTTACGGTTGGTTTCATATAGATAAAAAGTAACCCCTGACCAGGTATTATACAAAGACATGAATAGGTAAAAAATTCTGTAAAGGTCGGGAATTCAATCTCTGGTGGCATAGCTGTTCTCTTGTGTTTGTCGAGCTGTAGACTTCAGTAGCATTCCCGAGAAATCAATTATCCGAAAATACCGGATGGGGTGGGTACGATACAAAGCATGCTGTTCGTGGGGTGGCACAAGGTTGCAGAAAAGGCATGAGCTCCGAGTCGGGGAATTTTGCAGTTTTGTCAAGAGGCCTTAATGGCGACTAGAAATCAGTTGCTCTGACGGTTTACCTGATTTTGCCCTCAAGTAGTTAGGGTTACCAAAGGAACCTAACATTTTCTGGGGACATAGCGCGCTTAAGAGTTTCATTGTTTCAGTGAGTACGAGTATACATAGATTCGTCCATCTGGGTCTATAAATTTTTAATTCGAAATCCAGAATACGACATTAAGAATTTTTAGGGCGTTACCCGCTTTGAAGAAGTCTGTTGTTTTTCCTGCCTGAAATGATAGTTGGGTTTCATAAAATAGAACCCTCAAACCAAATGACTTAAGAAAACAACAGTGCAAAGCCTAGACAGTTTTATGCAAAGATGGGGAGCTCTTCATTCTTAATTGCGTAGCTTTAATTTTAGATTTATCGATAGGCAGCCAACAATAAAAACTCGAGATACCTATTTGTGGGACAGAATTATGCATACGATGCAGTTGATGACAGTCAAAGGAAAGTCCAACGGCATGTGGATCATCTGCTTTGCCTTTCAGTGAAGAGGGATTTTTCTATGTATCCCTCCAAAATAGGAGCACGCTTCTCGCACAATGCAACTTTACAAGTCGGATTTTCCAACTAAACTCTACACCAGCAGTGAGCTTGTACATCAAGTTTCTAGATAGTGTAAAGTATGGTATGACAGTCTTATCAAAACGTCATTCAGATATAGGGTCTTGATCGGTAAAATGTACGCATGGTGACCAAGCACATACTGTAACATATTTGAGTAGACTGCCCTATACCACATTCATTTCACCTTTTATCATCATTACTCTTAAGTTAATGGAAACATGCAGGTACAAATAACTGAATCCGGCTTTAATATATTTAAAAGTGATATTGCTGGCCTTACACTACCACCTATGTGCCTTGAATGTTTCTTCTTTGTGTCATGACTAACTTTACAGAAATCTGATTTTCGACAATGGGACTATTCGTTGCCTTCATCGTTCTTTTCTTTGCACCTGAAACTGGTTTTTCAGAAGATGTGAGGAATGCTTTCGTCTCAGGTAATATACTGTGGATACATCTCATACTAGACGTATGAATTCACCGCATTAAAGGTTGTGTGACATGAAAATAATATAGTTGGATATTTGATGTAAAAAGCATTAAAAATCCAGAAAATAGCCATAATTCCCATTAAAATCCATCAAATATTGACCATTTTACAGGTAAATTTCTATTTCACACTTGTATCGTGAATATACATGAGCTAAATATGCAAATATGTGACATTGAAAGAGGGACATACCATATATGGCACATGTTAGCCTTTGCTTTTTTAGCCTTAATTTCAAGGACACTGGTACCATTGTTATTCCCCCAGCAGTTTATTATAAAAGTTAAAATTTTTTCCTTGAAAAATATTGATATCACTCACCAAACTGTAATCTGTATGATCAGTAATTAAGAGATAATTTATATAGGGTTAACAAAAGAAATATTCACACTTTGCAACACTCCACATCATTATTTTTGCATAGGCAATTAGTTTGTTCAGAAACCTTCAAACTTTGAAGACGTATATTTTGAGAAAGGTAAAGGATATTGAAATAATTCCAACGGATCTTTGACTGGAGGACTTAATTCTTTAATTGACAAGTGAAACAGCTCTTTTTGGTTGCATGTCACACGACCTTTAAGAGAAGAATCCTTATTGTTTTGGTGGAGGTCAAAGGTCATGTGAATACACCAGAAGTCTTAGCCGAAAACCTTGTAAACAGGATATCTGTACGAAGCGTGGATATATTTCTTACTTCGCATGTGAATGCTTTACAGACAGAAGATAAACCCTGTTGTTTTGGTGGAGATCACAGGTTATAGGTAAAAATACGGAATCCTTAACATGCTGTATTAATCCCGTTAAAATGTTAGATTCCGACCCCAGAAAATTGGACTTGTATCACATGTCATGATCTAAACAAAGGCAACGTCCAGCCTTGAGGCAATTGGTGTAATACAGAAGGGAAAAGAGGTCTTTAGTAGTTTTAAGGAGACGAATGCCTCATGAAATTTACGTGCAAAAGCGTTTTCTCAAGGTAGCAATGATGGACACTTTTCATACTAAGTTTATAGATTTATCATAATGTTAGGAAGAACCAAACTGTAGAGGTCAGAAGTTATTTGAGGCTCACCTGTATTCAAAAACCGAGAACCTTGAAAAGAAAACACGATATTTCGAGACAGAGTTGATCCACTTTTTGTAACTGGTATGCAAACATGTCGTTTGAAGAGAGAGAAAACACTATATGTTTGTTGGAAGTCAAAGATCATTTGTGGTTGCCAGCGGTGACACTATGAAAACCTAAACTAAACAGACAGTGGACAGTCCCTCCAAATTCTGTCGTTTCGTGACCATCAAAAAGTTAGGGCTGAAGTTTTCTACCATTCCGAAAATAACATCATTAAGAACAAAATATTTCTTCACAAGAATAACTGTTACAGTGATTAGTAGTTTTAGTTTTAATCACCTATTTATGAACACTTGTGAAGGATGATGTGACTATAAGTAAGTCGATTAGAATTGCCATTCATATAGCGAATTTGTTGATTGTGTAGTGGAAAGTGCTCGGTTTTTCACGCAGACGGTCGGAGTTCGAATCCCACGCAAAACACTTCCTCTATTCAGTTTTTTGTTATTTACATTTTGGTGGAGTTCAAAGGTCATGTGAGGTCACCAGGGGTCAAGTGTAAAAACATCGAAACACATGATATCTCAAGAAGAACAAATGTGGGGGATAAACCTAAGGAATCACTAAATTGTTGGGCTTTCTGGTTCTATATAATATTAAACCCTCCGAAAGGCAGTATTGTTTGAGAGAAGTAAAATAGAAAATATGAAATTTATAGGGAAGCCAGTACCTGGTGCTGTACAGTTGAGATGTCTCCTGAAATAAGTTCTTTATTTTTATCCCCCCAGATTTTAGTTCAGGACACTACTTTCAGAGCTGTCAAAATATCACACGAAATTGCTACTGCGACAGTTTATGCCATTTCTACCGTGATTGTTGTAAAGACTACACCAACTATGAAGACAAAGCTACTTTAACAGAACTGCATGTTCCAAAATACGAACACTTGGAATGTCGATTACCAAGTTATGGCAAAGCTAATTTTTCTCAGCAGTCAGAGTGTCCTGACGGTGGTTACTTGATGATAAGTCGATGTCCAAGCAATGCTTCCCAAACATTGAGGGTTAAATGTGAAGCAGAAAATGAGCTTGATGCCCTTGTAGAGGCGAGCTACCTTACACCTGTAAATGACAGAAATGGAATTATTTTCAAAAACGCTTATTGCGCACAATGTCATAATATTCCCAAGGAAGAAATCTCAAAATGGCTTGTATTTCAAAGTTGTAACGTTTGCCCTGATTGGTTTCCCTTGAGTCAAAATCACTATGTCAATCTTCGTAGCTTAAATTGTTTCATTTCATTCAAACCTGATATAATACATTTCGCAAATGTTAATAATAACACTCACCAAGATTTTCACAGGTGTGATGTGAGCATGATCCGTTCATGTCCAGCAGGTACCAATTTGGAAGAAAGTAGAAAATGCTCTGAATTTTCATCACCAGGATATTTCAGAGGCTCTTATTTTAAAAATGTTTTCTGCGCAATGTGTCACGGTATGGATAGTCCTCTTCATTGGTCTATAGAGGTTCAAGTCACATCACAGTGCATGCATGAAAACATAGCTTTCAACGCGGGGATTGGGATTTCCTTTAGGGATTCTCTTTGCAAACTTATCGGATGTTCTCGGGGAATGGATTTATGCAGTAGTGGCAAACTATCTAACCACTTTGTTTCATTAATCGTCGATGATAATCTCAAATGTGAACATTTAGAAGAGATGGCGGAGTCGTGCTTTTCTCGTATATATCAATTAACAAAGTCAATGTCATCGTGGGAGAAAATGGTTGGCAAAAATCCTTTGTGGGATCAAAACCACAGTGATAATTACAAAGTGATTATATATCAGCTTCCAAAGAATGCTTCAGTGGATTGGAAAATTCAGCTTGATGAAGACCTCTTTTCGGCTGCAAATGCCATAGGCGAGATCAAACATTTATGTTATCTTAAGTACATTGAAGTTGTTGAAGTGTGCAGCGACCAAAAATGGAAAAGATTAGGAAAATGCAATGGACAATTGCTGGAGGTAGAAGGAGATAAAATCCTCCACGACAACGACTTTTTAAGTAACTTAACCAGTAACTTTAGCAAAGATGTACACCTTACTTGGTACAGTGTTTACACCAGACTTCCATTTGTTTTCGGGCTACGCCCCACGAGGCGAACGTTAATGTGCTTTTCGCAAACCCAAACTCATCAAGATACCGCTTTGTACCAAACATTCCGTAATATTTGTATAGGAGTAGCAATTGCATTCTACTTGACTACTTTCTTTACGTACGCTGCGTTGAAACCTTTACGTAATACGTTCGGAATATCCTTGATGTGCTTTGTTATGTCAATGGCGATGTCGCTTACTTTTTTACAATTTATTGCCGATTACGTAATCAACATATCCCCTGCTTGCAAGGTAGTGGCTGTACTGTCTCATTTTTTCTGGGTATCATCTTTTTCATGGATGACTGTTCTCGCATGGGAGTTGTATGTGACACTACTTCCAAGCAGACCAAGAGTGAGGAAGGCATCTTCGAGAAAGAGATTGGTAACATACTGTTGCCTGGGTTGGGGTATGCCTTTGACGGTTGTAGTTATTTGTATTGCTTTATGGCTACTTGATGTACCTGGCTTACCTGTTAAATACGGTTCTATTGGAGGCGAGAAGTGTTTTATATCAAAAGACTTGATTAAAATTTTGGCAGTTGGTGGACCTTTGGTGACTTGTCTCTTTTCGAATATTATTCTCTTTCTCATGATTGGGAAAATTTTGTTCAAACACAAGAAGTGTTCTAAAGTACTGAAAACCAAAAAGGGGCACCCCAACTACACTCGTAGAACAGCGGAACTATTAGTTTACATAAAAGTAAGTACCACTCTACAAAAATTTGTTTAGATCTTTGGAAAATGTGTAGACATGTTTTGAAAATGAATTAGACAAAGAGTAGAAATTTATTTTGGGTCCATTCTATAAGTGTCGATTCTCTTTGAGAGAAGTCTGAGGTCTACGTTTGGCCGCAATAGCCGACAGGAGTTCACTTTTACTATAACAACGTTACTATGCATATCTCAGAGGGTACGGTACTGAAAATGTAATCCTTTGTTTGAATAACACTCTCAGGATGTATGAAACAAAACCATTTGGCTACATTGTCTAAACCAATTACAAAGTAACAACGAGCTTTCGTAAGAGAGTGTGTAAGATATTTAGATTTTGAATAAGCCCTCCAGCCTAAATCCACGAATCTTGTAAAATATGTGAGAAAAAAAGAAGTGTAAGTCGAGCCATGTCTTCCTGGCATGGCAAGCACGGATGTGTTAATCGTGTTGATACATTTACTTTAAGTTGGTAATTTGAATATGTTTTGAACATAAGATATACTAAGTTGTATTTCAGAACCGCTTTCTTACAGCAAGACTCCCTTGTTATCAAGGTAACATCCTATTCAACAAAGATGTATATATGCCTCTGTCGTCATCCATACTTATCCAAAGCCACTCAGAGTATTTCTCTGATAGTTATATGATGTGATATCATTTATTTAATTTGATTGCTAGATTTCAACACTGATGGGCTGTTCGTGGATTTTCGGATTCCTTGCCGATTTCACAAGTGTTTACACTCTATGGTGGTTCTTTTATCTTTCCTTCCTGTGTCAAGCAAGTCTAATTTTTGCGTTCTTCGGCCTCAGTGCCCAAGTAAGAAAAATGTGGAAGAATTCCAGTCTCAGTGGGTTAACATGGAAGTCGACAAGGATTCAGTGATATTTTCGGACATTTTAGAGACAAACGTCACTCAGAAGACCCTGATTACATTTGGAGTTGCGGACATAATTGGAGAAATTAATCCAGAAACGTACTGTACTACAAAGTGTATCCGTGAGTGTGTAAAGTGAATATTTTCAATTCATGCGGGTGCTTTCATTTAAACATACCATCTCCTGTGCTTGAAAGCCTAGTTTTATGTCTTTTTTGCAATCAAGTCAGCTTGGAAAAGTGGATTTTTTTCGCAAGCAGTACCAATTACAGAGAAATTAGCCCTAAATTGGGCAATTAGACCATTCGTAACGAAAGATTAATGTGAATGACCTGAATTTTATCAGTGGCATTTCATGGTGAATATTTCGGCTAAGAGATTAGTTTTCGTTTATTCAAGACCGGTGGGAATAACTCAAGCTGTTTATTTACGTTAAATTAATAAATCAACTGTAGTGACAAATCTTGGGGCTGCGGATACTAGAGGACAATGAATTATTATACTACTCTTTGCGGAGAGTCTTTTAATACAGTGAAAAGCGATCTTAACTTGCTCAATGTGAGCAAACTGTAGTGACAATGGTCGATTTTAGCCACTGTTTTCTACTTTTAAAAAATATTATCACAGAACTAGAACCCAAAGGGGTCACACTAAAATTGCACAGATTCTTGTGGGTTCTAGCCATTACTAAAAATAAGAAATGGATGATATTTTAAAGCTGGATGTGATTGAAACCTGAGACACACTCGCTAACATATAAGCTTGAATTGCAACTTGTGTAAAGGAAACCTTAGTCCTTAAAAAATAACTTGATTCTCATCACCAGCCGGGCTTATTTTGGACGCCGGGAGGATTCTTTTTTATTTTTAATTAATGAATAAAACCTCCCGGGCCGACGTAATCTTTGTCATGTGCATTTTTTTTTAAAGAAAACCTGATCTCTGACATCTTTTCTGACGTCTTTTGGATAAATATATTGCCTCAAATCACTCCGACCAAATCTCACAATCAATCGTTCCCCCGTACTGGCGACCGACTAGGCCGCTTTGACAAGAACATTCTGGATACACGATGTATAGTATAAAATAGGGCACAGAAAGAACACACTGAAAACTGATTTGTAACAAAAAATAAAAAATAAAAGAGGACCGAGTGACGGATGTTTTCAGATGTCAGTGATGAGAATCCAGTTATTTTTTATGTGGCTTTACTTAACCTAAGGTTCATTCTCGATTTTACTACCTCAACCGAGAGTTTCATTGCACTCAAAATAAATGCACAGTAAGAAAGAAAAAATATGCACATTAAAACCACTTGAAGAGAATGTATGGAAACATTCACGTGTAAGTTAATTTGTACATAGGAGTTTATGAGTTTGGTGCTTTGAATTAACAAAGAGAGAAGAAGGAAGAGGTTTATATCCTACATTAACATTTTCTTATCTATATATAGCCCCACAGTATTAAAATTTTTCATCGTGGAGAGAATGTGTCGGTGGTAATCGCAGTATTTTGCAGGTTTATCTACACACTGTAATAGTTTAACCTTCGACTGATTTAGGATGTTTACATTAAAATGTTTTCAGTGACGACTGAAATGATTTTCAGGTAGGTCACACTAAGGGCAATGAGACTTTTTAGAAGTATGCCGAGGGTATTATCTCAAAGGGCAAAAGCATATTATTAAATTTGACGTAAACTGGAGAAAGATCCAGAGTGAAAGTTAACTCGACAGTTAAAAGCAAGAAATGTAGAACAAAACAAGATAGAAGATAGCATGCTGTTGATGAAGAGGGCAAAGTCACGTAGGAATTGCAAAATGTCCTTGAATACCAAATGAAAGTGGCGATTTAATTCATCTAAATTGGGTATGTGGAAGCTTATAATTTGTACATATAATATCAGAGTAAAATGGAATCCATAATGTTATTCATGAAGACGACATTTGGATTTCAGTTAATAAAAGCGGTACTGCATTATGATACTGTTTGTAGTGTTATGATCTAAAATGATTTATTTTCTTAAATTGGAATTTAACTTTAGTATTTAATTGATGTTGTTTTTTTTTAACTTCAGTATAAAAATTACCCTTGTTTGGATAATGTTAACAACTGGAAGGCTAGGTGGGTAACATTTGAAGTATACTATATATGTGCTATCTTAAGACGAATATGGAAACTTGACTCAGGTAACCTGTTAATCATAATAACTGTTTCAGGAACGTTTTGTCTGATAATGTAAATTTTAAGTCATAAAAATATTGCTCGTTTTTCATATGTGGTCTCAAAGGACGTACTGAGAAACGTGGCTTAGGTTTCTTGTTGACCATCATGATTGTCTCAGGGACATTTTGCCTGAGAATATGATTAAATCGTAGACCTATGGAGCGTGTCACATTGTTTTTTGGTTTCGATGAAAAGAACCTATGCAGTCATGATGGCGTGTGTGTGTATGTATATGTTTATGTGCGTGCGTGTATGTGTGGGTATGTGTGGGTCTGTTTGGCATTCAGACTGAGGACCTAAACAATGGATTTCAGGTCCTCAGAAGGAAATTAAATAGATTTCTCACGTCCTCAGAAGTTAAACAATAGAGATTCTGTTGTTAAAGTTAGGGTTAAGGAAGCAAACACAAGGAGATAACAATGAAGTCCTTGGAAAAAAAACCTGTATGTGTGTTCGTGACACTTTTCTTGTTTACACGATATCTCAAGAAGGTAAACTTTGACAGTTCCCAAAGTTGGTAGGTAGATGCCCCATATTAAGAGAAAGAACCCTTTTGTTTTTGGTGAGGTCAAAGGTCATTTGGGGTCACCAGGGGTCAAACTCTGAAAATCTTGTTTAACGAAATCTCAATGTAGGAAACTTGGATAGATTCCATACTTACTATTTAGATGTATTATGGTGAGAGAAAGAACCATATTGTTTTTGGTGGAGGTCAAAAGTCATTTTAGGGTCAGCAGGGGTCAAAATCTGAAAACCTTGTTTACACAATATATCAAGAAGAAAAACTCTGACAGTTCTCAAAGTTTGTAGGTAGATGCCCATGTTAAGAGAAAGAACCCTTTTGTTTTTGGTGGAGGTCAAAGGTCATTTGGGGTCACAGGAGTCAAACTCTGAAAATCTTGTTTAACGAAATCTCAATGTAGGAAACTTGGATAGATTCCATACTTACTATTTAGATGTATTATGGTGAGAGAAAGAACCATCTTGTTTTTGGTGGAGGTCAAAAGTCATTTTAGGGTCAGCAGGGGTCAAAATCTGGAAACCTTGTTTACACAATATATCAAGAAGAAAAACTCTGACAGTTCTCAAAGTTGGTAGGTAGATGCCCATGTTAAGAGAAAGAACCCTTTTGTTTTTGGTGGAGGTCAAAGGTCATTTGGGTCACCAGGGGTCAAACTCTGAAAACCTTGATTACACGATACTCAAGGTAGGAAGCTTGGATAGATTTCATACTTAGTATATGAATGCTTTAGGATCTGAGGTAGAGGGCTATAGTTTTTGGTGGAGGTGAAAGGTCAACTGGGGTCACCGGGGGTCAAAGTCTGAAAACCTTGTTTTACATGATATCTTACAGTAGGAACCTTGGATACATTTCATACTTAGCATGTGACTGCATTATGCTGAGAAAAAGAACCCCGTTGTTTTTAGTGGAGGTCAAAGGTCATCTGGGGTCACTGGGGGTCAAAGTCTAAAATCCTTGTAAACATGATATCTCATGTTAAGAAACTTGGGTAGATTTTATAGGTAGTATGTGGATGCCTTATGGTCAGAGGTGGAACTATATCGCTTTTGGTGGAGGTCAAAGGTCCAATGGGTTCACTGGGGGATCAAACTCTGAAAAGCTTGTTAACATGATATTGCAATGTAGGAAGCTTGGATAGATTTCATAGAAAGTATGTGGATGACGTTTGGTGAGAGGAAGTACCCTACTATTTATGGTGGAGGTCAAAGGCCATCTGGGGTCAAACTCTGAAAACCTTGTTTACAAGATAGCTCAACTTAGGAAGGTTGGATACTTTCCATGGTGTTGCATTTAATCCATCAGAAAACCCCTTTGAGTTTTGACAGAAATCAGAGGCCAGCTGAAATTACCAGATCCCAAGAAGCAAAAATTCCCAAGAATTCCCAAGCCAAATATGAACATGAAACTGTAATTTTCCAGTACTTTAAGATCACAGTCAACCAATGACTGTAAGAAACAGGATATCTTGGCATTATTAGGGATTACACATTAAGTGCTATATTCATCGGAACCACAAGGCTTTTCGCATTCTGGTCTTTACAGGTACTTCACAAACAAGTAACTTTAAAAACCCTAGTTCAGCGTCACACTTAAACATTACGACAAGAAATAGCCTATCTTCCTTTTTCACCAGGAAATGAAGATATTTACTATATGCTATCTATAGGGTCAGTTGTCAAAGAGGAGATTGAACAGAAATTTATATAGTACTAGACAATAATGGAAGATTCAAATCAACAATCAATACAGCATGTAACGTTGATGAAAGACGTTTGTCATTCTTAATCTTCCTTACAATAGTATTTTGAAGAGCGTGATAGGAAGCTCGCACCAAAGGTCAAAAGGTTAAATTCAGTGGGCGAGCTAATTGCTCTGGAGGACACTGCACTACGCACCACATTGCTTTATCCTGACCTAGCGTCCGCATGCGTTTGTTTGAACGTGATTACAAACGTTCCAGAACGTGGTTACGTTCCTTGATTTTGCAAAGTGTGAAGCCTTCCTATAAGTAAGCATTTCCAAATTTTGCTTTTTACACATTGATTTTGAGGACTACGAATAGATCTTAAAGCACCCGAGATCAATTATTGTAAAATTTTGAATCAATATTGAACTTTTTACAGTGACTTTTTGAGGTTTGACGTTGTCATGTTGTAAATAATGTGACAAAACTGTTTTCCAAGTCTTTTATTATAATTCTCGTGTTTATGTTTACTTCAGTGAAAGAATTTCAGGGGTGGCGACAGGATTTGCCCGACAGGGGGGGGCAAGCTCCCCGACGGGTGGCAACAACCAAAAACCTCAACGAGGGCGATAGAGTCATGAGAAGTTTTTGTCACCACAAATTGTGCCGTTCTTGATTTTGAGTCAGGTGATCATTACTACCTCTAACGAGGCCTCTTTAGGGATTTTGTATCCCACAAGTGGTCACATTTGGGGAATTCAAACAAGTTTCTGTAACTGAGGTTAAACTGAGAGGATTTTACTAGAAATTTAAAATTAATAAGACTTGGAGATCTCCTTTTTACAGATTGAGAACAACCTCTGCATATAATGTGGACCCAATTACACTTTGAACGGCCAAAATTGAGTAATTAACCAAAAAGTTATCTTTTTCCTGCATATATAAGGAACTTATCTTCACAACCACCTGTCCTTCTAAAAGTTTACCATTAAGGCTGTCAGTCAAAACCCTTAGCCTGTACTCGTAGGGGACACATCACAATCTGGCCTTAATGTTGTTATATATGATAGCTGCCCTGTGATTGAACTTTTCTGTAACCCTTTGCAATCAATGGTCTCTTAGGGAGGATTACTGGCAAGAATAAGCAGTTGTCTGATATTTTAAGTACACTCTTCAGTATTGCACATTGTAACGTGGGTATTTGCTTGTATACAAAATTTTTATTTGAACAATAGTTAAAATATTATACACTAAGCAGTATGACGAGTATCAAATTTTACAAGGACACCACAGGGTTTCTTATAAGGACAGGGAAATGCAGCCCGTAGGCCAGGGGGTAGGGGAGTTGCCCCAGAAATATTTTTGCTTCTCACCCTCCCTAGAAGATCTAAAGTTACCATTGACTTAATGCAGTTTAGTATGGCTCAACCCCTAAAATTACTCCCTTCTGGTAGCTATCTTTCCCCCTTCAATACATTGTTTAGATCAGTGATGCACCCGGGAGTTTGGATGGGGGGACTAAAAATTGTGTGAAGTTTATGGAAGCAGACCACCACCATCAGTTGGCGCGGAAGGTACCAGAAAATTTTTGGATAAAAATACCCCCTATATAGGTCACCGGAAATTGCCCTTCCCAGGCTCAGCAAGTAAGCTCCTGGAAATGGTATTTGGGGACTTCTTGCAAGTTTTTCGCTATACAAAAGTCTGATAAAATTTGTACATTTTCTGATTGTGAGTTTGTTACGTTCTAAAACGTGCAATTCGCCCCGGCCCCCTTACCTCCGTTGAAAACTGTAGCTTAAATACATTAATTTTGTCTGATAAAACAAAACTCTGAAGATTCTGGGGGGCTCAAGCCCCTTGTGCCTCCCCCCTTGGGTGTGCCACTGATTTAGATACAGGTCTGGTAAAGAGATTAAGGAGCTAGAACAATGGGTTTCTTTTAGAACAGGAATTATACATTTGCCCGTGTACTGAAAGTAGAAATAGAACGAGTGGCTAATAGGATGCGTTAGTAATATGGGTGCATGCAAGCAGCGACAAAAACAAAGGACATCTATTTCATTTCTGATTTAATCAGAAGCCTGGCGGGTGGGGGTAGGGGTGCTTATGGTACCACACTTTCAAAAACTACTGAATGCTCAAAATTAAACCCCAGCTCGATCGCATTTTACTATATGAAGCATTGTTCCTTTATACCAGCATATTAGTGACAGGAAAGTGATAACTGTAGGAATAGATCAGATTACTGGGCAAGTTTTGTAGGTTACTAGTGAGGTGAAATGGTAAACATACCAAAACATCAAACTACAACTTTGCTTCTTCACTGATCGGTGTTCACCGGTCAGTGAAACCCTAGCTTTGACGGAGAGATCTCCATCCCGATAAACAAATGTCACTCAACCACCTGTTTGAAGTTTCACTTGTAGGCTAGTGAGAATTCATTTTTCCAAAGATAACTTTTACTTACTGATTAGAAGGAAGAAATTAACCTACAAAAATGATTTTGTTTCTGTTTGAAGATAGAAAATACACTTTTCTGTTAAAAATGATTAAAAAAAAGGCAATATTGTCATTCTTTTTTTTCTACCGCCCGTTAAAAATTCCCGCCAATGTGAACTTTTCAGCCCAATTTCAACTTGGCTTCCTCGCATTCTTAGGCATAGTAGAGGTTGACCTTAAACCAGTGTAATGACCCTTCGTATCGGGATTTGCCCATATTGTTTACAGTAGACTAAATGGTAACTTTTGTGTATGTAGTAGTAATGCACATATACTGCGTTAGTATGAATATACTGCTGGCATGGAGTGCTAGTTGAAGCTTATTGTTTTACTGTCTTAAATGTCTGTCGGTGTTTTGTATATACCCATGTGTGTGTGACATGAACTGCAAGCCTTTAATTTATGGAATATTGCCTTCAGAGACTATTCGACTCTTTTGTCCATTTAGCATTAAACCTTGCTACGTTACGGTGCGTTAGTTTTAAGAGACGTTAACAAGGCAGGTGGAGTGGAACAGAGGTATAACTGGGAGGGGGGAGACTGGTGTAATTTTGACCCCAAGTTAAAATTATGATGGCAAAAATTCTTCTGCTCTGCCCGAAGGACTCCGAAAAGTTTACAGTAAGGCAAATACAGTCAGACTGATCGAGGCCTATGCGACTGAAGATGAAATCCTCCAATTCTAGCAGACATTTATGGAGGCTACTTGTAGGGTAAAAGGAGGTCATAGAGGCAGGGATACAGGGTGGGGAATACGTCTTACTTAGATTTATGGAACAAAGCTGAAAGGCGAAGCAAAAGAAATTTCTGCACCGACAAAGTTTGGGGTTCTGATTTCGACACTTTGTACCTAGATCCTCTAAGGTTTCCTTGTGATAATGGACCCCTCGCAGCCAAAAAACAAAAATTAAAGGAGAAAAAGGAGAGAAAAATAAAGAAAAAGAAAGGAGAAAAAAGGCAAAACTTAACAAAATGGTCTAAAAACATATTCAAAGTATATCTTTTTGCAGGGGTTTATTAATTGGGTGGAGCTTCTATAGTTGAAGTTTTTTCTATTAAGCATCCATTAAAGTGGTTGACGATAAGATGAAGGTTACGGCAAAACTGGTGAATGGCTGTGCAACTGCGCTCGGGGGCACTGCTATATAGCTGCATTGAACTGTGGTAGAAATGTTACTGTGTTAAAGATTAAAAATTCTGCAATGTAGGGGGATTTAGATGCCAAATTTTGCCATACAGGCCTTTAAGGATGCAAGACTGACTGGTAAGGGGGCATGCATACCATCGTTCCCAGTACGTTACGCCGGCCAAGAGGAATGGGAGCCATGTGCCCTCTCCAGTTGATTTCGAAAAATTTTCCAAAATTTTAAAATCTAACGGAAAAGGTGTTTGAAGCCATACATTTTTGAAGGGGTAGAGAGAGGCGTAGTTTCGACTGAGTGATGGATTTCAGTATTTTAATCATTTTCTATCACAAATCATTTGAAAAAGATACTGCAAATTAACGTAAATTCTTTGCAATTTACCTTTTATTTTACGGGTACGTTTTGCACTCTTAGACTCGTGCTGCGCTTATTATCAGTCGAAAATACTCCTTTTTGAGAGATTCATGCGCAAAAATGTGGTTGTGTCATTCTTTTCGTTATCACTAACTGTAACACTGCTTCGTGGGCAAAACTGTTGTTCCCAAGTCCCCATTCAACTTCATATTACCCAACCTTTTATTCCACAAGAGAGCATCATAGAATCTTCAGGTCATTAGAACGATTAATTATTAGCCTGAAATTAGTGAGATTCGGATGTTTGAGTTCTTTTTATTTTAAATCGCCGAGAAAGCTGCTAGAAAAAAATTGCTGAACAGAATTCATTGCCCATCAAAGGGGCAAAGCAACATATGCCCAACCGTTGATTAACCGCTAGGTTGAAACATAATTGGATAATATTATAAGAGTGCATAGAATAAAGTTTTCCTATATAACGAGGAAAGTTTGACAATGTATTACCCGTGAATACACCTAAACAAACAATTGCTCAGTGTTTTAACAGTGAATTAAGTTACTAGCGTTCTGAAAAACAAAGAAACAACCTTTATCAGCATACCGGGTACCCCTCATCATGTCAGAAGTGATTTAAGTTCTACAAGCCATTAATGAATATTTGTGATTCCCCAATCTAAAGAAGAGAGAAGTTGAGCCATTGCCTTTTGGTCTTCAGTTGCTGAATGAAGTTAATCAACTTCTCGAATTTTTACTGACACAACATCATGCCCATTATGTTGCCTTCAGTAAATTATACATTGGAAGCCCTGCTACCTACTTTGAAGGTTTGACAATATTTTTGATTTGATTAGACAAATAGCTGACCAATGGAGGAGGAATTGTCCCAAGATACAGTTGGAAAGAAACCGACACCATGCATAGCAGTTACAAAGATACAAATATACACTGTCAGGGATGACAAAACTGAGAGGCATTCTTATTTCCATTGTGGTTTGTGTAAAACATAAATAATCTATGGCGACATATATCAACTAAGTACACAATGAATTAAAACTTTAACAATGAAAGAAAAAAATTAAGAGCCCAGTTCTACAAATTCGGTAAATATATTTTTCAAATGATGATCTGGAAAATACCAAGTCAATAAAACTGTAAATTGGCAGGTAAAAAGTGCCAAGGGTAAAGCACTTTTAAAATATGTACGTTGTTACACTATGGAGCAAGAGGAAACAAGAAATTTTACAACAAGGTCACATATTTTGAGTTCAAATAACCATAACATGGTTTGGAAAATACCAAAGGAGGAACAAGTTTGTCAGAATATTCCAGCTACTCTAGGCCTAGACCCACAAAAGGTCAGCTAAGTTTACCCTTCTATGTATTCTCCCACACCTGTTTCTAAGATCACTGGTTTTTTGTCAATACAACAAAATTTCAATTAAAAAACTTGGCACTTCTTTGTTGTTAACCGATTCTAATGGTTGAAATTTAAATTTTCACATACAGAAACTAGACATACCAAATAGCTATGTGAAAATGAAAATAAATATGTTAAAATTATAGAAGTGATTCACAAACTGTTTACCCAATATAAGTTGTGAGTTAAAGGGTCAGAGGTGAGCTTGCCAACTGTCTTCGGGGAGACTTGCACTAACTCCCGTCTGTGCCAAAGCGGTAATAAAAAGTAGTTGTGACGTAACAACCTGATCGGTTTAAACCGATCAGGTTGGGGAGTTTTTTGTGGTTCAAAAACTTGGCATGGTGCCAAACAATGTTTGAAGGAAACTTTTGGCGCGCGAAGCGCACTGAGAACTTGGGGCTCTTTTTGGAGAAAATTTGAAAATAATTGGGCTTTAACATGACAAATTTGAAAAAATTGGGTTTTAAAGAAGAAAACTGGAAAATGTGGGGGGTTTATTGAAGAATTTGGCCTAATTTAGGCCAAAATTAAGTAAATCGTCGGGACAGCTGGCCCTTTTCGGGGACTACCTTATTTCATCGTATACATAACAGCTCCCTGACGAAACCAGAAAATTTCCCCGACTGGAGAGGTCAGCCTTCCCCGACGGGGGGCCATGGCCCCCTGTCCCTCACCTGGCGCCACCACTGAATAATTCCTATATTTTCGTGTGGCATTTTAAACGGTAAAACAGGTGTCAGGGGAGGAGGATCTCAGCTAACATATGTTTCGTATTGGATGACACATAATGCTACAGAGTGTACAATTGGCGTTAAATGGTAACATCAGCCTATTGTCAAGTGGTGTTCATAGCTGATTGCCTAAGAAGCTAGTGAAAGTATCAAAGTACCATGTATCTTTAATTCCTTAAAGGCGATTCTAAATGTGAATGACTGCTTAGTATCTTTCAATTTTTGGTTTCATCACTGGTGGCAAATTGTAATGAACTTCAATACATACCAGTGTGGATACAGGGGACGCAATAGACCCACGCCTCTCATTGGCAATTAACTTTTAGGCACGTGAAGACTTCAAATGTTTCCAAATATTTACTGTTTAATCTTAATTCAATGATAACAAGGCAGGGCCCCGTACTCTCAAATAGTCTAGTACGTTTGTTGCCTTGTTTACCTCTGAACCCATCCAATCATCCAGTTGCACCCAACTCCTTTAAAAAAATCCTGAATATCCAACTTTACTCGGTTATATATGCAGCGTGGAGTTACAATAGACACATTGCCATTTGCAGTTTTATGTTAATGGAAAATTATTTCTCTAAACCTAAAAATAATAATATAGACACACATCATGATGATAAATGTCTGATTTCATATGTAAAAAAATAAAGAAAACAGGAAAATGTCAAGCTCACTTTTTAAAATCTTTTATTTTATTAAAAATCTAGTGGAGAGCATCACACAGAAATAATAAAGTTCTAGGTTAAAAAAGAAAAAAAAAAGATTATTTTTGGTGCATGACGATTGAATTATTTAAAGTAACAACTGAGTTTTTAAAATAAACGTTTACTTTATATATAAAACCAACCTAAAGGTCTTCATCAACGCTAACCGAGGAAAAGAAGGTAGTCGATTATTATTTCTTAAAGTTAAAACGTACAAATTCACCACAAGTGGTTTGCGTTTCTAGGCTGTAATTTTAATCTGTTGTGAATAAACAGCCTTGTGCAAAACCTTATTTATATCTTCATGTACCAGTCCAACCTTGTCCTCATGTTTTGGCTGAATATAACTTCAGCTTCATGACTAGGGATGAGGTTGAAAAATATAAAATACCCAAAATACCCAACTTATAGATAGCGGGAAATTGCTCTCCAAAACACAAATTGGTCACTACCGTTGCGTCTGCCATACGTTGAGCGTGATTTTGATGGAAAGAACTCGTATTCATTCGGGTGTTTACAGTTTCCTTCGTCAACATGGAACATACCAATGCTAAAGAAATTCCTGTTTAGGAAACTTCCTCCCTTTCCTTCGTGGCCGGCCCGGCTTAAACCAATTGGTTAGAAAATGAGCCGTAAAACCTCATCTAACTAACTCTACAAACACGAAGATGACAGTGATCTAATACGCTTCACTGGCTTTGAAATTAAATTTCAATGAGGCACAGACAAACGATGGACATACTTTAGCCAAAGTGCACTTTGCACGTATTATATACGCCTCGTTTTATCGCCAAATTTAAGAACCCTAGACTATTAAGGTTTTCAATTAAGGGGCAATCACTAGTCGATGTTTATTCAACCGTAAAAGGATTTCCACTGCACAATGAAGGACCTAAGGAACTGATTACACTTAAAGTGGCCATGACACGTAAATTGGAATAATGGGAGACTAATTTAGCCTAAAGTACACAAAAAGATCTTTCCAAAACTGTTTTCATCACCCTTACAGCCTTGAGCATTAAAAAGAAATTAATGTTTCAAAAAATTGCACCAAAAAATAGACTGTTGAAAATGAGATTTCAAGCCAACACAATGATGACGTCACTTTAGGAACACCAGCCTCCGTATACCGAACCTGGCGTACAACATAGCCTATACGTACGTAAGAGATAGTAGTGATTGTAATTCGCGGCATGTCTTGAATTTGAACTTTATTCTGTCTGTTTGGAGAGTGGTGTCGGTCTGTTATATTTTGGGGCTGCAGTAGGCTATTACGAATGATTACAAATACTCTTGATTCATAACCGAATAACGAAAAAACTCGGCAGTGTACTGTTCGGTTCGGTCTGCAGTAATACGTACAGTCAGTGGACTGGCAGCAGCCAGCGAAACACTGTGCACACTCGATCATAGGCTAGTTCCACGATTTCCACTGACACTTGCACGAAAGTAACCTAAAGTTCATATTTTGACTACCTACATAAAACTTTCCAAGCTAAAGTCCCTTTCAGTTGCTCCAAATGCTTCTCTTATGCTCGAATTGTTGTGGTGTTGTACTTTTACCTCACCTAACAGTCTCAAATCGGTAGGGTCCTATGCGCCGTAACGAATTACTCACCCCATCTGCACCACTGACGTCTTGTTCAGTATCGCCTACGCCTTTCTGATTTCAAATCCAAGAAAACTCACTTTACCGACAGTCCAACATTCCTGTCCGATCAGGGAGTTGCCATTAGAGGGCAACTCCCTGGCTCAGATCCGCCATTCCAAAGAAAGTATTAAATTGATTTCACATGGTACCTACTACGAAACAGTGCTGGTGATACATTGTGTAGTATCAGGTACCCATGGAAGTAGTACTTCCATGCTGTACCTACGATGTTGCGTTGTGAATGTTTGTACATGCAGCTACTTATCATGACACCAAGACGAAAAACCTGCGTGAAATGCATTTAATTGACTAAAACAACTGGTAAGCACGAGAAAAGGGATAACAATTCCAAAATTTACAACTTTTCACGCAGGTTTTACATTGTATCGACCTTGGTAACCGGTACAATGGAATGTAAACACTGTATCAAATGTCCGAAGGATACCACGGCAAACAACGATCAGTTCCTAAAGTGACGTCACATGACGTAACAAGATTTTGAAAATTTTCGGAAAGACTAACTTTTCAAGGCTGGAAGAGGGTGTATTTTTCTCAATTTTCGAGCGGAAAAACAAGTTGTAGACAAACTGAATGGTTGATTTTCGTCGCAGGAAACGTATTCCTAAAGATACCAAAGGGTTTAAACCGTTAATTTACACGTGGCATAGCCACTTTAAATATTATTTCAATCGTACAGGCGTTGCCCTCATTTGACGTTCATTAATGTATTACTGTCAGTCCGGCGTAATGATGGCTATAGGAGTCACAGCAGGAGAGTAAACCGTTGAGGTTATCTTGGCAAGAACTATCACAAAATGAGAAAGAGGATTGCATTAACTTTAATAATAAGGTATTCCTTTTTGATAAAACAGACTAGTGAAACAATTGTCGATGGAGAATTTTTATATGAGTATAGATACTTTACGTGCAACTGGTCTGGTGACTTCAACCAAGCGATTTCAATGAACAAAAACCACAACTGTTCAAGCAAGAGTAGTGAGCGACCTGATTGGTTCAAACGAGAAAGGCAGCTGCATAAATTATGATAACGATTCAGTGAAGAGAATAATATAATATAATATAATATAATATAATGTAATGTAATGTAATGTAATGTAAGGCAAGGCAAGGCAAGGCAAGGCAAGGCAAGGCAACGCAACGCAACGCAGCGCAGCGCAGCGCAGCGCAACGCAACGCAACGCAGCGCAACGCAGCGCAGCGCAACGCAGCGCAGCGCAACGCAACGCAACGCAACATAACATAACATAACATAACATAATATAAATCTAATATTTTTACATTCAGCTAGACAGCTAGAGCGCATATATTCTGTGCACATTCTTAAAATGATAATACTTACAATGACGTGGCTCTTCATCTGGTATAAGGCCAGGGTTGAGCAATGTTACTGTAACTTTTAAGCATACCTTAAAAGTGCAAACAGCTTAATAACACAATATAAATCTCAAGTGGGGAAAAGTATCACACACACAGAAAATATCAATGTCTGTAACATATGTATAAATGAAAATAATTCTCCCAAGTGTCCGGGTTTGAGGACTGAAACCCTATAAAATTGTTTAAGTTAATAAATAAATATCTTTGGTTGGTTAAGTGCTAGGAAAACTCCACTAATTAGGTACTATGCTTGAACTATTTAATGAATAATCTTTAGACGAAAGATGTTGACCCTGCATAGACGCCAGAATACAAATACAAACATCAACCACGCATAGAAGTTACTACATTCCCGAAAGACCTGATATCGTAGGGATGACGACCATGGAAAGCAAGCCTGTAGCCGAGGGAGGAGGGCAAGGAGGCAGGGCGGTAGGACCGCAGTCACTGTGGGGTGGTACCCCTCTAGAGAATTGTCGCCCTTAGGATATTTTAAACTACTGTTGCCACAATACATTTTGAAACATCTCGACCCCAGAAGCTACCTCGTCCCCACTCAGTACATTATCTACCTACGGGCCTGGTATGGAGTGATATCCCACCCTTACTTTCATCTTCCCACTGTTTTAACTATTTCTTACGTGAAAGCTAAGCAAAGACCACGAAGTATATACCAGGAGGATGCCTACACTGCAGCTCTCCAAATAAACCCATTTTTACAACTGCATGTTATGATTCTGAAATTGTACAGCAGAACAGTATTTGCACAACACGTATCAATAAAAAATAGGCACCTGCATACATCAATGAAGGGAATGTGTTCTCGCTTTTAACAATTTTGACGAAATAGCAAACAACCGGCAGCTAAAACGATATGACCTCATAAATAAAGAGATTCTGGCTTGTAAATAGTGAGGTTTACCATATCCGTTATCATGTTTTTACAAACAACTACCCAAATCTAGCCTAGGTTATGATATTAATGGTTCTTTGTCACTAAAGTCGAATCACCAACGGAATCGATATTAATTAGGAAGGCTACGATAAAAAAGCTTCAGAAATAGAAACATATTATTTCTTACGACCTCAGTTTATAACTTCTCTCTACAATGTTTTCAAGGAGGATGCAAGTTGTTATCTTATTCTTTGGTTTGAACGTGCTAATAGCAGACTGTCAAAGCCCTCATACAAACTCTATTTCATAATTAAGATAATAAAGGCCATGGGGTAACTGAGGAGATAAACATGCCTCAAAAAATACTATTACACACGAGGTACACGCCCCACGTGATTTAAGGATGACTGAGTCCGTAAACTTTTTGGAACACTCTTCAGTTTTACTCAAACAAAGCACAAAGGGTCACCATAATTTAATTTTAAGTTTGGCTGGGATGCTATCAAATCTTGTCAAAAAAGCGCCCCCGGCTCGCAAAGTTTACATAGACTGTGCCTACGTCCACTAGGACGATTTTATTTTGTTGTCAATGAACGAAAACCAAAAACCATTTTACCTAAGATGTGAATTTTTTCTCTCCTAAACATTCATCCGGAGGCGAGTTTGGCTGTTGTGATTTCAGACGGCCCTCGACCACGCGACCGTGTATTTTAAGAAATTAACGGAGACGATACTGTATAGACATATGAAGGAAGTAATCTCGGCAGACAGCTGAAATGTGATACGGTAATTCGCATAACGAAAAGAGCATTTAATTGATAGTGCAAACAATCCTCAGAGCACAAAAGGGGATAAATGTATAATTTGATTTTTTCAACAGTTTATGACATATCCTAAAACTTTCTTCAGAGTATCCTTTTCTTACTACATGTAATTAATTTTTTCCGATAACGGCGTTTGAAGTTTAACATTACCCTTTAGAGAAAATACGATGAAGTGATGTCATAATCCTGTTGTGGTGTGGGAAAAAACTTTACAAATTAAAGCAGAGTTATTTTGCAAGTTTCAGATCCAGTCTGAAAGATAAATGATCTTGACGAGTAACACTTATAGGGCGAACGTGGCCGCCATACACATTATCTGAACATTCTCTTCTTATTTGCTACAGTTATGTGTCATGATGTTACAAATACGAGTACACTGAATGTCGTTCTTTAAATAAAGAGTTTACCTTGAAAATTTAAAGAACTTACAAAGTTGTAGAAAAGCCATACCTGATTCAACACGTGTATCTATGCAGAAAGATGTTACGAATTATCGCCATTACTTACATAAAAACCGCCAGCTTACATGGGCGTCGGCAGAAAAAAATTCAGGGGGCCAAATTTTTTCATGGGATATATTTTACTCCCAGAAAGAGTTTAGATGCTACCTTTCACACGGTGTTGACAAAGGAAGGCGTAGCCAGTAATTTGTCAAGGTGTGTGTGTGGGGGGGGGGGGAGCCCATAGACAGACTCTTAGCGCTCCGCGCCACCATGGGTTGGCGCGGAGCGGAAGAAAATTTTGGCCCAAAATGCTTCCCAGATCGCTGGAAATGGCACTTCCAAGGCCTATTTACGGCATACAAAAAGGGGGAAAACTCGCAATATCGTAAATCTAAACTTTAAAAAATACCAAAATATGATGTGGGGGGGGGGGGGGTTTGGGGCCTGAGTGTTGATATTTTTATTCAATTCCTGTCTTGAGAGTAGAATTTACACTGAGTGAACTGTTAAGAAATGCTGACGTTATATTTTCTTCCTTTTTTCTTTATTTTTTTTCGTTTTTCCAAATTTTTGATTTTCAGGTGGGTAAGTACCCCCTTGCCCCCCTCCGGACGCCCATTCCAGCTTACTGTCCCACTACAACTTGCACAAAAGTGTGTACATGGGTGTCCTCTTTGCAGGCACACTTCACTGAATATCTTTTACTCTGTGAATCATGTGCATACAGTCTATCCAAATTGGAGGAAATGCATTTTCTTCTTGAACAGAAATAAAACACCTTCTTAACGCATACTGTAGTTAAGACCCGGGAACTTATAAGATAAATGAAACAGTTTCGCAGCAGTCTATTTTTGCTCATTTGACATCTGTCATGACTCATTTACTTCAAACTGTTTTGTGAAACTCTAACAAACAATTTAGACTTGGCATTTCCCTAACTTGTGCAAGCTCTGGGGAGCTATAGCTTAACGATTTAATGTGAAAACCGATGTTGAAAACTCACTCAGAAGTGAGTTCGAGAATTATGCTTACTTAATGACGACACTACCTCAGCTTATGAGGTAAGTAATTGAAATGGCGTAGAGATTTTTCATTAGAAGCTATAATTTGTAAGGAAGGCGTAGTATTCTCTTAAGTCCCGTCTGCAGGATCATACATTTGTCCATGAACATTGTCATGCAAATGTACGACATTGTTTCACAGATTTCCACCTGAATTAGCAGCAAAGGGTACCATATGCGCAATGTTCATGGGCCACATAATGTAGCCCCAAGTTCCTCCGACTTGAAATAATCTAAATTTTTGAATTTTGTTGAGTATTCCTGTATTCGATTAATACGGTTTAGGAGATAATTTCTCTTACTATGACCATACATTATGAACAAATGATGAAGATAGACCGAGACGTTCTCAAATGTATTGAACATTTGTTTTTAAGATGAAATATGCAGCTTAAACTTTGAACACTGTCTTACATGTTGAACGTTGTTTAACTCTGTTAGGAAGCCCATCTTCACGATCATACTTATAACAAAAAAAAAATATAAATTATGTACCCGTGTATACTATTTCATAGGCCTATAATATACTATTTAAAAATATAATATGTAATTAATGTATATAATACAGAATATGTAATGAAGAATATATTGTTTAGAATATATAATATAAAATATTTAACAGTCAGAAGATTTCTTAGATAATTGAAATTTTTTACCTTTTTCATGTCATGGCAGAACACTTCGTCAACTTGTTTTTTTTTTCAACTTAGAAGAACATGCGGATTTCAGGATTTCAGTACCGGTAAGTCGGCATTATCCTGTCCAGTTTCCAAGATTTACATTCTTTCCATCCTTGGAAAGTTTATGGACAAGGTTTATATATATATATATATATATATATATATATATATATATATATATATATATATAGATATATATACAGGTCAAAATAGAAGTAGTAAATGTGCTAAATGTTTGTGAAAAAATTCATGACGTTTCGGCTTTAAACCCTTCATCAGGTGGCAAATGTGTAACGGGTTGTTGACATGACCAAACGTACAAATTAGAAAAAAACAATGAAAATGGGCACGAACAAACCGGCTGGGAAAAAGATCAACCTGGTAAACACAGGTAACAACAATGCACGAATTGCTGATTTATAGAAGTTCAATTCTATCGTTCCGACCACGTGGGGACATGGTTCCAAGTTTCATGATGAGACGGTTTTCGGCAGCCAGGCAATCATGATCGGAACTTCGACCTACGTACTCCATAAGTGCTACGCAGTACTTTGACCTTATATATATATATATATATATATATATATATTCTGTAGTAAGGTTGCATTCTTGCATATATATATATATATATATATTCTGTAGTAAGGTTACATTCTTGTAATGTTAAGACCGACTGCATGGCCAAGTGGTTAGAGCATGCGACTTGCAGTCGGAAGGTCTGGGGTTCGACTCCTGGCCTGGTCATACCAAAGACTTAAAAATGGAACCTTCTGCCATTGTGCTTGGTGCTCAGCATAAGAAATGGAGTTGGGAAAACAAACCAGTGAGCAACAACTAGAAAAAGGCCGTGGCCGGCCCGACTTAAACCAATTGGTTACATGCTGAGTCGTGAAATCTCATCTAACTCTTACAATTGTTAACGAAGGCCCTAAAATCATGCATAGCACCCATTATATTTATAAAAAAGTTTATGATGGTTTCGAGACGAAAAACTTTTTTTGGTTCTTGAATGTTGCCAGCTTCCAGTGGAGCATGACTGTCCTTTTGAGTAGATATAGTAAAAGATATTGTGTAAACAATGCTAACAACACACTTCATGTCGTTTAAATAGTTCCTCTAAAATTGCTCTCAATTTTTATTACATGAGATCCCAGATCTTCCATCGTGTTTCGTGCATTATTAGTTTCGATGGGGCAGGTGTTACTTTGGCAGGAGATCCTACTGAAAATGTAATTTGTTCTAATCCTGTTTGATCCGATTTAGAGTGTGGAGGTAATCATTTAATGACGGATCATAAGACTTCAGGGGCTGCAATTCTTTTATCTAATACTTACAACTGCGACATCCTGTCCAAACTAACCTTTGCCTTCTACTCTACTGCTATTTTACTGAAGACCTGAAGACAATTAATCAAGGGAAGTGTTACTTTGACAGGAGACACATTTGTAACACTTTCTTTGCTCCTAGCTTGTTTCTGACAGCAGTCCCTTTTTTGTAGAAATCTTCCAGATGTGATTTGGCTTAAAGGTTAAAGCAAGGAGGTTCTGGTTAAAGAAAGTAAACACAAAGGTTTACGCCGTCTGCTAAATCTTGAACAGCGGCAAATGAAACTTTGAGCATTACTTTTACATTGCCAGTCGTTTCAGTCGCAAATTATTTTGCCCCTTTCTGGTGCGTTGTGTAACCCTTTTAAAAATACGACATTGTCATTCCGTGTTACATTTTGAACACGAATACAGCGCATTCAAGTTGCGACATTATGGGCAATTTGATGAGAGACATTAACAGTTACATATAGCCCCAAGTACCTCTTTTCGTAATTTGCAAATAGCATAAGCAGTACTTTTATTACCTATATCTTCAGATTTCGTCGCGAGAAATAGTCCTTTTAAATATTAAATCATTGCGGGCTAACTAGCTGTCGGCAACTTGCTACACATCAAACTATTGTTCCTAATAATCCTTTTGTCACCGTCGTAAAGTCTCTAACAAAGGTTAGTCTGGATAGGAAGTCGCAGTTGTAAGTATTTGACAAAAGAATTGCAGGCCCTGAAGTCTTATGATCCATCATTAAATCATTGTCTCCTCACTCTTAACCAGATCAAACAGGTCTCGAACAAATTACATTCTATGTTGGATCTCCTGCCAACCTAACACCACCCTCATCTAGTGTTGCCGTTTTCGTCAGTGAATACATTCACCTTTTTGCGTTTTGCATTTATTTTGATTTTATAACTTTCCATAGCCTATTTTTTCACAGAAAATTAGCCGCTATAATTTTACGTAAAAGAACATTTGTGAAAGAAACAAGTTATTTATGAAGGATGTAGGGACATACTCCATCTGTCTGCAGTCATAATACAAATACATAACATAGAAATTTTGATGGAAACTTGATATTTAAGCCATGCAGCGTCACTTACATAAGTTTAAGACGAGATCACGATCATAGATCATTTGAAATTTGACTCCCAAACAACAGGCTTACACTTCCAGTTGGTTGCACTTCAAATGTCAGCCTCTCAGAATTTTAAACTCCAACCGAGTGTAAGCTGCGTCCCAGAGGAATTCATGTGGCAATTTCCGCGCTTGACAAACATGTAATTACAGGAAGGAGATGATTACTACGCCGAATTCGATATTATTCTCGTTTTCTCTCCAAATCACTTAGTTCTTTCAAAGTGTTCTATTCTGGAGGGGAATTTCATAGTATGACAGCAACGTTTCTTGATAAACTAATCTCTACTTTGTTGCTAGGCGTTGGTGACGCAACGCACTACGTCATTAAAAAGCAATGAAACCAAGCCCGTAACCAAGACTATACTACTACAATGCATTAAGGCAATGGTAACTTTCACTCCCTCCCCCCCCCCCCAAGCTATCTCGTCCTCCCCTTCAGTACCTTGTCTGGCTACGGGTCTGAATGAAACACACGTGATTGTAACACAATTCACTCACATGTCAAATTTGTGGGCGTGTTTTTATTTTCGAGCGCAGGGAGCTCAGTGGTAGCTCCCTACTTTGAGTCTTCTGCTAATTTTTAAGCCACTTGGAAAACAAGCGAATTATGTTCCCGAGCGAGCACTATGTCAGTAGCTGTCTTCTTTACGATTAGGCTATTAATTAAAAGAATGTTAAATTTTACTTTTGATGTCAAAATAGAATAAACCACGCGGTCAAGCACTACTTCTCAGCCTTTACAGAATATTTTAAGTTTCATGTGTAACTGAGGCACAGGGGTTTCAATTGTGTCAAAGTATCTCTACGAAAATGTCTTTGTAAACTGAATTCCTATGAGAACACTAGGGTAACTAGTAACTCCTTACCAGCGGCAGCTGGCTTTGGCTTTCTATTTTTTACATTAACATGTGGTTAAATCATAACAAAAAACAAAATAGGACAATTGACCATATTATAAGGACAATTGACCATATGATATGTACAACCTTGGGACAGATATTGATCACAGTTGATCTTACTCAAATCACTCCAGAGTAAGATGTCAACAGAGAAGCTGGCAAATTTAGCAGCAGTCGCGCATGAACGTGCAAGTAGTCCAATTTGAAACGATGGACATGTGCAAACGATACATGAAACTACAATCTCGTCAAATGATGAGATCACTGTTTTCTAATGACAACTGTTCCTCACTTGAGAAACTGCAGAATTCCTCGGGTGCGTAGAATGAAATGTCCAGCAAAAAGGACGGAAACTTTTGGATATCTTGTAAAATCCCGTATAGTATTTCCATGTAAAATTTCCACTCAGTCAAATTGTGAAGTCAAACAGCGTTCATGTTTTGCTGTGAACATTCAAGGTGGAAGCGCGTTTACTTTGTATCGCAATGATTGCCAGAGAGGCCTCCTTTTTTGCTGAGAGTGAAACCTGCACAAGAAGTGTGTAAAGACAGCAGCGGCAGTACAGTCTCATCTACTCTTATTTCAAACGTTTTTTCTACCTACGTATTTTCTATGTTATCAGAGGGGCAACCGCTAATGGCAAAGACAGACAGTACCGTGACCCACAAACTAAATACTGAGGGAAAACCAGTGGCGGATCTAGGATTTGGCAAGGGGGGGGGGGTAGGCAGGTCATAGTGGTTTGTATAAAAATCCGATCTGGGGGAGGAGTCTAAGGAGAGGGGGTGTCCCGGGGGCAGTGACACGGTATTTTTATTGGGGGAAAGCATGTGATCAGTAATCACCGTCCTGGGGAGGGGTATAAGGGAAGGGGGTTCCCCTCCCCTTTGAGAAATGTTTGTTTGTTTAAGGTTGCTCAGGTGCAAAATGGTGATGTCTGTGGTGTATTGTTTTAACTGATCATATATGGCTGGAAAGCGTTCATAATTCAGTGAATTTTAATTTTTGGTTGGGTGGAAGATGCTTTTCTGGGAAGGGGTGTTCCTTCCCCTTACACACCTCCCCTTTGAGAAATTTTTAATTTATGATTGCTTAGATGCAAAATGGTGATGCCTTTGGTATATTTTTGAACTGATTATGTATTTTGCTGGAAAATATTCATAATGTAGTGAATTTTAAATGTTACCCTAAATTCACAGTGTATTCCATTAAAATATATTACAAGGCTTAAATAAAACATTAAGGGGAAATATTGCAGCAAGTTATAGTTAAAAGCCTAATGTAGTCGAAAATATTCCTCTAAATATTAAAAAATTCTGAAAGTCCCTTGAAAGTAGAAGCAGTGCTCCCAGTGCTGTGGGCCTGGCCGGTAATAGACTGAAGTTAGCAATCCATTAATAGAGCGCTCATGAGTAACTCCTTGCAATGCCCAGGGAAGGTTACTGAGGCCAATACAAGCCAAAATGTTATCAGCTGAAAGTCAGTAGTAGAGTTATTAGCATAACACTTATTTCCTGAGGTAGAAAATAATGAACAAATTTGAGTTTCACTCCGACACATCTCATAGGCCTATTTCATTGGAATAGGGCCTTGTCCTTTGTTTTATGAAGTTGAAAAAACTTCAAAATTTTTTGGAAGGGGGGCCCGGGCCCCTGGGCCCCCCTAAATCCGCCCCTGGGGAAAACCATCATCCCCCGAAATTTACAACATTCATTATCAAATGAGGCTATATTTTGGCGCGCTTTGCGACCATTCATCATATTTGCTAAATGTCAAATTATTAGTTCAACTAGGACAGGCGTTCCTTGGATGATGGCAAAATCTTGTGCAAAATGTATGATTACACATCCTCCAAACCCTCAAAACTGCTGCATCATGAACAAATCAACTGGTTGTTAATCCTGGCTATAATGAAACATAAGGAAAAACTGTGGTTTCTGGTCTGCTTGGTTCGTAGTCATTGCAACTAGCACATAGGCCTAGTTAATTGCTATGTAAATGTAAGCAGACATTACTTAACCATCTGTACAAGTGTTATCTTTGGGGGTACTTCAAGCCCATTCTCTAAAACCAGAGTATCTCATTTTGACTTCCCGTAGCACAAAGTGAGTAGTTACCAAAAATTCCATAGAAACTCTATGATAATCTACCCTAAGCACCATTAAAACCCGATGCATCTTGAAGAAATCGACAAGTCGTTCCTCTGAATAAGGCCAGTTTGAAATTCCATTTCGCGGTCTGTGTACTTCGTATTCAGTGCTATTTGTGGACAGTTGTAAATGCTTTTTCCCCAGTGCCAACAATTTTGTAAATTCTCAAAACTTCTGGACCTTCCCTCTCGTCCGTCACGGTAGCCTACGTAGCGCCTCTGTGGCTGCCGCCCCTTTTAGGCTGCCGCCCCTCAGAGCCTGCCGGTGATAGCCATAAATTCCTTTCACTGAGCCCAAAAGTTGATGAACTTAATATTCATGAGAATGAACGGCAATTGGTCTATTCCTGAGGTAGGCGGTGCTCAGTGACTCGGATTGACCACAATTTCGTTCAAACCAAAGTACATTTCGTCCGTTAAGCTTCTAATTTAGATGAAAGTCTTGAATCATCGACAATCTCTTACAAACAATGACAACTGATATCAAAGAGTTCGTTTAGAAGCTGACAAATAATCTTCGGTTGAAAGATATCAGTCTTTTCTCGTGGCTGAGTGGTAGGTTGTTAGTAATTAGTTGAGGAGTCGCTGTACTGTGTGTATGCACACACGGTGCCAGGGAATACCAGGATTGTGTCGAGTTGCATTGACCACTGTGACTCTACGTACTGTTGCTTCATCCAATTCCCTTAGAGCTATGTAAATGAAGTTTGCGTTGGATTTGTACGCAGATGAAAGGAATTTGTTTCCAAAGCCTGCGGAAGTTTGTTTTTTCGCAGCCACGAGCTGAACGAAAAAACTTCGTCTGCTCCGCGGGGTAGGGAAAGCTTTCTCTTCTGATTTCTCGCTGAGGCGGAGCCAAGCACCACACCATCAGTACTACCAAACTTTCCTATTAGCTTAACGTAAGCACCGGGGATCTCAGTGGACGTAAGCCACTTTTTTTCTTTATAAAGGAATTGCGGCAAATATTACTCTCATAATTATATTTTCAGGCCCCTAAACCTCCTGAACCACATTCAAGGGTTTCTTTTTCCAAATATTTCCAGGCTATAGATGATAGCTTCGGCTGAAGAACGTCTAGAAAGATGAATCGTAGAATAAATTTGTAACAATGAACTTAAAGGGATTGTAAATACGTAGTTATGAACAAAAAGTGTTTTAATATTAGAATATTTACGCAAGAAAAGTAACAGGCTATTTTTCTGGAGAAAAAATTATTTACAACCCCATTAAAAGTCGAAAACAATGAACCAAGTTGTTTTATTTTAACCAAATCTAGTAAATTTTGGATCAATTTAGTCAATTATTTGACAAGATCCCCGTTCGTGGTCCTATGGAATACATTAATTTTCGGGCATTGGGGATACTCGCAGGTTTACGAAG
Organism: Holothuria leucospilota; assembly: GCA_029531755.1. Classification (NCBI taxonomy): domain Eukaryota; kingdom Metazoa; phylum Echinodermata; class Holothuroidea; order Aspidochirotida; family Holothuriidae; genus Holothuria; species Holothuria leucospilota. The sequence goes on along the minus strand of CM055966.1, from coordinate 16,302,987 downwards.
GGTTATCCCAATGAAACACGTTTATTTGAAGGCCCTGAATATAACAATATTTGCCTGCGTGCGCCTAAGAAAGTCTCAGTTATGTGTGTGGCAAATAGATGATACTCACGAAGCACACCGAAAACTCGACTTTCCATGGTGAATAGAGCTAATATTTCCGTCGTTGACAAAATATTTAAGAGTAATGAAAGAGATTCCGTCCCCTCGACGAAAATATTAGGGATCATGCCTTATAGGCCTACACGCAAATATTAGCAAATATTGCAGGTTTTGCAAATACACTTGAGGTACTCCATCCTCCAAAATCACATTATATGAGATGACTATTACTCACAAACGTAAATTTTAGCTAATATCACTGCAGACAACTAACACCACGGGATGATTGGGCATAGGTTATCGTCCCCAACCAAATTAAAGACAGAATGAACACGTGTGTCTAGGAATGTCTTGTAGATCACAAAACGTGCACACCGATAAGACCTTTGAGTCATCGGAAAGTGTAATTCACACAAATATCAGCAAATATTTTGCCAAAATATCAAGCACATTTCGCCCCCTCAGCCAAATTATTGGATGGCACCATGTCTTATACTCACACTGTCGCAACTATTACGGTCTTTTAACAGATATGGGGGGACGAAAGGTGGTCCGTTCCCAAACCAAATTATCAAGGGCAATGTCCTCCTATCCCCGTATGATGTCCGCCCTTGAAATCAATTATTTAAAATGGTGAGATTTTATTTTTTCACATACTGCAACATCGGCCGATGTTGATAGCCTTTTCCGATAATTATGTATAAACACTCTGAAGAACAAATATTTGTTTTCTGGGTGGCATATACTTTTTGAGGGTAATCTTTCTGCAGACAGATAACTTTAGAAAGAGTCGAGGACCTCTTTCTGATCTACAGTTCAAATTCAAAGGTTAAACCACTACCAGTCATTTTCTCTGTGTACAATTTGTCGAAGAATTCGTTCTGTTCAGGTGAGAAATATTCCTTCTACTTACCCACGGTACCTACAACAGAAAGAAGAAAACATTTTCAAAGGATATAATAGTACAGTTTAATTAGTCCATACCGAAAAGGTGTCAAAAATATATATTTAGCACAGAGCATTTAATTGTGTCGGAAATTTTATTTCCTTCTCTACTGTTTTACGAGGAAGGTTTGGTATGGCAACAAAATTACTGAAAGTCAAATGGCTGGTTTGAGCCTATTGGGAAAACACAAATCCAAGCTTCCAGTACAGACCTGCACACACTGTATTCTTTATTATTTCAACTGCTGTACTATACTTTGTATCAGGGTAGGTAATGGTGAGAGAGTAATGAAAGTTAATTTTCTCAAAATTTGCTTCTGGTTGCAGTCGATAGAAGAATTTTTATTTTCGGCTTTTAAAATAGTTCCTGAAGAGGGCAAGGAGTAGAGTACCGGATGGTGTGACGGATATATCTTTATTTGAAAAGGTGTCAGATTTACCGAATTAATGGGACATTCAGAGGAGGATTTGAAGAGCGCAAACCATCAGGCCCTTAGTATACGAGGCCACGAGTATTCGTGTCCATCTGCTCTATTGAAATATTCTTCATTTTTTAATTACATTATATTGTTATTAATTTACAGAATGTATCACATGTAATGTTACAGTATTTGAACATGGAATAAGGTCTGTCTAAGTTCAGATTACGAACATTTTTGAAAACATTATATTATGATGAAGGATTGTACTGTCAAAACAGTGTGATAGTTGACGGATTTAAGGGCCCTCGGGTACGGTTAGTGGGCCCCTCCTAAATCCGCTACTGTTCATATGCATTCTATTTTCCTTGGGGATTTTTCAGAAACTTAAAGAGATTCCCACGGAAAAAGAATTCCAGGTTTGGAAGACGGATTACGTGTACATCCCCGTTACAATTCTGTGTAGACAGATACCTATGCTTATCTGTTACGTGACACCACAGTAAAGCTACTTTTAATTCGGGATGATTGTCAGCACAGCTGACGGGAATGTAAACCTAATGATAAACCTGGTCTCATAGCCTGTCCCTGTGCGACTCTTTGGATAATAGTGCTGTTACGAACCCGAAGCGAGGAATGGATCGAGTAAGTATTTAATACATTGTATGATGGGCACGAGTGTTTTAATAATTAAAACACTTTCAATTAAAATTTAATTGAAAATGTGTCTAATATAGGTAACTTACTATGCATTCCAGTGCTCTCCGAGATTTGTAGGAAAACTAAATGGATTTCCACAAAATAGAATTTTCAGTTGGGGTCATTGTCCTCTAACCTTGCCTGTTAGCCTACACGTGACACCTTGGGAAATGCTCGGAGTGTTGCACCGTCCTCAGTGTGTCGTACAGTCTTATCTTTCCGTTAAATATGAAACTTGTCCGAGCATGTGAGTAAACACTTTTTACCCCCTTCACACTGAGGTAGTTCGCACTACGTTCTGGAAGAACGGGGTGGAACGGGAAAGAACGGAATATGCACTGATTGGACGTAGCCCACACCGAATACAATCTTAGTATGAACGGTATGAACGGGCAAGGACGGGATAGTGGTCCAGAACGTCAACGTCTACCCGTTCGAAAATAGGACTGGGTAAGGTCGCACTTCGAACGAAATTGCCGTACTGGAAACGAAATTGCCCTACTGCGAACGTGGAACGAACTGGTTAAAAACGAGCCCGACATTGTGCGAACAGGGAAAAATAGGAGTACGATCCATCACCAATGTTACTACGTTCCACCCCGTTCTGCCCTTTCTCTGACAGACCTTACTACATTTCATTACGTCTTCACTACGTTCTTAAACAGTTTTAACCAGTCTATAAGTTTGTGATACGTTCCTCCTCAGTTCTAAAAAGTCCTTACTCAGTTTTTATTCAGATCTACTCGTTTCGTCTACATTGTCAATACGTCCAATCAGTTCTTAGTCAGATCTACTACGTTTCTACTACATTTTAACTACGTCCATCCCGTTTGCAGTTCCTCTACAGTCTTCCCCAGCAGCATCGTCTGCTGCTGCCACAGGTACCCTTTCTTCTTGGTATCTTTGTAGCTCTCTAGTTTCTTATTGTAAAGAATTTCTTTAGACTGCAGACACTGTACCATCAATTCCTCTTGCTCACGGGTGAGATATGTTAGTGTTTTTCGCCTTTTTTCTTGCCATGATGAGTTTGTGTTTCGTCTTTAGAATGAAGTGATGATAGTGCCTCACTCCCTACAGCTTCCTCCTCCCTTTCTTGAGCAGTAGCTGTGCCAGTATCCTCATCATCAGGAACCTCCTCACTGCAGTTCGTGGGGGACCCTTTCGATTTTCCCTTCTGTTTGCTGCCTCTTCCAACTAGCAGACTGATGGTAGTACTGAAATGAAATGAGAACGGGTTGACACGGATCGTATTTATAGCGGATCGGGCTGGAACGTGATCCAGATCCCCGTTCTGAACGTGTTAAAGACTGCCTGACAACGCATTGCAAACGGGCAAGACTGGGCATGAACTTATTTGAACGGACAGGTCGTAGTGCGAACCTTGAAGAAACGACATTGAACTGTTTGAAACTTACTGTGAACGGTGTAGACGGGTCCAGAACGGGTAGCAACTTGTTAAGAACGGACTGCAAACGACATTGAACGTAACGCCTCCCCGTTCTGAACGCTGGACGAGCGTTGTACAAACCGTCTGCAGTCGTAATGCACTTACTTCAAACTGTGTCGTGTCGTAGTAAAAACCAAAAGTACACGTTTCAACCCGTCCCAATCCCGTTCCATCCCGTTTCAGTAAATTTTCAGAACGGGCAGGAACGTTCTTCGAACTACTTCAGTGTGAAGGGGGCTTTTCCCTTCTCTGGGAGATCTTTCTCTATCTTATTGTACGTTTTTCTCATCCCCTTCATTGTACATTGTTGTCAGATACTGTCAATGACGTCATGATCAGATAAATTCTTACCTAAGAATTCGGTTCTTCTGGTAATGCTGCCCTTCATGTCCCTGAAAAGAAGATTGACCCTGGTTATTGTATTTAAATTTTAAGTTATTTTTAACGACGACTTCTCTAAGTTTTCTTATTCTCTTGGGGGCTGTATAGGCAGAGCTCACTGTTAGTGGAGAACATTTTGTCAATAACCTTTTTAAGACATATTGAATCGCCAGCAGGGGCGTAGCGAAGGTGTTACCTTTCGGGGGTATAGAGATTATGTTTTGCCGACAGATCTGGTAATGCGTAGCGCGAAAACGAGCTTTAGCGGGTGGGGTCCAGGGGCCAGCCTTCTGGTGGTGCCCAGGGGCAAAGCCCCGCTAGGGGCCTAGGGTGGCGAAGACCCCGGAAGCTCTGAGGTTTAAGCATATCTCTGAGTGAAAAATTAAGTCTCAGGATGGATATATTTTGGTTCATAATGTATCACCAAAAGCAAAGATTCCCAATTATTTTAATGTATTAGGCTATTCCTCTCGTCAGGCCACTATAGGTTAAGTGGTTGGGATCCAGAGGCCCGCCATTGTTTTAGCTAGGAAGTTTTCTCAATGCGACATTTACTAATCTGTGGCCTTGTTGAGGGGTCTAAGGGGAGGGGTGTCCCCTTCTCCTTTGGAAATCTTTTGGAATTTGAAAGGTGCCTAGATCGCAAATTGTGCAATATTTGAGTGGATTTATGGCTCAATGGGGAACCTCAAAATTTACACCCGGGTAGATTTTGTTTGTCAGAAGTTTTTGTGCGACATTTGTCGCCGTTTATGCGACATTGTCGCACAAATAGGGGCTGGCTAAAACACTGGTCCCGCCTTCGGGCCCTGGTGGGGGATTAGGGGGCTTCGACCCGGGAAGTTCTGAACCTTTAGCATAATCTCTGGGTAAAAAATGAAGTCTCATGCAGGACAGGTATATTTTGGTTCATAATACATTATCCAATGCAAAGAGTCCGGATCATTTGAATGTGTTAGGCTATTCCTCCCGTCATGCCACTATACTTCAGGAGCTGAACCTGTCCTTCAGAATTGGAACACTATGCGTTCAGCATTTGGACACTAGACGCGGCAGGCGTTCAAATACGCTAAGTGTTCAAATAAGGGTAACTAAGGGAGAGTGGTGTTCATAGATCTTAACACAAGGGTACAAAATATGCTTTGAACGTCAGGATGGGTTCTTTATCTGTTTCATTATTCTCTGTATCTTTTAAATTCACTTTTCGTAATATCCAAGAAAGAAAAATGAAATAATTTTTAAGTCCTTATGCAGCGATTTTATACTCTTGCAAAAATGATTGAGGAGACAACTTCCATCCACGGGGGGGGGGGGGGGGACTTCCCCGAGAAAAAAATTAAGAAAGGAGGAACCCTCATATGCAATTTCCCACTTTGCTTTTTGGGTCCATGAAATCATAATTTGGACAGTGAAATTTTCATCATTTCCGTATTTTTCTCAAGAAGGCCAACTTTCATTCACGGTTTGGAAATCTCAGGGGGCAGGCTACGGCCCTGCAGGGGTCTTCAGTGAGAACTTGCCCCGCCCTAAATTGAGTACCTTTACATAGTAGTAGGTTAGCATTTTGGGGTAAAAGTCTGCCGAAGTCTTATTCCTTTGTATTATTCGTTGTGAAATCCTTCTTAATTACGTTTACATGCAGAAGGGTGGTAACATGATTACAATTTTTTTGACATAGAAGGGCCCGCAGGAAGGACCTTTGGACGGGGATAAAAATGAGTGGGTCAGGATTTCACATAGGCTACTGTGGTTAGATGCCCAGTGAATTTCGCCAAATTAAGGGGATATACATAGAAAAGTAGTTGGATACCAGAATTTTCATTTTAAGCCCACTATACTGTTTGGTCGGCTGTCCCATGTTGTTACATTTCTACACACCCAATATTTCATGTAAATTTTTTATCTCCCTCGTACTTTACGCCAAGGCATAGCTCGTTACGAATATTAAACACAAAGCTTACCAGACCCTAGTTATCAATAAGGCCCTGCCGTCTACAGTGTCGTATTTGCTTTACATTATCGCTACCACAGCTATGTATTCCACTGAGCCCAGCTTTCAGTTTTGCACTGCGTTCCGGTTGGCGATGTCTTTAACTCCTTGCCTCCAGCATTCATACATGCTGTCGGCAGCGACACCAATGATATTACGCACAACCTCACACATTGTCTAAATTAACAAAAGCCGAGGATGCAAATATTTGGCTTTTATCAACACGAAGGATTTGCATGTAATGTAGGTCTAATTGACGCGAACTATGGACAAATTCCCACCCCGTTTCTCCTTGTATTTGAGGTGGTATATCTGAATGAAACACTCCAAGCGGAGATCACTGGCCAAACCAACTGGGAATTCCCCAGTCTCTAATTGTTAATGAGTCTATCAGATCCTTATCAGAGAGCAGTTCTATGAGTCAGCATCTTCCGTGCGGTCAATTTGCACCAACTGATAGTAGCAGGTGTCATAGAAAGTTGGTAGCGCTATCAAAGCTGTTACTATCAACGTTTCTGTGCAGCCACCCCAGTACTGTCGTCGGCGATCATCACTAGCCTTACATACAAACTGCAATATTCGTACAAGACTCGCGACATTTTAATTACGTACCTCCATTACATGCAGAATTGCGCAACTTTTGACTAAAATCCTGGAAAGTCCCGTTGTAAGCGCAGTCATTATTACGTCGCAGGTTAACCTTCAAAATCGAAAGTCTATACTGTGTTACGAACAGAAGTAGGAACATTTACATGGCATATGGGTTGTAAGTTTGAATTGATTCCCCTTTTTTTGTTCAAATGGAGGCATTTTAAATTGGAGAAAATTGTTTTTTTAAGTCACGACCAATTTAATTTCCCCTACTCCAAAAGTATACTGCCCCAATTGTTCTTTACTCTATTTTTAGCTGATGGAATTTTTATGAATACTCCTTTAGATTGCGTTAGTACAAGGCGTCTTCAAGTGAAACAGGATAGGTGAAAAGGGATCCTTATCGATTTCCACCGCTTGTTATGCACTAAAGATTGTTTTTCCCGCTCACCAAAGATGAAATTCATTTCGGATGTGTTTACTTTCAAGCAAGAATTTCAAATAAACTGACGTCATTCATTTTGTGAGTATACATTTCGTACAGATGCATTGAAACGTATCTTACATTAGTTACTATTTTAGATAGGGCTATAAACTATATATATTATTTAGAAAATAAAGAGGCGTTGACTAAAGAAGGGGGCAAATTTTGGGTGTCTAGAAAAGTAAGACCTAGAAACATAAGACCTGAGACCTAAGACCTAGAAAGATAAGACCTAAGACCCAAGACCTAGAAACATAAGACCTAAGACCTAGAAACATAAGACCCTGAGAAAAATTCATACTGCCGCTGTCAGGAACCATCAAAGATACTGTAATACATATTTCAGACTATGATTAATGCAAAGATAAACCACAAACTGGGTATGGGTGATTTTTCATCAGGGTCTTATGTTTCTAGATCCCTGTGTGGGTGTCTAGAAAAGTAAGACCTAGAAACATAAGACCTAAGACCTAAGACCTAGAAACATAAGACCCTGAGAAAATTTCATACTGCTGCTGTCAGGAACCATCGAAAATACTGTAATACATATTTCAGACTATGATTAATGCAAAAAATTAATCACAAACTGGGTGTGGGTGATTTTGTTATCAGGGTCTTATGTTTCTAGATCCCTGTGTGGGTGTCTAGAAAAATAAGATACCCGGCCCTCTTTACCCAATCAAAATTCAAAGCAGAATTCTTTTACTTATCAACATTTTCCAGCCATATATAATCAGTTAAAAAATATACAAAAGACAGCACAATTTTACATCTAAGCAGCCTTTAATTACCAACAATTTCTCAAAGGAGAGGGGACACCCCTCCCCCAGGACGGTGATCACTCACCCTAGACATGCTTTGTCTCCCCCCCCCCCATGAAAATACCCTTGAGCCACCCCTGAGTAAGATCTGTTTAGAGGAACTACAGAACAAATTGTCAGTCTCCAGGTTTGAGGTACCATTCTCCAGGGTTTTTGTGAAAATCTCCAGGTTTACAAATTTGGAGGTTGACAGGTCTGTTATTGCAATGATCGAATCGTACAGAGAGGACTACATCATAGGCTTCTGTACATGTGTATTAGCGCTACTAGCACATACTAAAAGCATGTGTTTCAATTCTAAGTGTGTCTGGTGCACGGCGCATGTTTTGGTGGGAGAACTTAACGATCATATTTGATATATTTGAAGTTTCGAGTTACAGTGTATGACGTAAGCTACAGTCTACACGAAGGTTCTTATCATAGAAGTGAATACTCACCTCGTTTCAGTACGTTTTATGTTGCTTCTTTTAGACGAAAACAGGAATAAAGTTTGTTGCATTAATCTCAAATTTATTTCGACCCCTTCCCTTTTAGTTTTGACACTTGTAAATTCATTCTAAAGGGTTAGTGACTCCTGAAAAAAAATGATGAGTGAAAACCCTGCTGACAGCGGCAGCATGAATTTTTCTCAGGGTCTTAGGTCTTAGGTCTTACGTTTCTAGGTCTTAGGTCTTATGTTTCTAGGTCTTAGATTTTAGGTCTTATGTTTCTAGGTCTTACTTTTCTAGACACCCACACAGGGGTCTAGAAACATAAGACCCTGATGAAAAATCACCCACACCCAGTTTGTGGTTTATTTTTGCATTAATCATAGTCTGAAATATGTATTACAGTATCTTTGAGGGTTTCCTGTCAACGACATAATGAATTTTGCTCAGGGTCTTATGTTTCTAGGTCTTAGGTCTTATGTTTCTAGGTCTTGGGTCTTAGGTCTTATGTTTCTAGGTCTTACTTTTCTAGACACCCACACAGGGATCTAGAAACATGAGACCCTGATGAAAAATCACACACACCCAGTATGTGGTTTATTTTTGCATTAACCATAGTCTGAAATATGTATTACAGTATCTTTGATGGTTCCTGACAACGGCAGTATGAATTTTTCTCAGGGTCTTAGGTCTTAGGTCTTAGGTCTTAAGTTTCTAGGTCTTAGGTCTTAGGTCTTATCTTTCTAGGTCTTACTTTTCTAGACACCCGGCAAATTTTAACTTTTCGTAGGTGCTGTTTCCAAACGTTTTGGAAGAAATTGTCTCCTACACGCGTTCTAAAGGGATTTTTTCTTATAGAAGGGGTAATTTCTCAACACGCTGGTGGTTTAACGGTCCTTTTCATCCTTTCTGGGTGATTTTTGCAACTGTGGTGGCAAATCGCCATCACTTTTGGGATGTAGCAGTTGCTAGTGCTCAATTTCCAGTGGTGGATCCAGGAGATTTCATGGGATCTTCCAAAAGACATTCAAATTCCACCAATTTTTCAGGTTTTCAGGACAAACCCTAGGAGAAAATTCCCATTAAAACCCATAAGGTCCCATTCAATGGGTTCCCATTGGATCCTATTAAATCCCATTGGATTTTGGAACAGTCTTAATAGGACGTAGTGGGTTCTAATGGGATGCAATTGGGGTTTAATGGGAGATATTCATGCAATGGGTCTTAATGGGTTCCGTCCAATGGGTGGCCAATGGGTCACAGCGGGTCTCTCCAATGGGACCAAATGGGTCCCTTCCAAATAGTCCAATAGGACTCAATGGGTCACCTCCAACAGGACCCAGTGGGCCCTAATGGGTCTCTTCCAATGGGTCCAACAGGTCGTCCTTCCTAATTGGTCCAACAGGACCCAATGGGCCACCTCCAACAGGACCCAATGGGTCCTAATGGGTCTCTTCCAGTGGGTCCAACAGGTCGTAATTTTTATTTGGTCCAACAGGACCCAATGGGTCACCTCCAACAGGACCCATTGGGTCCTAATGGGTCTCTTTCAATAGGTCCAACAGGTCGTCCTTTCTAATTGGTCCAACAGGACCCAATTGGCCACCTCCAACAGGACCCAGTGGGTCCTGATGGGTCTCTTTCAATTGGTCCAACAGGTCGTCCTTTCTAATTGGTCCAACAGGACCCAATTGGTCACCTCCAACAGGACCCAGTGGGTCCTAATGGGTCTCTTTCAATGGGTTCAACAGGTCGTCCTTTCTAATTGGTCCAACAGGACCCAATTGGCCACCTCCAACAGGACCCAATGGGTCCTAACGGGTCTCTTCAAATGGGTCCAACAGGTCGTCCTTTTTATTTGGTCCAATAGGACCCAATGGGTCACCTCCAACAGGACCCAATGGGTCCTAACGGGTCTCTTCAAATGGGTCCAACAGGTCGTCCTTTTTATTTGGTCCAATAGGACCCAATTGGCCACCTCCAACAGGACCCAATGGGTGTTAAAACAAATGGTAATGATAGGGTAATTAATGATTAAAATCATTTCTTACAAATTCGTGACCAGACATTTTTTACAGTTAGGTATTAATCACATGCAATCCCTGTTCAAAGACAACCAATGAGCAAGGCTTATTCCAGCTGCATTGACAGGCTTGCAACTCCTATAACCAACAGCTGCTGTGATTGAAGGTCACAATTGTTTATAAGTGTTGTTTATTCAAGAGAGGCTGGTCTATCATACGCTTGAACAAGCTAAGTGAACTACAAGCTCTAAAATCCATAAAAACTACAGTTTTTTACATTTTTGGTCACTATAGGGAATGAAACATGAGCAATGAGGCTAATTAGAAGGCTGATCAAGCATTGTCATGCAATACAAATTCCCTTCAAACTTGTCACAGAATAATCGATATCAACTCAATGAGCCCCTTTTACCAGTGATTTACAGTTTTACAGTACAATTTCCACAGGCACAGTTAGAATCACGTGCCAAAATTACATAAAGGGGAGCCAAAATTCCTGTCATGAGATTCATGACACCAGAAATCTTTGTTATCGAATGACTGGTGAACTGATGTTGGACTAGTCCACTTTAGAACTAGGTAACCAAGCATTTACAGTACTGGGTTCCTGCATGCTGGGTCTGTTAAATTGGTAAATTGTAAATGGGTCATTTCGTGTCAAATCATCAGAGACTGTTGCTAGACTGACTCAAAAAATTCCGAAAACATTTGTGTGAACAGCCTGTTATGAAAATAGCATATATTCTAAAAATTTTAGTAAAGGGATAGAGATATATCTTTCTGAAAAATTATCACACTTTTTTGAACTTTATCCACATTGACCTTTCGGATCCAGAAGATGAGTAATTTTGTGCAGTAGAGTGACTTTACAAGCTGATAGATAACAAATGGAAATACCCAGAACTCTGAAATTTTGTTAATAGTTAGATGAAATTTTACCGCCTATTTTCTAACCTTTTGTATTATGTGAGTACTTTCCCTCTGAAGTACAGTACACAGGTACGTGTACAGTAAAACCTTTTAGAGACTTCATGACGCCATCAGAGATAATGTATCTCTGAAAATGCTTCATATGGCACAGTTCTGTGCAGATTAGGTGGCATTTTTAGGGCGGTATTCCTTAAAAATGCACCCCAGGAAATAACTATAAACCACATTCTGTATTCTGTACCTATCAATGCAGGTACAATACCTACAGAGATATCGATACCTAAACTTGGCCAAATGTGTGGCGGTAATATTCAAAACACAAATTATGGCCATTTTAGGAAGCCAAGTAACTCCACAAAACCACATTTGAAACACTGCATACTACAGATACGTCTTTTTAAGGATTATCTGATAAGGTTAATAGGCTATGTACTGAGAAATAAGACCTCAAACTTGACAAAAATGGCGAAATGTCATTTTGAGCACTGCCGATTTGCGGAATTTCAAGGAGCTTTAAATCCGTCGAGGAATTTTGCTAAAATTTCCAGGCTCGGCTACAATTTTCATGACAATTTACACTGGGGACCAGTCAAGTCGCCCCCTAGCAAAGCCGTCCCCTCAGTTCAATTAAGTCGCCACCGTAAAATTTCATCAAAAATGATTCAAGTAAATTACTAATAAACAAAAAGGTAATCGTTCAGTCTGTGTTCATGAACCATTTATGTGCAATGGGCCTACTTACGTATGCCTCGGTCATACTACAGTATGTACTGTACATACGTACATAGACTACGTACGTATAGGGATATACAATCGCGTACTATGTCCCCATAACTACTCAGTGTACTTATGTACTCCTGCATTTTGTATGAAACTGATCGACAGCGTTCGAGCGATATATATACTTTTCACAGAACTGTCGCCAAATTTACACCTCTAATTCAACGTTAAGTAACATTTGGTGTAAAAGAAGTTAATGTTTTAAGTAATTAAAATTAAATTACAGCTAGGACTAATCTTTCTAAACTTCAAAGAAGAAAATAAATTGCAATTAACGTTAGATGTTAATTTTAATTGGTTTCAAAATCACTGTAGGCCATGCGTAATTTTGAGGCTAAAGCCTGGCGTCAAATCAGCAACAAAAGTGCGTATCTAGGGACTTGATAACAGCTAACTAAAACGATAACTGTATCTTTGTATCTATTATTATTAATGCTTTTAAGAAATTTTGCCGAGACCACTTGTTGAACTGAGGGGCAACTTTGTCGGGTGGGGGGCAACCTTGTTAGGAGTTTGTTAGGGGGCAAATTTGTCAGCCGAGGGGCGACTTCGCTAGGGGGCGACTTGACTGGCAACCTTTACACAAATATTTTGAGTCAGTTGAGCAACAACAGGTTTTGCCAAATTGGGTAATCTGATGTGGAATGACCTAGAGGGGTACTTGACTGACCATGGTCCATGGGCTATCGTATATGCCTTGATCAGTGTATGTCTTTTCAATATGTAGCCGGCTATTGGCCTACATAGGAATTTCCAGAAACATCAAAACATAGACCCGCTATGTCTTTGTTCAATTTGGCTTATTCCATCCACAGGCGCCCCTTACGTTAAATAGTACACCGTATACTATGTATTATATGGACGGAAAGGTATGTCACAAATCTAGCTCGAGCAAACAACTTAAGTTTCTGGCATAATTACCCCCTTTTCCTTGCCAAATTTGCCTGCATCGAGACTTCAAGTCATAAGGTACGTCAAGGCAGTTCTTTTTCCGAATAATTTCACACGGCGTAGTCTGAAGGACGAAATTTCCATTGAGTAACAGTTTGAGGATGGTAACTGCTGATGATGTTACATTCAGCACTTCTATAATAAAATTAAATACTCCTGAAATATTGTCTAAAATTCTCTTAACTTTCAAGGTTACTTCAAGGTTAGCATTAATATACGAACGATTTTTGAACATTAAATTTCATAAAATTTGAAAACTTTTTCAAAAGTGATAGTGCTAGCATTTTCTACAAGTATTTGTGAGAGTTTAACTGTATCTAATGTAGCTGTTCAACTGCCACAAATGCTCATAGAAAATGCTAGCACTTCCAAGGACACAATCCAATGGTGCACCGGGCTACTACTACTACTACTACTACTACTACTACTACTACTACTACTACTACTACTACTACTACTACTACTACTACTACTTCTCTCAATAAACAGGCCCTAGCCTAACTGCCTAAGCCTACAGTACTACAAGTATGTCCTTGAGCCACCCCTCATTTACTACGTACAGTATGGCTAACACTAGGCTGCAACTACGATATGCACTTCGTTGTTAGGCTAAGGGCTTCTGTCCTGCACAAAGACTTCGCCAGTATTGCACAAATTTTCATCTTCTTTTAGGTGTTAGCAAGCTATTAGCCTGTTTAAAAGAAGAATAAAACTCAAAATATTACTCACCAGTGTTTCTGATAGTTGTTCTAGGAGTAAGTAGTTGAGATTTCTAGGTCTTTCCAGAGAGCTACTAGCAGTAGAGTTCAAAGTGAGACATGACTGTTTGTGTTGTGATGTAAGTATGGAACGCCAAAAGGTTCATTAACAAAACTTAGGCAAGGCAATGCCCACAAGTAGGACTATAAGACAAAAGCTTTAACTGTTGTTCTTAAATATATGTGCTTTCTTTCACTAACTGGAATTAGAGATATGTGATCTGTGTCCTCTAGAATGCACCAAATCGCTTGGCTCACGCCCCTGTACCCCAGCAGGTGACCTATGGTTGTCCCCTGTACCAGTGGCATATTTAGGGAGCCTTTGGGCCATGGTCCCCCTCACTGATGCCGATTTTTTTTTTTTTAGCAGCTAAAATACGTAAATTTTTTAACACAAGTTTTACTTCAAAATTTTCAAAAATTTGCAAAGGCGAGGGCCCCCATTGGGCCATGGTCCCCCATCACTGATGCTGATTTTTTTTTTTTAGTTCCTAAAAATACATAAAGTTTGAACACAAATTTTACTTCAAAATGTAGCATACGTAGCCCAGATTGCATGTAAGGACACCTAATTATTCGAAAATTTTCAAAGGGAAGGGGGACACCCCTCCCCCAGGCAGGCCATCACACAACATACTCCCCTCCCATGAGAGAAACCCTGGCTACACCACTGCCCCTTTACCCCTGGCCGGAGGCCCAAAGTGTTCACCCTAGCAAGTGCCCCCAATAATTTTAACCCCCTCCCCCCTGCTTAAACCGTATTTGAAACCGTATTTAGGCTTCACTTTTTAGCTAGTTGACACTATACAACACGTCATGTTGGTGTTTCATTAAATCTCACCTAACTAACTAACCAACCCATAAAACCCCATCCCCGTCTCCTTGGATCCCTTCCCCTTGAAGCTGTCTCCAGCCAGCCTTCATTAGTGAAAACTGCCCATACCAGGGCCTTTTTGCAAGATATTTGAACTGAAGGCATGTAAAGACATTCTTAGCATCTGTCCTATTCTTGGACCCTGAAAGGGGCCGTAGCTAGGGGGACACCCCATGACCTATTTTATCTGAGACTGGTGTAACCATTGAACGACACTGCAGTGTTTGTGTGTCATTAAACCTTCTCTAACACCTGAAATCACATAACAGACAATGGGCCTCTCACTTCCTACTGGATTCAGCAGGACCTGTAGTGTTCACCACATTGCATTCAATTAATAGTGGCCTTTTCATTACCAACCCCATACCAATAAATGACACAGGCTGCATGCATTTTCAGCTTTTTATTAAATTTAACATCTAATGGGGTTCATTTAATTCCTATTAGATTCAATGGGGCTGCAGTATTTATCCCCCATTGGATTCCATTGGGACTAACCAGGACTCAATGGAAACCTGTTGATCTCAATAGGACCCGACTGATTTCAGTGGGACCCACAACATGTCCAATTGAATCTAATGGGTCCCATTTAAACCCATTGCTTCCAATTTTACCCATTGTGCCCAGTTGGAACCACCCAATGGGATCTTATGGGTTACCCATTAAATTCATGGAGTCCCACTGAATCCAGTTATGCCCCATTCAAACCCATTAGAAGTTTCTATGGGAATCAATGGGTTTCAATGGGAATTTTCTCCTGGGACCTTAAACGTTTTTAAGTATAAATTATTTTGCGGTTGCTTTTATGGTTTTTTATGCTTTAACTCACGCTGTGGTGTTTTTCTAAGTGTAAGTTCCTTAAATCCCTTTTTGTATTTTGTCCCATCATTTGTTTTTGCAGAGCATCAGGTAATTTTAACTAATATTGTACTATATTAAATTAAAAATATTACATAATTTCAGAGGAGGGTCCTAATACGGCGAATCCTAAATGAAGGCATAAATAAAATTGCATCAACTGTGCACAAGAAGAGTAATAAGCCTAGAGTATAGGGACCCGGTTCTTGAAGTCTTATTTTATTTCGGGATTTGTGATGTTCCATGGTAATGGCCAAATCTAAGCAGATGCTGAGCAGTATTCAGCGTAAAATAAGTTTTTAACAGTTTTTGGACACGTTAAAGCTTCTTTGGCGTTTAAGAAAAGTAATGCATATTGGCCTCCCTTAAACGCCACCCCGAGAAGACCTTGGTAATTATGTCGTTTCATATAAACATTAAAGTTTAAACTACAAATTGGTCTGTTTTTGAACGTCTTGATTTGGCATTTGATTGTAGTTTTAACTTGAAAGTGATAAATAAGTAAAACAAAACTCAGTATCTGTCCCTACTAAAAATTATGCATAAATTTAAAGAACGTTTTTGAGCATCTTTCGTTTTTGTTATTTTCTCCTCAAGGACCGCCTAATCCTTGAAATGGCTTATATATAGTAATTGTTTCTTCGTCATGGGTTTTTCGGAATATTGCTCGTTGGCCACGTGTATAGGGGATAAATACAAATCTTAAGATTTTGTGCACTGAAATGTGTTTTATCAATGTTAAAAAATATTACAAGAGAATGATTGTGCATTTTAGAACAAATGTTTCTATCTGCTAGGTGATTAAAGTCCTTGTTATGACTATCTGTCCGTAACGTTACAGGTGAACGTGTAAAGGAATTTCACGGCAGGTTTTTGTGACAGAGAACGAATACGTGCTTGTCCTAGACCTCTGTGTCACACCATTCCTAACTTAGTACATCCCATTTTGAAATTTGGTCACTTTTGTCAAGAAATACCTTCTCCTCAAGGTTACAATGTAAAGTAATGTTACGATGAACACATTGCCTCAGAATTATTTTATCATCCCCAAAATAACATGAAACATTGATCTCCTCAAATTGCAAGCTTTTATTCTTCCCATCTCCATTTCAACAAATACCTACGACTGAATAGTTGAGGTTTCAAAAACAGCTTTTTAGTGGAATTAATTCAGCATGTAGATGTACTACCTGACCTTAAAATTAGTCTTGCTGTCAGTAGGAATGGTTTAATTACCTTCCGCGTGGATCTGTGGCGTAAATTTGTGCCACTTGTATCATAGCAAGCAAGAGTAATTCCAACTGGAAGGTTCATTTATTTGTTCTTTTTACTTTTCTCTAGCTGTCTAGGGGAAGCATAACCTTCGCGTCAGTGTCACTCTGAGTTGGTTAAGAAAACACAGTTACTGTTAAATTTCATACATTTGTTTTAACATCATAAAGAAATTCAAAAGCCCTGTCTAATCAATGCATTGCAATGACATGACGAATTTCACATCATATGCAATATGAATTGTAAAACTTCATTGCTTTGAAAAAAGTCAACGCGGTACATGTACCCTACTTCAATGCGGTTTCCACCTTCCAAAAGGGACATTTTTCTGTACTTTAAAGCTGCTATGGAGCTCTCTGGTGCTACCGACTGCAGTCATTAAATGTAATTGTAACCGCTGATCCAGAAAGGAAAGAATTACGTATAACTTTATATGATCCGATAGTTCAAAATTTACCGTCAAGTTTTTCTCCTTTTTCATTCTAATGACAGCATTATCTGGGTATTCCAAATGCCAGTAGCATGGTCAGTGTTGTCTTATGAATTTCCCCTGAAAAGGAGTGTAGAACTGCTTGGTTGATAAACTATTGCTAAAAGTACTTTCAAGTTTCCGCTTTGTCATTTCCTTTATTGGTGAATGTATGACCTCATCAGGGAGTGTGTGTGTTTCTGAATCATAGGTGGTTTAGGATAGGAATAATGATCCTTTAATACTTGGCAAATAAATTTATCATGTCACACAAAAAGAATCCTATGGGTTTTATTTCAAGGTAAGAGGTCATTTGAGGTCACCAGAGGTCAAAAACTGAAAACTTTGAAACAAGATCTTTCTAGACAGGGATAATTGATGCTTTTCATAATTGGTGTAAACATTCTCATGTTAAGAGAATGAACCTTACGGGCTTCAGTGGAGATTCTGTTCTGTTCTGTTTTATATTACTCTGTGCGCCTCTCTTAGAGGTATAAGAGTCATACAAACAAACAAATAAATAAAACAAATACATAAAGAAGCAATTACATAAAAAATGCAATAATCAATGTGCAGAGTAGTTGTTAACGCAATACAATATATACCTGATTATGTCACAACCTCAAAGTCACCAGTTTCCATCGAGAACTAAAATAGTGACCTGCATTAAAAAGGAAACTGAACCTAATCTCTTCACTGATATGACTTAGTGTTACTACACAAAAAGAAACTAGTTTTCTTTGCCACGTGACTTTTTACGTTTAAGAGTGAAGGGTTGCCTCGTTTTTAAAGCACTAGAGTTAACTCTATAAAAATAGCTTACATACACTTTCCTGTCACCAGACACTGAAACAAGTAATGTAATTCGTCCCCCACACTCCCACTGCCAAAAAGCTTAAAAATTCTGTCATAGATACCATGGAAACGTCCAACAACCACAGTTAATTTGGTGTTTGAACATCGGAATCTATAACACTTTTGTCTCTTATGTACGTCCAAGGTCAGCAGGTAATTTTCCATAACAAGCCTGTTTTGAAAATACGGTATATACTGCTTTGGGAATTTTTCTGAACATCGGAGAGCCAGTTTTGTTCATACATGTCACTTAATCGTCTATCCAGGGTTTTCTTTAACCAACAGGTATTAACATTACCAGATGAATCACATACATAGGACAATCCACATTTATCAAAAATATTTTTAACCTTTAGTATCTTCATTGAGTTGTAAATACCTTTCTTATATATTGTTCGCAGTAATTTGGAAACAGCATTATGCTTATTACCATATCTAATTCTAAGCTATTTCGAAGGTCATCTGAGGTCACCAGAAGTGAATCTACGAGAATGAGTACCTACTTAGTCAGGGCTGAGCTTGTGTATGCATTCCAAAGATTAGATTGTAGAGAACACCATATATCTTTCCTCGATCAAGCATTACTCTGGTAGTCTGGTACAACAATTATCTCATCGCTTCTTAGGGAGGATGAGATATTGTAGTTATTTTGCCTGTTGAGCTATTTATGGCAATATCGGTTGAAATAGCCACGGTTTGCCTTTTACCGGTTAATGTTCCAAAGCGACTAGCCTCAACTCTACCCCAAAGTGGGGCAGCCCATGGTGTCCGGAAGTCCATGACTGAGGGAGGGGTGAAAATGTGTATGTATGTGTGTGCGAGTGCGTCCGTGTCCAATTTTGTGTTATAAATACCTCATTGACGAGAAGGCAGATTTTCTTCAAACTTGGTAAAATCCGTGTGTTTGTCATATGACCGGAAATAAAGGCAAATAGTAAGATGTGAAGGGTTAAATTTAGTGAAAATTGTTTTTTGGCTATAATTCTAAGAGGAAACACTACACTGATATCAAACTTTACATACCTTGTTCTATCAAAATGTGTGGTTCCCTTGGAACTCAAGGCCAAAGGACATGTAAATATTTCAATGTAAATTTGTGTCAAATATTCCTGTAGATTTTTCAATTTTAGTAAAGAGGTACCTGAGAGTGGGTAATTGAGTCTCACAAACTCTCGAAAGAGAATTTCAAAGGTCAGAGATCGAGGTCAAAGGTCACATTGTGTGAAAGTCGTTTAGTTTGCTATTATTCCAAGAGAAAACATTGCACTGACATGAAACGTCACACATAGGATGGGGATGCCTACTTTGGTCAAAGGTCACGTGATGATTGATGGTCAAATGTGCATTTTAAATAGAAATTTATGCCAATATCTCCTCCTTGTCTGGTGGAGCGATTCTCTCTTCAAACTTGTTGGGACAGTAAAAGCCAAAGCTCGGAGGCCAAACGTCGAATGGTATAAAATTCATTTTTGGCTGTAATTCCAAGAGGAAGCAATTTTCTGACATGAAACTTTACCCAAATGATGGGAACTTTAGCACTACGAAAATTTATGGTTGCCGGAAACAGTACTTAATGACCACGTGAGGTTCAAGTTGTAAATCTGAGTCTCACAGAAGAAGAGGTCAAAAGTCAAAGGCACATTGTGCAGAAATCAAATTTTTGTTACTTTTCTTAAGGGGAAACATTGAAATAACATAGAAACAACAAGAGGGTAATAAATATGTGATGTTCTACCAAAGTACGTGGTAACCATGGAAATCCAGATCAAAAGTC
The DNA here is from genome assembly GCA_029531755.1 of Holothuria leucospilota. Taxonomy (NCBI): domain Eukaryota; kingdom Metazoa; phylum Echinodermata; class Holothuroidea; order Aspidochirotida; family Holothuriidae; genus Holothuria; species Holothuria leucospilota. Next base: position 16,283,138 of record CM055966.1, on the reverse strand, counting down.
ACATAGTTTAAGGGCAAATGCACATTTTAAAGCATAATTTTATGTGAAAACTTCCTCCTGAACAGCAGCTGGACCAGTGCTCTTTTAACTTTGTTGGGGGAACCCCGCGTGTGTGAATTTTGTATCACAGAGTTCCTGAAACGAAACGTCCAAGATCAGAGGTTACAGATCAATTTCGAAATATCAAATGTTTGCTTAAACTTCAAGCAAAAGCGAGGTTAAAGGTCACGAAGATCCAAGGTAAAATGTAAGTTTTAACTTAAATTATCTTTCACAAGTCCTCGCTACTGAATTAGCCTATTTTATTCGAACTCTGTCAGAAATGGAACCGAAGGGTCGGAACTTGTGCACTCTAAAAACGGTCGGTTCAAATTTGAACCGACCGGGGTCGAAGGGGCAACTAACCGAAATCTATTCAAATATGTAACTAGACTTGGTTCAAAATTGAACCAAGTTAGTTTAATTTTGAACTAAATCTAGTCAAATTTCTCAACAGATTTTGGTTAGTTGCCCCTCCGACCCCGGTCGGTTCAAATTTGAACCGACCTTTTTTAAAATGTGTCATACACATCCAGTAGTCAGAGTTACATTCACAAACAAGTATGCAAAGTGCTACCGAAAGTGTTTTGTTGCCATTGGAACTTAACTTGCGATGATCTAGTACGATCAAATATGTATATATATATATATATATATATATATATTTCTCTAATTCGGCACTTAGGGGGAAAGTTGTTGTTGAAAAGTCGACCTTAAGGGGAAGAAAATTTTCGGGTGAAATATAAGTTTCGCCTTAACGTTTCCACACACTTTTCCTATAGGAACACGTAAACTTACGAGAGCGCCCTCTTAGATTTACAAACTAGATGCCATTACTTCAAAGTTGTCAAATTTACGGACACCTAGCTGTTAACACGAACGGATGGCTGGCCATTGAAATAACGTTAATTTATATGTTTAGACGTTAGGGCGAATTTATTTGTTATGTATTTTATTATCTTTTTTTCGCCCTATGTACAAGCAGATATAACAATTTCCCCTTAAGGTGGGAATTAGCGTTATATATATATATATATATATATATATATATATACATTGTATATATATGGAGTGGTTTTATTCTAGAAAATTTGTTGAGGAACCTTTTAGGGCTTTATTGGAAAAAATAAAGTTTTGGGATTCTTGATATGATCGAACAACCTGCCTTCCTTGAGGGCAAAGTTATGTAAACTGTCTGGGCTTTATCGCACCCATCAAGGTTCCCGACAAAGTTGGAAATATTTCCCCGAAATAGGGGAAGCCTCGCTGACTGGGTGCCAGGCTCCCTGCCCACCACCTGGCACCCCTTGGTAATTATTCAAACTGTGTAGCCTATAGCTAAAGAGCAATTTTCCCTCAGTCGTATTGTTAATTACCCCGGGCAAGTGCTCATTCTGGTGTTTCGGGCCTTTTTCCATACCGGGAAATTGCTCTTCATGGACCCCGCCGGAGTGTTGAGTGGGCTCAAAGGCCCCACCCCTTCGAGAGGAGGCCTCTTTATTCCCATGGAGCATTCAAGCCATACGCCCATTCAGACCCTATTCATTCCCATGATTCCCCTAATAATTTGCCTTCTCGTCCCGGGCCCTTTGACACTTACAAGACTATAACACAATACAATTATACATTTAAACAGTGGTAGGCCTAAAACTAGGTTTGAATCAACATAAATGAACCAACAAGAATAGCCTTTGCCATCATAGCAGTTCCCCTTTCTCCACCCCTAATAACCCAGGCTATAATATGTAAGTAGGCCTGGGCAACTTCATGGGTCTTCTCACAGTCCCTGAAAACCTACATGTTGCAGCTGTAAAATAGAACTCACTCTATCCACTGTTCAGGTCAAGGACCGATTTATGTCTTCATTCTGATATTTACATAATGAGACAGTACGTGAACCAAGGGAGCTGGAAGACACCATTGACACACATAGTGCTTGTCCTCAGCAACTCAGCTATCCATGCAGTGGCGAGTGGTAACGTTATCACCTCAGTCTGAACATGGAAGTAATACCTACGAGGTAGTACTTCTATGGTATGAAAGTTTAGAATTTGCTTTCACTTCCAATCATCATCTGTCCATTCAGCTATCTAGAGCAGAATGCATATAACTGCACTAAGGACACACGTATCTCGTGAACACATGCATCAGTACTCTACATGGTTATGCTGTGTTACCGTATCATTTGTTTATACGTCGACCAAAGTTCCCGCGAGGTCTGTCTATCGAAGAAACATGCGCAGTACAATTTTCATGAGCTAGGTATGAATAATTCATTTCTCTTCCATTGCAATAGTACCCCCCCCCCCCCCCCCCAAAAAAAAAAAACGCCTGCCGCGTCAGGACACGATGTGAAAAACAATGTTGCTGCTGCAATAAATGTTGCCCTATACGTGTATGCAAATTATGAACCTAACTTTTGACTATGTCATATGTGAACAACACTGCATTTTATTGGGTATAAGATGGTATGAAGATCGTAGCAACAGGACTGGCAGCTTGGTTAAATGTTGAAACACTAACAGGACTTATTGTAGAAATCATTACGTTTCAATATGATTTAGATGCTAAATTCGAGTATTCTTAAGATACTGATACCTTTAACATATACAGGATTCGTACGGATCAACGATTGAGTAGTAGGGGAGAATATACGAATATGTGGAAGACTGAGACTAGCCCAACGATTTGAAGGAGAGGTAGCCCAGTTTTATAGTGGCAGTTGTTGGTGAATCAGTATGGGAAGCCATAAACAACTGCTAACTGTAGACTAAATTAGGAACCACAGTAGCCTCAGGAATTTAGGCACAGTTTGTTAGAGTAGAAAATGTACTCGCCTCACTGAAGAATATAATTATGTTTTTATATATTTTGAGGCTCATTGGTGATGTGAGGTGATATATGTTACTGCCATCACATTGCCAGAAATGAGTGCTAGCGATGATATATGCAACTTTGTGGATTGCATTCTTGTTTGTAATTCTAATCTTAATTACCTAATTATGAAAACATGTGAAGGATGCTGTTTCTCAAATAATATGGAGGCCCCGATTCGAGTTCTTTTCAAGGAGCTTACTTATTCCTTCTCTTGCCTACAATGTTTGGGATGTAGATTTGTTATGTTAAAAGGAAGGTTTCTATTCTTTTGGTGGAGGTCAGAGGTCATTTGAGGTCATCAGAGATCAAAAACGGAGAATTTTGGAAACACTGTAATACAAGATAGGAATGATAGTCAGCCCACACCAATTGGTACTACCCAACACCAGCCGGCACCGCCCGCATCATATAAAATAAAATAAAAAACAACAGACACCGATTTCTTTTTCAGCAAGAAACCATACAACAAACGTTCTGGTTTTCAGTGAACCGGAAAATTTTTCACAGCTAATCAAGCTGAATCATGTATTGTCATCGTTGTAGAACAGTACTGTTCCACAACAGTACATTTTAAAAGCCTATTCAAAAGTTGCAGTGGCGGATTTAGACGGGGGCGCACCCGGCGCGCGCCCCCCCCCTAAAATTTTCCAAGGTTTGTTTTTTACCTTCGTAGAACAGATCATTTCGCCTACTTGATTCTTCATCATGTTGTATTGTTTTATAATTGCTACAAAATAATAGCAGTTTAAAAGTATACAGTTTCAAGTTTTCCGATGGAATGGCAACAGGGTGACATCGAAGATCTCGACCGTATCTCCTAACTTATAGGGCATGGGAAGGGCCATTTCATGCAATCTGGGAGGCTTATTTTGCAAAATTTCACTCTTACGCTACGCGAGAACCAAAGATCGCTTACGGCTTACAGATACTGGGAAAGTCGAACTCCAAACTGGTCATTTGTCAAATAGGCGTACAAGGCAGGGGCAGAGGGCAGACTGTCCCCAAATTTCCACAAGATCTTAATTTCTGACATGGGTTTGCACAGCCATTTGAGTCATAAAAAATCTCCGAGTCGCAGGTTTTAATTCCACTCAAAATTCCTCTCGTTCCCGAATTCTTCCAAAGATTTGCCAGAAAAATTAAAAAGAGTAAAAAAAAAAACTTTTATTCCTCAGCCTCTTTTTATAGTCTTGCGCAACACTTTGCCCGGAATCTCCGAATCTCCCAATTTTTTGAAACATTTTCCCGAAACATAAAAAAGTATCATAGTCAAAGTAAAAATTTCATGACGAAACGAAAAGAACGCAAAAATTCGCCACACATCCGGGTCGCTCATGGAAACATAATTTTCCTCAGTCTCACTTCATAGTCCCGTGCAAACTAAACTTTGCCCCAAATGGTAGAATATTCCCGCGAAAGTTGTAAAAGTTCTGGGATGTTTTCAATTGCTAGATTACACTGACAGACGGGAGGGTGTATAGGTGTATACAAAGCCCAAAACTTTGCCCAAAGAAATTAATCAAAAACCATTTTTGACGTGTCATATTTCTTTATGACAATACTACCAGTAGTCATCATAAGGCGAAGATTCGGTTTAGTCGGGACGTATTCGGGCAGCTATGTGTGGTCATGATTTTGCATTTTTCAATGTGAGCCACCGTCAATTGTGCAAAACTTGCTACTTATAGGCTGCAGTGCTTTTAACCTCAAATCGGGCAACGGTTAAAGTATCTTTTTCTTCAATTTCACATATGAATTTAGTGTGAGAAAATCTTCCCATAAGTCCGCCTAAAAATTCTTCAAAGCCATCTTGGAACGTGACATAGCGGTTTTTCTCAGAAGGTGTTAGTAGTAAACTCAGTAGCGTGCGCATGGGGGGGGGGGGATGGGTGGGCCATGGGCCCCACCTCTATAAGTTGTCGGAGGAAAATCAACTGGTCGGGGGAAATCGGGAGCAGTCTGACCTACTCTGGCGGAGCAACAGGCGCGCTCTCCCATGTGTGTTTTAATATGCTTCAAAATGTTTCAGATATAGCACCATTTTGCATCTCAGCTCTCTTTCTTAGGCAAAATTTTCTAGACCCCTCCCCAGGACAGCAAAGAATCAAACCTTGCGCACCTCTGTTAAAACTTGTTTTACCTTCCAAAGGTTTACCACTAAATAAACAGCAGTTCTGAAAAAAAAACGGTAAATCATCTATTAATCTATAATTTGACGAGTATGATTTTTTAATTAATCATCTATTATAAGCCAAGGAGGAGGGGCGAAGGGGACAGTCCCACCTTATTTCTAGTATTCTATGTTTATTTTTTTACAATATTGCTAGTGTTTCCCCAAATTTATATGCGGTAAATAGGCTTGGGAAGTGCCATTTCCAGCTATCTGGGAGGCATTTTGAGCCAAAATTTCCTTGCGCTCCGCGCCAAACGAAGGTGGCGCGGAGCGCTGAGAGTCTGTCTATGGGCTACGTCTCCCCCTCTCCTCAAATTCCTGCGCACGCCACTGAGTAAACTCATCTAAAGTTGGGAGTTCGGGCAGCAATATAGACAGTGGCATAAATTCAGTGCACCTTCAGTTCGGACAAGTGTCGTAAAAGATACGCAGTCATAAGCATGTTGTCAATTCCGTTGTATGGTTTTTTGGAAAGGTACAAGACCATTTCATCCAATGGTAGTGGTACATGTTTTCACTGACCTAGCCAGCAGGGGGCAGAATGCCCGCACAGAAATTTTAGGGACGCGTTCGACGATGTTGAAAAAATGAAGGGGATCAAAAATAAAACGGCGAGAGGAGGGACGGATGGGATGTTGTTCGGGTGGAAGGGTGAGGGTTAGAGGCCTAGAGCTAGAGGGAGGGTAATTGGGAAATATTTCCTTCACAACTGTGATCTTTTTATGATATTGAAAACTATGACGAAACAGATTAACAGAACAATGTAGGCGTCCACATCGTATTTCGTTTTTCGTAAAAATTATGAATCATATTATTCATTGATAGAATGAAAATCAAGACATTTTCAGCACATGGATCTAGTGTGAAAAGAAGCAAAATATAGCACGATTTTTTAAGCCCTTCGGGACAGCAAAAAAAAAATTTCAAACGGAAAGGGGACACTCCATGACGGCGGTCAAGAACAGGAACTATGAAAAGACTTTGCCCCTGCATTTTATTTGGTAATTTTCTAATCATTTTGCAATTTTATCATTTTTAATTGAAGGGAAAATTTTTTGGCAAACGAAAGCTCAAAATATTGACTGCTTAGACTCTACTTACAAGCCTGGGAAATGCCATTTCCGGCTATCTGAGGGGTCGCGATTTTTCAAAATTTTCTGTACGCTCCGCGCCAACTGATGGTGGCGCTCCGCTTAGATAGTCGTTCGGGCGGATGTTTGGCCGTCAGCGCGCCCCCCCCCCTAACGAAAAATCCTAGATCCGCCCCTGAGTTGAATAATCTTTCCCATGAGTAAAGATTGAAAACTCTTTCCCATGCATGTACTATTGTTTTGGCATGTTTTGAAGCCTCCCCAGGGGCACACTAAAGAACCCCGGATGATTTCTTCCCTAGTCATCACAAAGAATGGTTTTTGTTTATTAAATGTGGTTTAAAAGTTACTAAAGATTTGCAAAACTTTGAACCACAGGCATGTTTAGAAATTCTCATGTTGAAACATTTTTAGCTTTTGCAGGGCATGCCTCCAAGGCTAGTACGAGAGCGGATAGTTGTACGTCACTGCCCTCAAGTATGCATGTGACTTTCTACAGGCACTGCTCATGAGCGTCACGGTATTTTTAAAAGCTTATAAATATAAATATACTTTGCAAATGGTAGGTCCGAACTGCTTTTTAAACTTTTACGTTGGCGTTAGGGCAGAAAAACTCTTGTATCTGAGTGTGGTTGTATGCATGCAATTTACTACGATCAGGGCCATTAGCTGTATCAGGGGCTTGGAGGAGTCCCTTTTTTGAGAAGGGCCAAAAATCAGTATCGTCTGAAATAGTACATAATCCATGTTTTGCTTTGAATGTGAGTGAAAAGCTGAAGGTGTGTTTTGTTCAGGATACTAAGATGTCATATTCTGCTAAACAGCGGCATATCGTTTAGATCCTCTCCAACACTCACCAAACTTTGACAAAGCAAGTAAGCAGAGCTCCAGAGCTTATCACTGAAATCAAGGGAAAACATGTACCCACAACCTCCGAGTTGCTTTATGATCGGTAGCTTTAAAACATCATTGCAGGTATTATAAAGAGCTTTTAAGTGAATTTCGATTACTGGAAAATATATCAAAATATCATCCGTGTAGTGAAAGTGAAGTTTAATGACATGAGTCGCTTGATACTGAATTGAAGTTTGATTCGATATATTCGGTTTCTAGTCCAAACAATTAATGTTATTGATTCTGCCGATACCGTGTTTGGTACAAACACGGTTAACTACAAACCTTGAACTTTGAACGTAAGAAGGGATATCCTTTCCAAGTTTGAATTTTTAGTCAGTCGATGTTAATATCCCTTAATAAATCTGGACAATGTTTTTGACTGGTTAAAATTGTGTTAGCAATTGCCTTCAATTTTGTACTGCGGACTCCAGTCTATTTCATGTTTATGTGACTTTTATTTTTTTAGAAGTTTATAAAAGAAGTTGCAAAGATTTACAGGCCGGATGTAATATGACACATTAAGATGTCTATTTTATATAAACCTTAAACCCTCCTGCAGAATGTTAATTAGGATACTAATCATATCAGTGTTGTCTGTGGTGACATGAGAAATGATTGTTGTAATTTCCTCTTTTTTAGAAATGTATCCACGCCAACTGTTGCATGTAGCTATTGATACCGCATACGTCTTAAATATGGTACGGAAATGAGAGGTGGCTACACAAAGTCCATACCCGTGGAAAAATCTGTGGTCGTCGAATTGATTTTCACCTTTTAGCAGAGTTATGACTGACACTCTCCATTTATTTTATGCCATAAACTTACATTTCCAGTTCCGGTTGGTGTATTGAAGTAATTTTCAACCACTGAAAACTTTTGGAAAGGACAAGGGCGGCGATTTGTGCTGAACTTAAGGGGGACGTGGGTAGAAAACCTCAAAATGATCTATATGTATATGTATGCAGATACTTATTTGTACATATACAGTATACCAACTTGTATACGTATACACATACAAAAACGTATACATAGGCCTATATGTTAACATAAACGTACAAAAGAATGTAAACGTATATGTTTATGTAATGCTGGAAACGTAATGTGTTGTTTTAGTGGTCCCGAAGGAGCACAAATCTTCCCTTTTCCCAGTCGCGGCAAGTAGCACTGGGTGAGCGTCGACAAGTCAGTAACATCAAAACGTTTACCATGTAGTGTTACATCAAACAACCGTTTGATTTGAGCAAGGACAAGTCTCCCACAGATCCCTGATTTGCGTGGTTGACAGAGAGGATAAAAGGAATAACAAGAACGTTCCTGAAAATGACATGAGAGAGCTATACAATTGTGCCCGAGGCGCGCACAATATTCGCATCTTGAAGAATATTTATGTACGTAAACAGATTTTTGTGAGAGATTACAAGATCCGAAGTACAGTTGTATAAGGCTATGGTTTGTCCGCTAGGCCATGTCCGGTTAGGGTAGACACCTCAGAGACCCTTATTAAACCAGTTGTCGACATCTGAATGAAGTTCAGGGGTGAAGCCGTTTGGTTTGAGGAGGGTGCTTTCTCTCAAAGCTCTCTGAGCGATTTGAGTCCATAAAAAAATACGGTAGTTTTGTTTTGAAAAGATACTGGACTAAAATTTGGCCACTACTATAGACAAAAAAGTGTATAGAATAGAGATGATTACTGAAAAGAAACCTCCATAGACCGTACGAGAGGGTTCCATGCAGAGGCAGCGCCACAGGGGTGGCAGGGTAGGCATTTGCCGCCCCTATGGCTTTCAGCTCAAAAAATAAAATCGTCTAAATAACGTTTTTAAGGCATACTTTTGTGGGGATGGGGTGACAGTACAAAAATATAACGAATGAAAGCACCATTTGCCATCTAAGCAACCTTAAATTAACAAAATTTTCTCAAAAAGGAGGGGCATCCTTCTCCCCTTCGACCCCTCTCGCAGGACGGCGATTACTCACCCCACGTTTGCCACCCCTTTCAAAATACCCTGGCGCCGCCCCTGGTTCCATGGACCTTAAAGAAAACTTTCGAGATTAATTCCTTACGTTTTCTCCCATATATCTCTTTCTGGCATCAGGAACTGGTGCTCGAAGTGCGCACAAAATGCACTATCAAAGTTACCCAGAAGGAATTGGGGAATCGTGGATCTGGTGGAGAAACAAAAAGTATATTTTAATTTTCTTTAGTGTCATTATGATAAACAAGACTCAAGGTGACACGGTTAAGGTCGTCGAGTTTGAAATACCAAATGTCCTCGCATACTGATGAGCACGCATGTTAGATGCAGAGCTGTAATGAGAAGTGAATCTCACATTCTTTAACGATGCACTTTCTTGCAAATCCTGGCAAAATCCCTTATTTCAAAAATTTTGAAAAATTCCCTGTATTTTCTGCAGGCAAACGAGTTCTCAAATGTTAATTACCGGGTGTAGTCTGCTACAAGATGGATCACCATGGAAGAGGGCGCCCTCTGAAAAGCGGAGGAGATCGAAACAGAAGAGGTCGAGGCAAAGGGAAGAGAAGATGGTTCGACTCAGAACAAGAAGAATTTGAAGAAAAACATACCGCCCATGAGAGGAGTTTAGAAAGACGAGATAGACGATGGATGGGAAATGTCAGGTAAATGGAACCCATCCGTTTATTAAATATTTCTGGTTTGCTTTTAAGCATTTTTGATGGCATTATCGTTTGTCGTCCTTAATTAGCAGCTCCAAGATATGAGGGAGAAAGCAATTGTATGTCCGTGACGTGTCAACTCGTAGTAAACCCCCTGTCCTTAGTTAAAATATGGGACTGGTTTCGTTTGTTAAGAGATTCCACAAGGTTTCCTATGATCACAAAAAGAGATGCATTGTAGGCAATTGACCTCGGAGTTCTGTGGCATGTTTTAATTAATTAACTCTTTATTTGTTGCTGCATTTAAATACGGTTGAAATATTTGCATATTTCCCATGTAGATCTATTCTAAAACTTTTGAAACTTGTAAAACTTTTACCAAGTAAAAAAACTTACTAAATGTTTCATATAGTGAGGTAATACTACAAAATATTGACAAGCTAATTCTAATAAATTTTTCTAGATTGACATCACAAATTGAAATTTCTAATTCCTATTATATACTGGTCAAAATGAAAAAGTCGTTCCCAATTGAGAAAGGATTCTCATATCTAAGATGGAAAGTTTCTTTCATTTCGGAAAACATCACATTTAGGCGGGAGAATTTGCTTAAAAGTAGTGCAGTAGATGCATAAATACAATTACAAACTCTAATTATTACTATTCAATTATTTCCAAAAGGATGTAGAAGTTTTCAAATTTCGTTATCACTATTGCCTTTATGAAAATGAGTGTATGCAAGGAAAAAGTTTCGGTTTTACACCGTTGCGTTCAGTGTGCCTCCTTTGAGGTTTCAGACTTCAACACTTTGTTTGCTTTGTGAAGAGAAGGTGGAAAGAACTTACTTCCCTTCAAGGTGGATGTACTTGGCAAACGACTGTAGGTTGCAGTGAACAAGCTCAATGACCTGTCTTTGTACTTAAAAGGCACGCCAAAGATTATCGTCCTATGCTTCTTTCTACTTAGATGCTATCTGCTATCGTTTTATGTGTTCTGTCATTTCCTAGATATTTTCCCTCGATGTTACTTTGCCTTAAATTTTCCTCAAAATTAACTGCAAGGATGGTGAAATTACAGCTGAATATGTCACCCTGATACGTGGCACAAAATATGTAGGCTACATTCTGTTCAGTGTAATGCTTTCTAACCTTCACCACGTAATTGCCCTTACCTTTCCCATTTCCCTTCCGGTTTCCCTTCCTCTCTCTTGATGGTGATGGTGATGGTGATTGTGATGGTGATGGTGGTGGTGGTGGTAATTCAGAATCACTTGGAAGGTAATTGATAATAGTTTAGTAGCCCACGGTGCCCAATCCTTATCCTGCTTATACCACTTTCTGCAGATTTCACGTAAAAACTGCTGCAAAACACCAGTATAGAACGTAAGCCCTAATATCCACAATGTAATATCACCACAGAGGTGCGCTAGCAGATGTATAGGCCGATCTTTTACACTGAGTACAAAATTTGGTGGGCACTGTATTATGCTAGTAGATTCGGGGAGGGATAGTTAGAATTGTGCCTCCGAAGAGTAAAGTAAATGTTAGCAAGTAGAATAAAGTTGGTCTTAAAATACGTGTTTTTGGGCGCACATTTGTGTGTGTTCATTCATTATTACTTCATACATAAACAAAAAGTCAAATGGCCATATTGTGATACTTCTGACCTATGTAGCCTTTCGGGTTCAATGTAATTTAAAGATAGTGGATGTAGTACATTCTGTTGCCTACAAATTTGTTCAAACTTTACACCCCTAAGGGATTTCGTCCAAAGTCTTCCAAAATCGTCCTGCCGTTAAAAATTGTCAAGGACAGTTTTACATTCCAGTTTTTCTGCCTGGATTATTCCATTGTATAACAAGAACCATAATAACCTTCAGGCTTTCTTCGTGCTATAAAAAGAAATAACTTAGTACGTCCCTCATCAGCAGGCGGCAATAACTGAGGTAATAAATCCCCATTTCAAGGTGAAACAGAAGACCGATTGCGCAATGAAACATTCCTTTCTTCTTTACATTAAAAATTTTCCAAAAACAGCAATTTTTGCTACCAAAATCTTTCAAAAGACGTAGGACGAAATTGGAAGATGGAAAAACGTCGTCCAGAATCTTCCAAAATCGTTCTTTTTTCACTAGGGCCGCTAGACGGTTATGACTGTTTAAACGGCCCGTCAGAGGGAAAGGGTTACCCACCCTGTCTTATTCTTGCTGAATCGTGTAGATTTTGTTAAGTTCAAAAGTTGGTAAACGCCACCATTATCACACCACAAAATGTGCTACAGAACATTACATGTAAAGCCGAAAATTATACCTTGACCGTCTGTTGACTCAGATTGCCAAAGGTTACATGTACGAACCTAGTACCATACTAATATGACAATAATCTGATTGACAGATGTCTACCAATGTTTGCCATTTCCAAGTAATCAAGAAAACAATGGACTATCTGTTTCCTCCTGAAACTGCACAGAGGGTCAGTTGGATCAAAACTCTCTGCCGAATGCTTTACTCGTACTTTGTACTATTATATTTGCAGTTTAAAATCCTGAATGCAAACTCGCATTCATGGACTCGCAGTCATATCACAAATGCATCTAGATGTTTTTCTAGTACTGAAAACCTCCTTTACTTATGTCATTCACAGAGGAAGAGCTTACGATGCGAAAGGCACACAACATTTTGGAAGGAGACGTGAAACCAATCGTCTGAACTGTAAAATGTTAGAGGATCTTGCCAAACTCGACCCATATGACGCTATGCATAAGCTAGCAAGCTGTAAAAAGAGGTTGGTGGAGCTACTCAGAGAAAATGATATTCAATTCGCCCTAATGATACAACTGACGAAGGTACTGGCAAACATCTGTAAATGTAGCAATTCATCAGAGACTTTTCTTGATATAATTGGTACGCTTCAGAGAGAAGGGTTTATGGATCATCTGGCTACGTACATACAAGACTGGCCTTATATGGCTTTACAAAACCACTCTTACATAAGAATCGTACCCCAGCTACTACTGCCTGTTGTTATTATAGTGTCTCCTTTGCTTTTGGATTCTTCCTTTCACGATGCGAACATAATCTTTTCTTATTTAGACAGAGCTGTATGCGAATGTCAAGAGCAGGGAATTTTCTTTTCCAGTGAATCACTGTGTGAATTGGATACACTATTTGATAATCACATAGATAGACAAGAGCGCAAAAGTGACAGACGGCGTGATACATTCCAAAGAGATTTGAAAAGAAACTATGCCGACTGTCTCCTAGCGGTAAAAGATTTCCGTGAGTATTCAACATTTCCCATGATAAATGAGCTTAAGGAAAACTACCGTCCCTCTTTGCGTGTAAATATTGTCAATGGAAGTTACGACCATGTGGATCACTACCTTGATGTGCAGTTCCGTTTGTTGAGAGAAGACCTAATTAAACCTCTTAGAGATGGCATATCCGAGTATCGGTCTACTCTACAAGCGCTACAAGGAACGAAACAGGTGAAGTTGCAAGACATTTACGTGTACCACGATGTTCAAGTTCTTGAATCAAAACCTGGCAGTGAAGGAATATCATATCTGACAAGGTTTAATACGAATCATTTGAAAAAAGTGCAATGGGAAAAGTCAAAGCGACTGATATACGGCTCTCTGCTTTGCTTATCCTCTGATCACTTTAAAACGGTCATATTTGCAGTTGTCTCGAGCAGGCAAGCAAGGGATCTGAAAAAAGGGTTGATTGAGCTTAAGTTTCATGAGATAAACGAAGTGCTTTCAACTTTGTTTTCGAAAACATTCACCATGGTGGAGTCACCAGCATACTTTGAAGCATATAGACATGTCCTGAAACGTCTGCAAGATACAAATGAAAACAACTTCCCGTTAGAACGATACATTGTGAAAGCTGTGCCAAAAGTTTCTTATCCGCTTTATTTGCGTCAAAATCCATGTGCAGAGTATGACCTGAAAGCTGTTTCTCGTTGCCAAAAATCTTTAAGGGCGTATGTTACAATAACGTGGCCGTCACTGGATAATTTTGATCTTGATCCATCACAATTTGAGGCTTTTAAAGCTGCTCTGACAGAAGAACTTTGTTTGATTCAGGGCCCTCCAGGAACGGGTAAAACTTTCATTGGGCTTAAGATTGTTGAGACCCTTCTGGATAACAGTGACATTTGGTCCCCTGATGATAACCCTCCACCAATACTTTTGATCTGTTACACGAATCATGCTCTTGATCAATTCCTAGAAGGTGTTCTAACGTTCCTCCCCAATGAGGGCATAATTCGTATTGGCGGTCGTAGTTCAAGTGAGAAATTGAAAAAATTTAATCTGAATGAGATACGAAGAAGGCGCTCGCGACCAAAACGTCGACGGACATATGTAAAAACAATTCGTGGTGAAATGTTAAGGCTAGCAAACCGAATTCAAGAAACTCAGAAGGCGAGCCGAGTTACCCGTTCAAAAATACTGCACGAGGAGGAGCTGATGAATGTGATGACTCCTGGTCAGTATGGTAGTCTTATGACCAGATTTCACAATGAATGTACTAGACAACCCCCGAAGACAGGCGAATTTCTCACATCCTGGTTACAGGCTGTCGTGGATGAAGAAGGAACCTCGCACAAGGATATTGCTCCGCCGATAGATATTAGAACAAACAATAAGTTTGCTGTTTGCAAGGAGAAGGGAAAACAATATGTTCTCAAAGGCCGAAAACTAAAACAGTATATTACGAAGAATCTAACGCTAACAACGGGTGATATTTCAGATAAAGTAATTGGAATGAATAATGTGTGGAGTCTTTCACTAACTGACCGGTGGCGGTTATACAAATACTGGCTGGGAAATCATCAGCAACGGTTACAAAAACATTTCCGCATTGCAAGCACTGCATTACTCAAAGAAAGAATATTGAAACCTTTTATTAGCAGAGAACATTGGCAAAGTCTGAGCTCGGGTGGGGAAAGTCGTTTTGTTGAAGACGGACAGGTTCTGACCTCTTATTTAGGTGTCACAAATGGGAACCTATTTCAACTTATACGACTGATAGGAAAGAGCAATAATTTCAGTGAGATGGACGAACTAAGAGCAAAAATCGAATCTTTGAAAATTCAAGAAGAGGCTTCTGTTGTTGTCAAAGTTCAACATTCGCTACATGTATACATAGCAAAGGCTCTTGCTGGGATTGATGCAATGAGTAAAACTGAAGTCCAAAGTATTCGTGACGTCTACAAACTTTCTAACCATAACAGATGGCGTCTTTACAAGCACTGGTCATCCATGTACAGAAGCGATCTTCATGAGCGTCTGACTGCATCACGGTGCAATATTTTGAAAGAGGATTCACTGAAGCACCAGATGACCAGTGGTCAGTATTTGAATCTTACTGATCCTTCAAAAGACGATAGAATCAGACAGGTTGACCATGGACAACTTCTGATATTATGGTTGAACGCTTACAGTGGCGTTCCTTTCACAGATGTCCAAGAGGTACTCGGCAACTCAAGCCAAGAAAGTGAAACAATCGATGTCAAGGGAGCAGCTGAATTGCTTGCTGAAGCGCGATATATTGACGATGAAGATGACGACATTTTCCAAAAAAAATTGGAAGATTTAATGGCATATAGCACAGATGAAGAGGAAGATGGTGAAGTTGAAGTTGCTGGTGCAACCTCTATAACACAGGACGGCGAATGGAATATTGCAGGGAAAAAAATTAAAAGCATCAGGGCATACGTTATTGAAAATTTGAGAAAAAATGATCTTCTTACGGAAGAGATGGCTTTGCGTGTATTTAATGTATGGGAACTTCGATTATGTGACAGGTGGAATCTTTATCGTTACTGGGTACATTTATACAACACACAGTTACATCATTCTTTACTACCTCTTCATGAGGAGTATGACAGACAAGTGAAATTACTGAAAGAAGTTAGGGAGCAGGAAGACGTTGAGATAGTTAGGAAAGCTAAAATAATAGCCTTAACAACAACGGGTGCAGCTAAATACTATAACCTAGTTGAACGTGTCTATCCTAAAATTGTTATCGTCGAGGAAGCTGCTGAAGTTCTAGAAGCACATATTGTGACTTCTTTGACGAAAAAGTGTGAACAATTGATTCTGATCGGTGACCATCAGCAACTGCGACCAAATCCAACTGTGTATGAACTTTCAACTCGTTACGGGCTTGACATTTCACTTTTTGAAAGGCTCATTAAAAACAAATTTCCTCGACATCGACTAAACCTACAACACAGAATGAGGCCGGAGATATCAAAGCTGCTAACAATTCACCACGATTTTTATCCAGGCCTTAAAGATCATAAGTCAGTATTTCTTTATGATGACATTCGGGGTGTCGTTAAAAATATCTTCTTCTTAGACCACATTTTTCAAGAATCCAGGCACAATGATAACCACAGTAGATCTAATAGATTTGAAGCAGAATTTCTGACCTCCTTATGTCGTTACCTTTTGCAACAGGACTACAAACCAGAACAAATTACTGTCCTTACTGCATACACAGGACAAGTTTGGAATTTTCAGAGCTTGATGCCAAAATCAGTTTTCAAAGATGTGCTTGTTTGTCCAGTTGATAGCTACCAAGGAGAGGAAAACGACATCATACTTCTCTCTCTTGTTCGTAGTAATGAGTGCGGAAGTATTGGCTTCTTAAAGACTGCCAACCGTGTATGTGTAGCATTGTCTCGTGCAAAGAAAGGGCTGTACTGTGTGGGGAATTTTTCATTGCTTTCAAGCGAAAATGATCTCTGGAGAGTTATATCCAGTACTCTACTAGAGACAGGATCCCTTGGAAAGAGCATGAAGCTAGTTTGCGCTAATCATCCGGATGTGGTGACGGAAGTTAGTGTTGCTCAAGATTTCACAGCTGTACCGGAAGGTGGGTGTAGCAGACTTTGCCAGACTCTCCTAGATTGTGGTCATGTTTGTCCTCTGAGCTGTCACCCGCGTGATAAAAAACACAGAAACTTCAAATGCAGGAAGAGGTGCAGAAGACCTATTTGCGATCTCGGTCACATGTGCAGTAAACTTTGCTTTGAAGAGTGCGAGTCTCAGTGCAATCAAATGGTTTTAGGGCAACTTGCATGTGGGCACAGCAAGTTGTTTGTGTGTTTTAAAAAACATTCTACAGAAATTCAATGCCAAGAGCGATGCCAGTTAATGTTGAATTGTGGTCACCGTTGCAAGAAGAAATGCGGTGAAGCTTGTACTACAAGTTGCCATGCAATGGTCAAAAAAATTCTTCAGTGTGGGCATAGAGTATTGACCGAGTGCGAAAACAAGGAAGTAGTATGTAAGGAAAAATGCCATGAATTGTTAAGGTGTGGTCATCATTGTAGTGGTTCTTGCGGAGAATGTAGAAGGGGGAGGCTACACGTGGAATGTGTTCAACCTTGCAATCGAACACTTATTTGTGGACATAAATGTTCTTCCATGTGTTCGACCTATTGTCCACCGTGTGAGGAAAAATGTGGAAACCGTTGTGTTCACAGAAAATGTAGCAAAAAGTGCGGGCAGATATGTACACCGTGTCACAGAATCTGTGGAATGACGTGCATACACAGGGTATGCTTGCAACCGTGTTGCGAACCTTGCAGAAAACGACCATGTAACAAACCATGCAGTCGTATTATCAAGTGTGGACATGAATGTATCGGTCTTTGCGGTGATAAGTGCCCTGTGATATGCCGAAACTGTGACAAGACGGTTGAGACTAAACCTGTCACCGGTGAAAAAGATGATGGTACTGCAAGGTAAGTAGCCTAACTTCAATCTCTTTTAATCAATGGTCTAGGAAAAATTTTAAAATGAATACCTTTGACAACAGTCATTAGTTTTGTTAATAAAAATATAAACTTAGGCAAGTCCTAGTTTTGCTTGATTTTACATTTGCGTCTTAAAGTTTTGTCATTATCATGGACTTTTGTGTCTTGCAGATTTGTTCAGCTTCACGATTGTGGTCACATCATAGACAAAAATGTCCTGGACAAATGGTTGATGTCAACAACCAACGAAAATTACAGTGTTATTCAGGTATGTCAGTGAATAAACTCCTTGTGAGCAAATAGAAGCTAACATAAAGCTTCGCCGAATTTGCACTCTTCTTGTACTAATGTGATCTACGTCACAATCTCCAGGCAACTTGTGAACACTAGTACAATACATTGTGCAAAGGCGCCACCTAAGAAAAATGTAAGTGGTTAATCCTTTCCTCTCATAATGTAGATGAGCTTTTATCGAGCTTTGAAAAATTTTCAAAAGAAATTAATTGACGTAGGTTTTGACTCAGCGATTTTGCACTTTACTTTTGGGTTCAGATATTTTACGGAAAAAAGTTATTTTCATTTATTTCGTCAGGTCAGAGTGTGTCCATCTTGCAAAAAGCCTATAAGAAGTTGTTGTCGTTACATGCATCTGGTTAAGCAGGCCCGAAGTGATGTTGAAGAAGTAAAGAAACAGATTATTGGGAACGAGGAGAAAAATCGAAAGAAACTCGAGGAAGTTTCTCAAATGCTGACAAACGTGGCAGCTGCTGTTGTAGGTATTGTCACAAGTTCTACCAACTTCTACCGTGGAAGGATGGGTCTTCAAAGTACACAGAAGGAATTTTCTAACTCTGCTGGACTGTTTCTGTATAATGTACGCAGGCATTTGGATTGTGTTTCTGTTTCGATATCTCAAATCGCCTCTTTGGAATATAAAGTGGACATGTTCAAACAGCTCTGTAATCTCAAACAAAAAGCCAATAACATAAGTGACTTAAAAGGACGTGACCTGAAGAAGTACATCGAAAAGGCTTTTTTGGAAATGCTTCAGTGGGTTAACAGTCTGTCCTACGTCAGTAGCCAGAACGAGGATGACTGGAACTGTGAAGTTAGACGTATCTCAACACTTCTTAAGCTCATGGAAGCACTGTCTAGCGTATCTGTTACGAAGAACCCACCAGCGGGAAACGTGATCAAGAAAATTTACGATATTGTTACAGAAGGGAGCAGATATTCAATTTACAAGCAAATCAATGTTGGAAGTCTATTTCGAGAACTAGCAAGGCATTACTCTCCTCTTAAGCCTTTTGAAGAGGAAACTAAAATTGTAGTTCATATGATTGGATGGGCTAGTGGTGTGTGGCTAAAATGTCAAAATGGCCACGTCTACTCGACGGGAGACACGACAAGCAGTTGGGAAAGGCGAAAATGCCCAAAATGTGAGCGTGCAATAAGTGGTGGTGAACACCATCAACTAGAAGCTGTCAACAGACTAACCAGTGCAATGGCAAGTTGGAAAATTAGCGGAAATAATCACGAATAGTCCCAAAGGTCGCGTTACCTAAGACCTTAATCTAGGCGTAGACCTACAGCTTGCCTTTTGTTGTTGTTGATGTGTAGTAACTATTTATTTAGCAATAATATGTACTCACTACCCTTCTGAAAGATAATTGGTGGTTTTGTAATGTGCGATGTTTGATACGATCACAAAACAAAGACTGTTTAGCAAGATTTGACTGTTAGAGTTGAGTTGAAGAACTATTACATAAGAAACAATTGCCACTGGAATCAGGCCCACAGTCAAGAGGGTGGGGGTGGGGAGGCGTGGGGTGGGAGCGACCTTCCATCATTTTTCTTAACTTTTACTAATACTGCTAAGCTCCGTGTTTCAAGCTCTACAAACTTTAATGCATGGCGTTCTTGTACAGACACTGCAGGATACCCGCATTTTAGTTTTATTAGACGTTACAGCTTTAAACGTAGTAAAATTCCCATATGTCGAACGAATAGTAAGTTGTGTTAGATCTATGCAAGAAGTGTCTGTGTGTACCTTTTCCTAAAAGTGAAAAATTGCAAAGCAAACAGGTTTTTATGTTACCCTTTTTACGTTCAAAACGCACAAATTTTAAAGTTGTAAACATCAAGGCTGATGTGTAGGATTTTCATATTTTGGAACAAGTGTAGGTGTACTCGCGACACGTGATTTTGGGAAATTGTCACACCCATTTAAAAGTGCATATGCCTACATGGGCCGTAATGACTTGTTAGGCATAGACTTACACACAGAGTTAGAGGCTTTTTCTAAAGCCAAAAATATTTTGAGCTGAGAAAGTGTTTTTACCTTTTTTCGTGGCTATTTCTTCAATTGCTCTCGAAGTATGCTATTTCCTGTAGCGCTGCTTTAGGGAATAATTGATCCAAAGTTCCGGCCCCAGTAACTCACATCATCTTTCCCTCTCCCTTTGCCAGTGTACTACATCATCAATATCAAGAGGCTGGCTATCAGTCCAAGTAAGTCTAAGGAAAATATGGAAGTTACCCGAAGACTCTAAAATGGATCTTCCCAATATCCACAATTTGCTTCGGGGGCTTCGCCTACTGGAATCTCACCGCCGGTTAAACTTCTCTTGCAACCGCAAAATCCTGTCTACGAATGTAACTGGATTTGCACTAAGACAGAGATTCCTAAGTGTTTCAGGCCCAGTTTTTAAATTCTAAAATTTAAGTTAATTTTGAGTTTTAATTTAAATAATTTTACTCATTTTACTTTAAATGAATTTTTGTGCCAGGATTATGTTGATTACAGCTCGTATTTATGTTAAAATTTTGGGTTCCTCGAATCCTGCGCGCATCACTGTTGTGCACGTGGCGGGCAACGCTACCTGAGAAACTGGGAACTAAAATGATCTCACAAAAACGCATTTTTGACTAAGTTCTCATTTTCTATTAGGAAAGGGAAGAACGTAATATGGAAGAACACCGGTACTTCTTTAAGGATTCATAAAAGTTTTACTTTGTAGTTAATTTAAAATCAATATTTACTTTCAGGCTTTAAATCCATAGGTCTGTACAAAGTTTAAATTTGGCTTAATTTTTATATTGAACAAAGTTCTTCCTTTATCTAATTTAAAGACTCCAAACTCACCCAGCCAGTAACAATTCTTCCTACTGAGTTAACTTCTAGCCCTTCCTCCAATTTAATCCGACATGGTCAAGTGGTTAGAGCATCCGACTTGCAACCGGAAGGTCTGGGGTTCGACTCCTGACCAGGTCATACCGAAGACATTAAAATGGAACCTACTGCTATTATGATTGGTGCTCAGCATAAGCAATGGAGCAGGGAAAACAAGCCAGTGGCAACTGGAAATAAGGCCATGGCCGGCCCGACTTTCACCAATTGGTTAGAAACTGAGCCATAAAATCTCCTCTAACTCTAACTTCAATTTAAACCAAGCCTCCTTTGTAGTTTACCTCTAAGCCCGAGCCAAAGTAGCCTGTATTGAGCTTAATTGCTCGAGGCAATATTGTCAAGCGCAGTGCGTGAGTTTAACTAGGAACACAACAGACTGTACAAGTCATTGTCAGTGTTGACCAACCAAAGTGAAAGTGTATTGCCTGAATGAATGTCAATCAAATGCAGTTATCAACTGTATGTAGAACTCTGGACATATTCCTAAATATGTCTAAGCAGAAAGTTGCTAGCAGCTTCCTGGTTTGGGGGATGCCATATCCCCTTCAAGTACCGTTTACTACTTTAAAACAGTAGTGTCCAGTGACATGCCTATTTAGTAGATGGTAGCAAAATTTTTTCAAAATTTTGAAGGCCGTTAAAAAGCATGCAGTCAATCTTTGGCTCCAGAATTCGAGTCGACCAATCACAATTGCGAAATTGATAATCAACGTTAAAATAAGCAGTTTAAGGTCGAAAATATGACACTAACTTTGCTGTGAACATGACTTCTTTTGCGAAAGACAAATGCAAATGTTTTATGTTTGAAAGTTTTAACGTGTACACTCATGCTTGTTTAATGGGTTGCTACTGGAAGGGCTGGAAAGGATCATTGTAACTATAGTTTATCTGTATACATCACTATGTCTACTGCTAGACATAATAATGTTTTACATTTTGGTGAAGCTCATTAAGAACGTTTTGGAGAATCAAAAGAAGGATATTCTGCCAGCAGTGTTAATGACTTTACGTCACGCCGAAATCATGTTAGAGTATTGGAGAACAAACAAGTAAGCTGCTAGACACTGTAAGGCACATCACTGCACACACTGCACGCACTTCGCGCGTAGATGAAGGCGTATATCCGACCGTTACAAATATTAGCCGTCTGCATTTGTGTTGGTGGAATGATGTGCACGTTATAGCACACTAGCATGTACGTCATTGTGTCGATGTAGGTGGTAATGCTATTCGCTTACCTCAGCTGAGGAAACACTTTCTCTTTTGTGACGTCATGTGCATGAGGTTTATTGCAACTATGTATTTTAATCTACCTGTGGTCTGTAGCCATCCTATTTCTCCAATTGTGATTACCAAGTATGGGTCGAATCTTGTTTTACATTTACGGTGTTGTTAACTGTAGTACAGAGTAGTCCCTATATAGTACAGTTGTTTTGAATTATCTTTATATAGGCTACGGTTAATCTTATCGACTTAATTTAACCCAATACAACATGTGTCTCCACGATTCACTGTTAAATTGTCATGGTTGAATAGTAAATTCCAAAGCAAATCGTACATTAAGCACAACATCTATGGATCTACGGAACTTTTGCTGACCAGTTCACTACTTTCATTTATTTCTGTGGCATATAGAAAGTTTAGTCTGTATGCGAATGTGATGAAGGAAGATGTTTTCGTCTCCTAGTGTTAGTTCACATGAATGCTCGTATTTGAGCATTTTCCTGGAAAGAATCATGGAAAGAATAAAATCACTACTAACAGCCTCAGAGCATCGTATAAGAGATGCTTATGCCTAAGCCACAAGTTAGAATTATCATGCAGCTAATGAATCGTAAATAAGCATGCAATAATTGTTGGAGGCATTTAACAATACCCATTTTGGCTAAGATCTGCCCGACAGAGGACCATGATCTTGTGGTGGGGGGGGGGGGGGAACAGCATTCCATAGTCTCGACAAAGTTGACGAGTTACGGGGAGAACGAGAAACCTAAATTGTTTTAGTACAATTTTGGTTTTGTAGAAAATTTTGTAGTTTTGAGGATTTTTACTGAAGAAATTGGGTTCTATATTAGCAAATGTGGTGCTCGTACGGAAGAAAAGTTGAAAATGTTGAGTTTAGTTTTATAGAAGAATTTGCACTCCTTAAGTGCAAAATTAATTAAACCGTCGGGTGACTCGTCAACGTTGGAGATTAGCTACTTCATCGAAACCCAAAAAGGCTCTCGAAGAAATTGGAAAATTTTCCCCGACATGAATGACTTCTCTAACGGTTCTTCTTTTCCCCACCTGGCGCCATGTCGGGTAAATTTACAATGTACTTATATCCGATTCCCTTAGTTCTTCTCATTAATCCAACGTCTCTTACCGCTTACCGTATTTGCTAAAAAGTGTATGTTTGTAAACATTTTTTGCTGCAAAATTTTGGCGATTTCACTGAAACTATTGCAGGAGTTAACAGTCTAAAGAAATATTCTTTTACCTTTTTTCTACGCAAGGCCATGCAGATGTCATTAATGATAGCTTTAAGTTTAGGAGGTACTATGATTAACTTCTAACAGAACTTCATTTTGATGTGCCTGTTTTAAGCATAAGTTTAATACTAGTACATAAATTCTGGAATGAAGAAACTACATTTTAATTTCTAGAAAAGAGCGTATTGAATATTTGTCGATGGGGCTTACCAGTAGACCACACACAGTTGACTTGGCTATGATGTAACCGATTGAAGAAGCATATCTTCCCCGTCCTTTTGTACCGTACACCTCGATCCATAGGGGATCACAGGGGGTAAGGGATACTTTCCCCCACTTTTTTCAGAGCTTAAAAATGATAAACACAATACAAAAATGAGGGAAAGGAAGCGAGACCAGAAAAACTAAAACAAAATTTTCAATATCCTGTTATGATTAAATTTTGCAATGTTAAATGAAGGAAAACATTACAATCAAATACCATAAAAATGCTAGGAAGATTTTTCTCTGTGTGCTTCGTGCGCACCCAGGGAAAACAGACTGCAGTGATAAAATTGTAAATTTCTTTCAAAGCATGGTCGTCTCCTACGCGCCTACTGGTGTGTATCCTAGCATTGTGACTTAAAACTCTGATATGAGGGTCAATGAAAGTACTTACTCCATTAAATGCACGTGATCCTTGTAAACAAAATCACAAACCCTACCCATGTATAGAGAACCGCAATAAATTTTTCGGCGTGCTTCGCATGAGCACAATATAAATTGATATCTCATTTATACCGCTGTACGTAGGGAATCTTTGGTGGAATTGACTCGTTATTACTTCCTGTAGGACAGCTTGAGTAACTGTTTCCGAAACCCCTGTCACACCTCTCGCTGTTCACTTTCCCCTCCCTGTTCACTTTCCACACCAAATTTTACCATCCTCAGCAAAATGACTGACGGTAACTAGCCTAATTTACACTTACGATTATCATAATTTAAAAGAAAATGTTTCATATGAATTTCATGTTACACCTCTAGGAAGCATCAGTAGCCGTCAAATTTACAAAAACTTACTCGAGGAGGACCCTCAGTCCCTCGCCTCCGGCTTTGCGCCTTCCGCGCTCGTAGATTACGGCTTCGCATGCCAGAACTTGCCAAGATGCAGCCTCCAGTTAAAATTACTTTTCTTGACTTTACGTTCCGATGCCCTGGGCCATGTTCATGCACAAACTACCCATAAACCATTTCATTAATTTTTTAAAGTACTATATACTCTATACCCTTTATACTAATAAAACGTTAAGAGGGCTTGTCGAAGACCATCGACAAAATGAAACATGATATTTAGAACCATAGAGCAGGATATAGGTGTCTATATCTTGCTCTATGGAACGAAATGGCACCTGAGGTAAGTAGAAAAGTTTTTATGTAAAGAACACAACTGCATTTAAAAGTAAAGAAAAATAATAGGCTACAGTTAAATGTCTCAGACGCTGTGTCAACGCAGCTTTCTTCGGCGCGCTGCGCGGTCACTTATTTCAAATATTTTTTCGGGATTACTCCCTGTAGAACATCTCGCTTGTTATAGCTTCGTACAAACTTCCATACTCATTGAAACCACCAGTTCCCCATAGTCTTACACAGCGAAGGGGGAGGTTTCCCCTCCCAAGAAATTTTCAAAGCAAACGTTTTATCACCATCGATCTATGTAAATTTATGGACTTTTTAAAGATAATTGTTTACTAGTAAGTTGTAAGACACAAAAAGTGTCGGTACCGTAATATGGGACAGGTGCTTGGCGAAAGAGGGGGTCAAGATCTCTCTTCTTGGGGATAATTTTCTTAGCTTTTCTTTTACTTATTTATATTAAAATAGTCAAAGACATTTAAGTGTATCCAGCGGGCATTATGCATTGTGGCCACCCTGCATTTTGAACAGAATATTAAATAACGATCACCCATCCCTAAAAATGGTTGAGACACGGGACCAAAGGTATCCCCTTGGGAATAAACTTAACCAGGAAGCCCGAAGGCTTAGTGATTTGTTGCCGAAAGGGGATACTTTGTTGCACTGAAATTTCACCCTGAAATTAGTCCTCTTGACTACATCATTTTCCAAGATTTTTTCAGAATTTGACCTATGCTGACCTTACATGACCTTTGAATCCCACCAAACATTGAATAAGAAAAGATGAAAAAAGGAAGTGTCTTGGAAGGGATTCGTACCCGGTCGATTGTGTGAGAAACAAAGCACTTCCCACTACTCCATCTACAAACTCGTTACACGTATGGTATTTCTAATCCTGCTATAGTCACAGCATTATAAATACGTGTCTATAATTAGATAATTAAAAATCAGCATTATGTAGTACTTATGTTTATCAAAAAAAATCTGTTGATCTCTGTAATTTTAGTTTTGAATGGTACACAAATTCAGCCCTTATTTTTTGTTAGTAAGGAAACGTCGGACATAATTTGGAGGTAACGTCCACTGTCTGTTAAGTTTTCAAGGTTGTCGAAGTTTTATCTCTGACCACCTCAGATGACCTTCTACCTCAAAGAAAAAAAAATCATAGGGGTCTCTCTCTTAAAATGATGAACTTAAATAATTATTAAGAACGAAAAGTATCCATCACTGGTATCTTGAAATATCGTGTTTACAAGCAGTTTTTAAGAATTTCGTATTTTCACCTCCGGTGACCTCAGACAACCTTTGTCCTCTACCAAAAAGGTTCATTTCCTGACTGTAACACCTATACATGCCAAGTATAAAACGTATCAATGCTGTACACTTAGAAAATATCGTGTCTATAATATTTTCAGCTTATGACCTATTGTGACCTCACATGAACGTTGACCTCCACCAAAACAAGTATGAGAAGTATCCATCATTTTCATCTTGAAATATCATGTTTACAAGCCAAGCGTCACAAACACGAACACACAAACATAGATGCACTCGCCAGTGTGACTGCATAGATTCCTCCAGCCTTCGGCAAGGAATCAAAAACTGTTACATTAGTGTTTTGATATCTTTCAATGATGATAAGCATAAAGGAAATTGAAGACGACTCAGCATTGCCTCAAAAACGTTCAACCTAGCTAAAATGAATATACATGATTAAAATTTAGTCGTACCATAGGTCAAATTTTGCTGTCGTTGTTTGAGTTTAATGAGAAATGTCCTGAAATCTTTCATTTTCATTATTCTTTGATTTTTAAGAAGAAATGTCCTAGAGTGTTTCATTTTCATTCATACTGAGTATTTCGTTTTCATACTTATTTGTAGGATTATTGCACATGACCTTATTTCAATTACATTTGATAATACTTTGGTATTTCTCGCTAAAGTTTATTACAAGTAGCTTAATGTGACAGCATCGATAGTGATGACTGGAACTTTAACATAGAGGGACGTCTTTGGTTTGTTATAGTGGGAAGGTGTACTAAAATGCTTGTCTGAATCAAATCTCAGAAGAACTTTTGTTAGTTATCATTATTCTTCGTACATATCTTTGCGTGACGAGGCATGAGTCCCCAAGAACCGGCTACTCCAGTGCTACTGTCTGCATGCAACATTAATTAGTGGATAGTTTGGGAGAAAACGGCATTTCGAACACTTTATATTGCAGAGAGCTCTTTTTAAATCATAAAAGCGTACTAACTCTAACTCTTACGTTTAACATGAGTGGGTGGCCAGTATCAGGCCGTGAACAGGGGGTTCGAGTGGTTTTAAATCGAACCTCCTTTTGAAATCGAACTCCTTTTGTGAACTAGGGGTGGTTCGTCACTACTAATGACTTATTCCTTCCTCTTGCAATGCAGAAACAGACATTGTTACAAATTAAACTCATTCCATATGAGTGTTAGGATAACACAATAAGCATAATTCCGTCATTATTCTAACACCTTCATTTTCCGCGTGCATGCAATATCATTCGGTCGATGACCTTCCATGTTCAAAGCAAGGTTAGGCCGCAACGACGAGCTTGTGATTTAGAGTAAGTTATTCTGCAGTGTAGGGAGTTTCCCATCTTTTTTTTTAGTCTCATTTCAAACCATTGTGAGGGCAATTGTGAGGGCAGAGGTCAGATCGGTCCAAGGTGGTTAATGAGTCATAGTCACGCATAATGCGACGATAAAGTGTGTTAACTCCCCTCTTGCGAACAGTCTCCCCGACAGTTTACCTGTACTTGCTTTTAAAGGAGTCCGTTTCGGCAATGGTACTAAAAATTTGTCTACGTTCTTACTTTTCCTAAATATTACGGAACAAGTCTCACCTTTACTATACGTAACCCTCAATGGCTTAGTTGCTATCGTATCTGTCTCGTGGTACGGAAAACAAGTTGGGATGTTGTGATGTGGTCGCCGTAGACAAGGTAGATACCTACAGTAGGCTACATACAATTCCAGATATAGGAGTCAGCCCTGACAGTTAAATTTCCTTTTCATGGGTGCTGATTTTATCAAATCAGAACTACTAAATCCAGGCGCGGATCCTGGGGGGCCTGGAGGGCCCGCCCCCCCCCCCCTCGCCACGAAAAAAAAACGAAAGGAGAAAAAAAGAAGAAGAAAAAGAAAAAAGAAAAGGAGAAAGAAAAATTAAGAGCAAAAATGAATAAAAGTGTCTAAGAACGTATTCAAAGTATAAATTTCTGTAGTGGTTGGGTGGAGCTATCCGCGCTAGATTATCTCTTTATATATCTTTCAAAGTGGTTGGCGACGAAAGGAGCGCTACAATGTTCGAAAACAGGTGAATAGCTGAGTAATGATCCTTGACTTAAGATCTAAATAAGTAAACATCGTGACATATGTAGTACGGGCTCGATAGGCTAGATGCACTGAAATTTAGTAACAATTTTGTGTTAAAGAGTGAAATTTTGTGTAATCTAGAGGGATTGAGAGGCAAAGTTTTCGCCATACAGACCTTGCAGAATGAATACAGAAGACAAGCTGTTACGTGACGTGCTATTGTGCACAGTGGCACCAGCTGTTGCAGGCAAAGTAGCGGCGTGCATACCCTATTCGATTTCGAAACTGTCTGAAAAGTTTTAAAATGAAGACAAAATGCTTTTAACTGTTTAAGCTACAGACAGTGGCGTCGGCACAGTGGGCAATGGGTGACGTGTGTCCCCCTCCCCCATTGATTCTTGAAAATTTTTAAAATGGTCCCAAAAGTCGTTAAAGCTACAGATTTCTGTGGAGGGTGTAGGGTGAGATGTATTTTTGATGACTGGTTTATTTGTTCTAACCATTTTCTTTCACAAACTGTTCTCAAACTATCATAAGTTTTGGAAATTCTTGACAAATTCCAAATTTTCGCACCGCTCCGCTAGCGTCAAGCCTTGTATAAGGGTTGTCCTTATTATCAATAGCTTTCGGTAACTACTCACGCGGGAACAAAGGAGCAAAAGTGCTTTTTCAGAATTCTCAGTCAGAAGATTCGTTTCTGAATAGCATAGGTTGGTGGGAAAGTGACAGTGTTCGATGCAGGTTCTGAAATGCAGGTTTTGTCATGGACTAATATTTTATTCAAAATTTCGGCGCGCTTCGCGCGCATACGACAGGATTAACACACTTTTTATATACCATTGACAAAGCTATGACGCAAGAAATTATTCAAATGCAACATTTTTCTAAAAAGAACATCTCCTTCTCTGTAGGGCTCTAATCATTATGGGATCTTTGACTAATCTAGTCTAGCACATGATCTGAAAGATTGAAAGTACGTAATTGCCGTTGCTTATTTTCCAAACATTTTACCGCGACGTTCAATAATGAGGAAAAACTTTTCTGAAACGAGTTTTGCCTGTCCACCATCCCTCTTGCTATACCTAAAAAGAAGGTGATATATCATATCTCCTCCCATATGGATGTCGGGTAGTGAGAATCCCATTGGTCCCTCTTTTGTATACTGTAACTAATTTAGAGCTCCCGGGAGGCTCTATACTGTTCTCTGTCAACCTTGTGTATCCTTTTAAAATGTAAGGAAAATTTTTATTATAATCCAAGAATTTTTCTGTGACTCCACGCAGGTATAATTGCGTGTACAATTTTCCCATGGGCGTGGATCATGGGGGACGGGGGACGCGTCCCCCTCACTTTTTGGAAGGGGGGACATCGTCAAAACGTCCCCCTTACTTTTTCAAAATGTTGGAACAAACTGCAATTATGCCTAGGAAAAGGAAATTTTTAAAAGAAAAATAACCTAAAAATCGTACACTTTTGTTGCACCAAATCGCAACTGATTGCATTCAGTTCTAGAAAAATTTCCCTTAGACCTGCTCCCCCATGCCGAAGATCACAAAACTTATTGCCTCCCCGTGACGCAAATTCTGGCTACCACCAACTGCTTCTTTCAAGCCACCAGGACGGCGATTCACAAATGTGAAAAAGTCCCCCCACACACACACACACTTTGGAGATGGATCCACGCCCATGATTTTTCCTGGGACTTAAGGAGGTTTGAAGACAATATGTTAACCGTCTCTTACTTCCCTTTTTCACCCGAACAAAAGTTAGAATTCACTACATTGTGGACATTTTCTAAACATACAATCACATTAGAATGATCCAAAGATACCACCATTTTGCATATAGGCCCCCTAAAATTAACAAAAATTTCTCAGTGGGGAGGGTAAACCCCTTCCTGGGATTGCACTCTCATGTACTAATAAGAAAAGGCTCTCCCACTCTTGTATATAGCGTATACAAAATCTCACTGCCTAAAAAGGCACGGTTTAACAGTTATCTGCGGTTCCCCCAATCACCAACTCCCGCCGGCACCATCGGTCATAGATTTCTGAAGGGTATACCTTCAGAAGTCCATAAAGAAGGTGATATATCATCTCTCCTCCCATATGGATGTAAGGTTGTGAGAGTCATGTTGGTCCCCTTTTCAATGTACAATTAATGCAGCTCCCGGGAGGCTCTATACCGAAAATTTTCGGCGCGCTTCGCGCGCAATTGTTTACGTTCACGGAGAGGGGTACGTTTTCACTGAGTGATGGATTTATTTTTATCACTTTTTACCAAAAATCGTTTGAAATCTTTCACGATTTTTGCAAATTCTTCTCAATATTTCTTGATTTTTGCTTGATCTGCGCACTGTTAGCCTTGAATTGCTCCTTTTACTATCAATAAGGTCCCAAACGTATTCGTATTACTCATCGGTGGGGTTCTACCATAAGCCAATTATTCGTGTGCATAAACGTGATAAACGTCAGCATTGTAAGGATGTAAAACAACTGATATTCATTTTTTCACCCTCCTCTTCTTATGAAAACTGAAAACTTAGTATCGAAGCCACCTTCTAATTGATAGACACACATAAAGGGAATTGACACGGTTAGTCATAGCAATGGTTTTAAATGTAAATTCAAATTTTCGGAGCGCTTGGCGCGCAATTGTTTCATCTGACATCCTATACCCGAATACCGTATAACGAAAATAAAACACTCATTATGGCAAAAATCATTTCAAGTTATCTACACGGGCTCATAATGTTGGCTTGTAAGTTTTAAGATAACTTAGATTCTCCGTAATTTCTGCAGGTACATATAGTAACTTATACTGAGCCATACACATCAAATTCCATGCAACAAGAACAGGTATAAAATCTCACTGACATAAGAACTGGAGCCGATTTCTGTGCTCTTAAAATGCAATATTGCGAGAGCTTCCGGCGGCTTCGCCCCCTGGACCCCCACCGGGGCTCCGCCCCTGGACCCCGCCAGGGGCCCTAACGCGGGCCCCTGGACCCCACGCGTAGGGACTCGCGCTTCGGGCTCGCGGTGCACCTTCGGTGCACATGAGGTTTTCCATCTTGGGCCCCCCCCCTCAAAATTTCTGGATCCGCGCCTGACTAAATCATACCAAAATACTTCTTAATGCTTCGAAAACGATCGAAATTTCCACGTGCTTACCTCATGGTTGTGCCTACCAATACCGTCTAAAACGCATTAGCATCGTTCAACGGCAAGGGGTGTCAAACTTATGCGGATTGTTTTAAGGTTTATGCGTGATTAAGTAGGAACACAGCGTACGGTTGTACTTTTGGAAGACATATTTTATGATAATCGAAACGTTTAGAGGATTAATTTACCATTGCCTTCTTGGTAAACAAATTTTTTTGGCACTTGAAAAAGTCTGTGTAAAAGGTTTGGATGCCATTGCGCATTGGTAACGGTTTACACTCTACATCCAAAGACAATAATATATACAAGGAAAAGCTCTCTTGAAAACTTTCCCGAAATATTGAGGTTCATCTTCAGCCCCCCGTGGGAGCCAGGCATTAAGAGGGCAAGGTACAGCAATGAAATATCAAGAGAATGGTAACACAAGTAGCATGATTTACAGGAATTGAAGTATGAAGTTCTTGTTCTACATTTTTTAAACAGCTTTTCTTCCACACCAATTATCGGTGGATCCTAAGAGTTAAAGGGAAATTTTGCGTTTGTAAGACTTTTATTCAACCTATCCTCTTTTACTTACGTTCATGTCCCTCTCAATGAAAGAGAGGTAACTGGGAAAGCTATTCTACACACATTAGAAAAATCTTCCTCTTGAAACTGGGCGTTATGACTTGGCTGATAGGGTCACGACTTGGCCGATTTTTAACTGTATGTTTTTTTGTCTCAAATATCAATAATATGACAGATTTTTGAATTTTTTCTTGACAGATTGCTGAATTTTATTACCGTACATAACTTTACTAAATCTGAACCGATTTTCATGGTTCGAGGTTCATTTGGTAGCCAATTTAGCTGCTGAATTCGATTTTAGTCACATTGTACGTGGAAATACAAATCGATTCTTAAAAATCTTTTGAAGATAGATCCCCAGTTTCTTAAGATAAACCACAAAAATACTTCACTACACCGCTGGATTCGGAAACTAAGGTCAAAGTGTAAATGTCCAGAGTTCAAGCTGGCGAAATCTGTAATGAGTGAGTACTGATTAACAAGTAATTAACTTTTTTGTGATGAATTTGTTCACCCAAACAACTATGCATGCAAAAACACACCTTCTTCACCCCTGATTTGAAATCCACCAGTAAAATCCACTTTATTACGTACGTCGGACAATAACGGACGCCTTCTACGGCATGTGCAAAATGTTCGTAGGCCTAAGTTACGAACTACTGAGAATTATTGCTACATTGTCTGTATTGAACTACGGTAAGTATTCTATGGGGTTTTATCACCTCCCTTGTATATAATTCACAAAGTAGGCTACTGCAGTTCGAATTGAAGCCCTTGGTCCTTAGCAAGTTGCTTCCCTCTCGTAAGAGTAGGATGTAATAGAGATTTTTGGTGCTTAACTGGTACTATCGGTTTAGGTCATAGTAGAAAACGAAACTACGAATCTGTGATGCCACTCGAAAAATATAACGAATTATCCTTCAACTGTTCAACGGATCATGGAGCTGCTGCTCAGAGGTAGTACTTCCATGGATGAAATACCATTTTTGTAACGTCCTATGAATAGTGCTCACTGTGTGAGAGGTAAACTGTATGGTGGCTGTAATATCCCACAGTACTACACAGGCCGTCCGGAAACTGCTGTGGTAGTTTGTTGTGTTGTGAGCATGAAGCACAGGGTTAGCAAGGTCAAGACGTATTGCGTAATGGGTGTAAATATGACACCACGTAACCGCTCTGAATATGCAGCAATACAAAACGTTGCAATGTGGGTGAGGTATATCGTTGGATAATGAGCTGTTTCGATCAGAAAATTGTTCCTTTTTTTGTCCATATTTCGTGAGATTAGTGTTGATCTGCTGCAAGTTAAGCCTATTTATGATTCATGTTTGAAGAGGGGAAAAGACCACAATGGGGTTACATTAATGTCATTTGTGATATCTTTTCAAACGCAATATTTCCCTTTAATACATTGAGGAAACGAAGTAAAATTATTCTAAAACTTTTATGTACTAGACCCATTCGGTTGTTTCTATGCTCCTTGCTAAGTCCTAGTGGAAGGTGGTGTCTAAATTCTCGTTGTTCACGCCATACTTATGTCCCCACTTTGTAATCAACCCAAAGCTTCCCCATGACTCTTATAAAAGTATAAACCCATGACACTCAACAAGGGCCCGCCATAAGGCCCGTGCACCCCATGCCTTAATGCTTTCGAAAGGCGCTCTTATTGCCGAAAAGGGATCAGTACTCTGCAGTCATTTTCTACAAGGGTCATTTAAACCATTAAATGTAAATCTCTAAGACATGAGTTCTCCAAATACTATAGGACTTGTATTAATGGAACATGCAGGGCATAAAAAGTGCCATTTTGCAACTTGAAAGGTATTTTTACAAAAATTCTCTGCACGCTACGCGATAACTGATGATGCGCTCCGCTGAGATATTTTCATGACTTTCCGTTTCTTTTTCAAATCACTCCCGCCCCTCAACTGAAATACTTCCTTTGAACAAAAACGACCTGCTTCCCTGCTTCCTACTGCTTCAAGCGCACAACTATGCACATTTTCGCCGATGGAGCTATCTGGGATGGGTTTACGACATTCTCCGTTGTACCAACAAACGGCCAACCCTTTATTGTTACCCTGCAGATGCAAGATTTAACGCCTATAGATCTATTTCACCAAAGCCATAATTCTTTCTTAAGGCAACGCAAAAAACCGCCATGTTGGGGTGCGATGCGCAGACATGCATAGTCAAACAATAAGTCAGTCGAAGTCAGGCAATGCGTGTAAAATATACTATGCATGTACTGTGTAGTGCACTTCTTTATTGTAGTGGAGTGACGCAGTATACAAAATATGTTTGTTCCACGTCTGCCCTCAACATGGCCGAGAAAACAAAAGGTAAGGTCATGGGACACGTTCTAATTCGAACCCCCTTTTGGAAAATCCTGCGTACGGGCCTGAGTATGGTAGCAATGTTGGCATCGAAAATGCACGAATTGCCAACAAGATCAGCCGCATGGTTGTCTTTATAATAGTGGTAAGTGAGTTTCCGACGTAGAAATATCAGTATCTCATTTTCGTCGATGAGATAGTAGGGGACGGCCCTGACATTACTTCAGATATGAGTGAACATTATAACTTTTTAAGATGAAATGTATTGGACCAACATTTTTGGAAGTACCTGTTTGGGATTATTATAGTAACCAGTACTTAAGAACAAAATAAATATCAATAATTTCATCACTACATTATGTTGCATCTATTTAGCCACGATGCAAATTTTACACCCATGAATTTCGCTGTTGGTTCAACTTAGTGCTCAATGTCATGTACATTATCTTTACCACGTTGACAAAAAATAGTTTGATGGACATTTAGTTTTCCATTTTATGCTAAAATGGAATTAAAACAAGTTCACGAAAATTTAATTTTTGCCATGTGATTAAAGGAAAGGTAACCAAATAGTTTTACAGATGCACCCGATTGCAACAAAGTGGATGTATAGCTTAGATCACGGTGTCACATTTTCATGTAAATAAGTAAATAAGTATTTTCCGCAGTGCTTACCATCTGATTTCATCCTGGGTGTACTAACTGAGGTTATCTGTTTTCCAGGCTTAGTGGCAATACAGGAAAATATTCCAAATGAATCATTTTTCTGATTATTCGGCAATTCGACTTTATAATGTGAATATCCGTCTGTTGAGACATATAAAGGGGGGCCAGGGAAAGAAGACAACTGGTTTCTGTATTCGTTGGTAATATTCCAAGCGTCACGAGCTGAATCAATAAAAGCGTCTGTGTCTGGAGAGCTTAAGTGGCACTCGAAGTAGCCATCCTCCTTTGCTCACCATCAACTTTTATGTTTGAAATGGAAAAACAACAGTGCATTATCATAAAATTTACAGTTGGGTTATGGTATAGTTTATAGAATTATTTAAGCATACTGGAGACACGCACTGAGTTTAAATTAAGTACCACAGGTGTTGTCGATTCAATTAACCAGACAATCTTCCTCTCTTACATCAATGTAACCAGGATGTTGTGATTTTAGCTGATAATAGGAATCTCTTTCTTTTTCCTACAAAATCCACCATTTTGCTCTTTGTAAACCCAATGAATTATAATATTGCATGTCGTTTTGGTTTCTTCAAAGTTAGTATAATGGATAGCAAAAAGCCAAAGTTTACTTACCAGTAATCATCATCCATTGCCGCAATTTGTAGATTCTCAAACACTATTACTAAATCCAAGCAATGATTAAGAGTACGTGGTATTATTTTACATTTTAAATGTTAACTTTACATCTGACAGTGTGAATTGAGGCCAAAGACGACTTTTTTATAGATATCAAAATTATTCTTATCACACATTAAGTTGCCACCTGTCGTACTGGTATGATACTGTCATTAGATAAAATAGAACATGGCCTTATGTTATATCCTATAGGTTCTGCAGGGAAATTCCTTTCATTACAGCTTTTCCTGTTTTTAGAAATGAGCAAATAAAACAATGAGCGTCTTCGGTGACACGTCAGATTTCCATTCCGTGTCAAAAGGCTGCATTTATACTGAAAACAATGAACAAATACCATTCATTTCCTACTTGCCTGCATTAGTTCCAAGTCTGCACAACCAACTTATCAGAATGAATGACATACAGCACTTCCTCATTGTCGAAGATGTTTGTTTCGAGATGGCAATTTTGTCCTAGTGTCATGAAAAGTTCGCAAGTAACTCTACATTAAAGCGGCACGTAAAGTATGTGAAATGGAAATAATAAACGCGTAGGTTGAGTCAAATGCACCAGAAGTTGAGCCCTTACAATGGAAAATATCACTTGACCCTCGTATAGTCCTTGGCCGATGAACTGAGGCTCTGATGAAGTGAATGAGAGAGGATTTGAAAACAGTTATTGCAGAAATTACGTTTTGAAATCGCAACTTACGCACGATATGGTTGCAGATATGCTCTAGTAATGATGAATGATAACACAGTTTTCGCTATACCGCAACACTAACGCAGTTAGTTTACGACCAAAATGTACACAAAAGACAACAAAGTTTACAAAACCGTAATTTAAATGATTATTTGTCATATAAACTGTGGACGTTTCAACAAGCTTGCCTTAAATTTTACGTTTACACAACCAGTGCGAGGGACTTTTTAGTGATACTACTTTGGAAAAAGTCACCGTAATGACTCTCAGCGTAGCAGGAACAATTTGCC
This sequence comes from Holothuria leucospilota, assembly GCA_029531755.1. Classification (NCBI taxonomy): domain Eukaryota; kingdom Metazoa; phylum Echinodermata; class Holothuroidea; order Aspidochirotida; family Holothuriidae; genus Holothuria; species Holothuria leucospilota. The sequence continues at coordinate 16,246,848 of CM055966.1, read as the reverse complement.
ATCGTGCCACCTCTTTACTTGTATACAGTCAAGATGTCGTGTATATGTATGTTTGTATGTGTGTATGTGTGTTTGTGACTCATAGCGTGTAGTCACGATATCTCAAAGCAGGAATCAAGGATACTTTCATCCTTCGTATAACGATATGTAAAATCAGGAGACACAACCCTAAGGCAAGGCCAGTGTCATTTGAGGTAACCATAGGTCTATAGCCGAAAGCCTTGTAAACACGATATATCCAGGTTTGAAGTATGGATAACGTTTGTACTTGGCATGTAAATACGTTATAGTAAAAAAAATGATACTTCATGCACTTGGCAGAGGTCAAAGTGTATCTGAGGTACACGGAGGTGAAGCCTTGGAAATTGCCTGTAAACGCAATATCTCGAAAAAGTATTAATGAACCCTTTTAAATTTATAATCTTCTTGGAATGGGAGGTGGCTTCAAGGACTTCTTGGAGGAGTACTTGGTGATCAAACTGTATTTCCAGAGGCGAAGACCCACTACGTCCTTTGACTTAGTAGTCACTCATTGCTTTTAAGACGCATAATTGCGTAAGAAACCCCTTTTAATTGGAAATGTATGTGCTATTTAATTTTTTTTATTATAACTGGCTAAGGTTTGAGGATGGTCCTTGTTAGAGCATTGTATTTAAGTGAAGAAGTGTATAGAACCTTGGGTAGCAGCTAGCCTTTTCTGTGATATAAAATTTCCTTAAAGGTTCGCATGCTGAATTGACTGCGCTAAAACAATTAGTTCTGAAACCCCACTGTCCTACTGTTTAAGTAAGGTATATCATTTTATAAAACGCACTACCCAAGGCCATTTCAAATGTAAGGAGCTCTAAAAGGTTTTCTGTGAAAGATGTTTGTGGTGATTGAATTGCGTCTTCATCTGGACTGTTCACCCATAGTCCATATTGAGAAAGTACCATCGGGCCATTTTTACTGAAGGCACTTCTTTATCTTCATGGATAACCAACAAACTATCAGGGACGCTCTTATTTTCAATTCGCAGCCAGGGACATCATCCACTCCAGTTATTTAACCATTGTACACTTAGCATTTTCAATTTGAAAAAAAAAAGAAAAGACTGATGTAGCTATTCTCGATAACGCTGCTGGTAGGGAGGTTTACATTGGCGTAGCCAGGGTTTTCATATAAGGAAGAGGCTGAACTAGTGACGAAAGAAGTACATGTTCTATTATGTTACTGAGACGAGATCCAAAGGAGGATGTAACCTACACCATCTTGGACTACTTTGAGAAAAGAATGAGAAAAGAATATGTGTAATCTCTGCTCGAAAATAAGGGGTTCTCAAACATGCAGTCGCGCTTGTAGGTGATTGAGGAAGTTTCATCTGTCCAAGCGTGTTCCACATTTTCTTTGTGATTAAATCGACAGTGAGTGTCCTGCAAAAGCAGAAAACAAATGACAGACCGTCCAGAAGCATGTTGTCGTTAAAGTACCTAGACTTTTTCATATGACAAAATGACACCACAGGTACATGATGGAAAATCTGTGCCGTCCTCTAGATACCTCACTTTACTAGTCTCGAAATATCAATGCTTTGACTTTCTGGTTGTTTTCGTATTGATTTATCAAATTCCATTTGAAATACATGCAATGGTTTACGTTGTTTTGGCGCCTTCGAATGAATATGTTTCGCAATTGAGACGTAGATTTCTGATTTAGATATATATTAAACACAAATCCAGAGGTACAATTTTCTCCTCGAAAACCGATCTGTTTATGGCATTTAATATGAAACAATTAGAAACCAGCTTTTCCTTTCGAATCACATCCAGCGTATCTAGCAATTATTATTTTTTATGGGAGAAGAGGGAAAATGCTAACAGTATTATAGGGGATTCCGAAACAGTTTCATCGCTATCTTGAAACGGTCTTTTCATCTATTCCAAAAACCATTGAGGAGACTTCTGAACTTACTTGTTACGCTTGTATACAACAAACCAACAAATGAGGAGTAAAGCAAGGGTAGGCGGTGCCACCATCTGACGTCACATGGGTAGTCGGCGAACCTCGCACATTTGAAGGAAAGGCCCGAAATCATCAATTGCGATTCATACGAAAGATTAGAGTGGCATTGTATATTATGTTCTGGGGAGTTGATTATTATTTGTTTGGTTGCTATGATCAGACAAAACCGGTTTCTGTTGCTTTGGCTCAAATGATGGCCCGCCTTCATCAGAAGCAAAAGGTGTATTCCCTCTGATGATTTCAACCTAGGGTTAAGTGTCGTTCTCAAAACGCATTCCTTTGAATATTTTATAAGGAGAGTAAGTGGACAACACAATCTCGTAAGGTTCTTCATAAGGCGTTGAGTTATGAACTTTATAATTTTAAAGCCTTATTTTATAAGCTCAGATTATGAGTCTGTGTTTTTATCGAAAAATTATTCTTGAAGTACTTGGGAATTCTTTCACCGTTCCAAAGGTTATGGGCAATTTATGACTACGTATAGTCTTTATTTTTCTTTTTGGACCATAACAATGTGTTCTGCCGAAAGGGTGATAAGTGTGCCTTTATTGCAAGCAGGGTTTGAGGGTGTGGAATCTTTCACTGAAAGTTTCTCAGTTCTTCCTTTAGAGGTCGTATGTACATTTTCTCTTAAGTCTTTGTAGACCAAGGTAATGGGTTACTCGTTAGTACGAGGTTCTCCACTTCAAGAGTAGGATAAGCGATGGCCTCTTATTACGTCAATTGGACGGGAAAGAGATTACCATCAGATTGTGGCTTCTGACTGGCCCTTTTTCTGAGGCGCCAAGACCTCTTTAGGACGTGGTGTCAAACTCATGCAAAGTGGTGCTAGTTTGAGAGGTTCTTTTTGAGAAAATTAGCTTTTAGAACTTCCCCGTTAAGGTGGAAATAGACTTAAATATGTAGTCCTTATGTTAACGTCAGAGATTTCGCGCATTGGCATGTCTAGAGACAATTTTTAAAAGGCTGACCGGCGACATTGACTCAGCAAAGTCGAAAGAGTTACCTCATGGTGTGTACATTCTCTTATCGCTCAAGTTACAACAGAACTTTATCTTCCTTCCCTCGGAAAAATAGCTAAAGGGTATAACTCTGTGTATGCTCAATTCAACGGGAGTTCCGAGTTTAGTAAGAAAATGAAATCTGACCACAGCTCACAGTTAGACCGAAGAGTGCGAATGACCTCAAGAGTTACTCAGAACTGTCTATATCAGGGCTTGTTTTGTAACAGAAACTGTAACGAGAAGGGCTTGCTAACATTTAGCCAGTGTTAGGATAAAATTGGTGGTTTTGCCATTTACTGACGTTTGAGAAGTTGTAACCCTCAAATTCCCATATCTTTCTCACGTCTGTCGTATGCAATAAGCGGAAAGGACAATTGACGCACAAAGTGATTTAACGGAGTGCATTAATTAACGATAGAATAACTTGCGTGGATCTATAATAGTGTGAAATGATGGATGCAAAATTAAGACAAGATAAGCTTTATTAAAATTTATTTAGAAATAATACTAACAAGAAGGAAGTCTCATTTTGCAAGAAGTTCTGCATGACATGACTGACATCCTATTATCATTTAGTGGAGTGGCCTTCATGTCATAAATGTCTCACTACTATACTAGAAGGGACTCTTGTATTATCAGTGTTAGTAAGTGTAACGCAGGTATGATTATGCTACTTTCTGGCAGGAGAGGTGGCGCCCTGTCACTTTAAAAAGTTGCAGTGGGTAGAAAACCTCCCGCGCTTCCGCTGTCTACGTGACATCTGGCAATTCGGACGAAGGCGTGTTTTTACCATTGCGTATCACTCTAGGTTGAAGCCAGACACACATTTGAGTTGTTGGTCCCTAAGCTTTCCTTTTATTTTTTGCCCTAGAGACAAAAACTCCAAAGGGAAATTTGGTTACGGAGAGTTCTATATTTCATATGGTAGTGCCAATATAAAGAAGGAATTGAAAAACTATATCTGATAAATTGTTCTAGATCTATGCGGACATCGCCATACTTTCAGTTTGGAAGCAAATACAATGTACTGGTTTACAAGGCCATGCAGTCTACAGAAACAAATTGTTTTAAGTTAGGCTGCAGTTTCCTCCCAAAATCCTTTTAAACGACGTCTCACTATTAAATCACTTACTTGGAATACACATACTACTTATCAGTTGTATATAATAAATGCAAACGTGACGGATTCGACTTTTCTGCCAAGACTCAAATTCGAAAAGACAAGAGCTTTTTCCTGAACTGAGACATACACAAGTGTCTTTCACATAAATGAAACTTAGTTTCAAACATTTACCGCTTTTAGTTTGCTTGTAAGTTTTAATCTTAATATTTGGAGCAAGTGTTAAATAGTACTAACCACCAACTGGTTGTAACTTTTTACTGCAGGTTCCCAGTTTCTTCTGATGATATACAAGATGGAATAAGAAATACTGGCAACACCGACTAAGACTAAAAGCATGAATTTGAGGTTTCTTGTTTTTTATGAACATTCTTTCCTCTCGTTTCTGTACTGAGTTTGTAAATAATCTGACCAAAGAGATTGAGAAATGTCATCATATTAGCTTCCATAGCAAAACATAGATCCAAGTGTTCACCAAAGCGATGGCAATGGCGACAAGTAGAGTTTCTGCTTAACATGATTGTGATGGATATAAAGTATAGTTCATTTTTTTTTTCAAGTATAGTTCATTTCGGTTACAATAATATTACACTGATTATCGTGTGGCTTGAAGGATTACTATTATTTAGTGAGTAGAATATGAAAACTTTGCTTCTTACTATAATAGCCTTTTTCAAGTTGTGCTGATAAGTAAGGGTGTAAGCTTGGTGATTTCTAAGGATAATGCTTCCTAGTTAATTACCGATAACAGCCAGTCATTCATTCAGTCAGTCGGTCAGTCAATAAGCTAGTTGGTAGGTCAGTTGGTTTGTCTGTTTGTCCGTTGTCTGGTAGTCAGTCAGTCAGTCAGTCAGTCAGTCAATCAGTCAGTCAGTCAGTCGGTCAGTGTTGACTGGAGAAAAACATTCGTTAAAATGCGTAATCCCCAGTATGTGTTACCATTTGTCACATACTGTTTTCTATAAGTTTAAAAATTGAAAGTAATCACCACATTAAAACATTTCCAACAATGACAGATGCAAAAATGAAAGTAAACCTTACCGTTTTCTTGTGATACTCCAATGTGATAGCTTATAACTATTTAACAAATGTAACTTACTAGCGTATTACGTTCTAAGCGATGGTGTAACCCAAGTATGATATTCAAACGAAAAGGACATTGATCCAAATAATATTCTTAAGAATCAAGTCTACGACTTCCTTTCTTTAAGAAGTAATAAAATTTTACAAATATCTTCAACTGCACCACAGTGCCTTTGGGTTAACTAACACCACGTTTACAAGAGACCGAACTGTACAAACTGTTTTAAGACTGGATCAATATACGCGACATACCATGCGATACATGAACCGTAGCCTTTTTCTTATTTCGTTATTTTTAATGCTAGTTATCGATGGTTTAAACATCCGGTTGCCCAATGAGTCGATACATGGGGCAAAGGTCGTGGGTGCAGCTCACTAAAGTTAAACCTGTTGTGACTGCTTAAAATGGTCCATCATTTAGAGAAACGCTGTGATCCAGGTTAACTCATGAGTCGAAGTGTGCCACTGAATGGACCGTCCTGGAAGCAGTAACCGACTCGCATTTGAGAATTTCTTGCTCTCCGAAGGTGGTCAAATAAAAAGAGATGTACCATTAGGAATAAATGGACGAACATTTATACGCATGCTTCCAAAACATTTCCACTTGTGGTTACGAAGGAAACCATTTTAGGCTTCCCACCACACCATGATCAGATATTTTGGTCTTATTTAACACAGTATGACTATGTGTTGCATGAAAGATCCTTCCCAGACTACTTTTTCTTCCACAAGAATAGTACAAACAAGAAGACACCAAGTACTTAAGTACCGACTAAGTACAATGCCAGCATTCTGCAGAGTGCATGGAATATTACACTTCATACCGTACAAGACCAGTGGCGCCAGCACGGGGGCACGTGCCCCCAATCGATTTCAGAATTGTTTTTTTGGAAAATTTTAAAATGATCCCAAAAGGCGTTTAACCGGCAACGGCCTCAGAATTTTCGTAAAAATAACGACTAAACTCGAGGAAATCAAAAATGTGCTGCGGACAAACACTATTCAGTCTCCTAACGAACATCAGTTGAGCGGACCAATGGGAACGAAGTACTAATACATATTCACTAGGTGTAAACAGCTGATCGATTTAGCACGACAACACAAGTGAACAAGACGCATGGTGTGTGTGGTTCTTGAAGAGGTAACGTTGATATTGCAATGTACAGAGTGCATGGTAATACCATAACCCCGTTTTACTGTAGTGGCCTAACTTAGGCTATAGTACACTGGCTCAGTGGTACCTCTGTGTAAATTAAGCCTAATTTAGGCTAACGTTAGATGCTCTGCCTTTATGTGCACTTACCATCGTCTTTGACGTTCTTACTCATGGCGATAAACGAGATAGTATTGGTGTAACTTTCGTTGTAAACCTGTAACGTCCAAATTCAAATCGGTACTGTAACGCGTACCAATGAGTGAAAGACTGCGGCCTGTACTACGTAGTATTGAGGAAGCTACATTGAGTGTATACAAGTAAGTGTTATGGTACCTCTTTTTTAACTTGGTGACACCTCAATAATATTGCATATGAAAAAGGCCTTCAAAAATTTACCGATTTTATGCTGTTTAGGTTACTTCCCGAGATTATCACTATCATTTTGAGCTTTCAAATTGTATTCTTCATCTCTGTAAAGCACTCGTGGCATTTTTAAGAATAAAGAAAGACATAAGAAGAAGCAAAATCTTATGTTTTGCCTTTTTGCAAACTCAAGGCATCACTTTAAGCTATAGATTTCTGTAGGGGGTTGGGTGAGGTGTGTTTTTGACCCAGTGATGGATGATCTATTATAATCATTTTCTACCACAAATGGTTCTCAAACCATCAGAATTATTGCAAATTCCTCGCGTACTATCAGAATATTCGTGCGCTCCGCTCGCTTCAAACTTCACCTCAATATTGTTCTTATTATCAATATCTTCCGGTTGCAACTCCCTTAGAAGTACAGCAGCAAAAGTTGAAAGTTGTTTACGAATTCTCAGGTAAAAGACTGGCTTTGTGATTGTCATACAGGTTTGTTGGGAATTGGAATTTAAAGTGCTTTGATGCAGAGCCTGAATATGGTTTTGTCATGGAAATCTTATTTAATAACAAATTTCGGCGCGATTCTCATGCATTCGTCAAGGTTTGCATCCCATCCCATTACCATTATTAAGGTCATAATACATGAAACTGTTCTGATTACAACACTTCCGACAAAACAGAGGTACATCTTCAACCTCTGCAGGGGTCTCGCATCAATGTGGGATCTTTCAATCTAATTTGTAGCATGATGTGGGAGGTTGAAAGTATATATTTGCCGTTATATATTTTTCAAACATTTTTACCAAGCGCTTCGCGGGCAGCCAACATCGGTGTAGATGATGATTGTTAAAAGAACTTACGACGAAAAAGCATTCTGAAACGCGATTGTAAGTCCTTCACCCCTTTTGCTATACTATCAGGGAGGTCTTACATCACCTCCCTGCGCTCACAGTCTCCCTCCCTCTCATTCCCCATTGCTAGAATCTGTTCGTCCTCAAACTTTGTAAAAAATACGATAGTTGTAAAGTGCTCGACGTCATACTCCATAGTATCATTTGGATGACAGGTAATTAGCATCATATCAGTGTCCCATTTTATATAATTAATTTAGAGCTTCCAGGAGGCCCTATACCGGTGTCTGCCAGACTTAGATACCCTTTTATAATGCACAATGAAGCAAAGGAAATATTTGTAATAGTCCAAGAACGTTTCTGTGAAATCAACCTACGTATTTTTGCTTAAAAACTCCCCCCTCCCCCGAATAGAAGGCAGCAAAGCCAAAAGCGGGAGGGCTTCAGGGGGTTTGTTGACAACCTACCCTTCTCGTAGACAACATACCCTTCTCTTTCACCTAACCAAAACTTAGAATTCACTTAATTATGGACATTTTCCAGTCACATATGATCAGTTCCAAAAATATCCCAAAGATATCACCATTTTGCATGTAAGCAAGCTTAAATTAACAAAAATTTTTCCAAGGGGAGGGGAGTGTCCCCCTCCTCTTAGACGCCTCCCCCAGGACGGCACCTTTATGTAATGACAAAGGAAGGATTCCCCACTGTTGTTTACAATCGCAGAGGCAGCAACCCGAAGTCTAAACAGGGGGAAAGCTAATACGAAAAGATGGCAACCGGGGTGCTAAAGAAATTGATAGAAAGCCAAGTAAAATACCATTCAATGACAAACACATTGTGCATAATATGTAAGCAGTACCAAATTTAGTGCTGAATACAGCATTTGAGCCTAAAAATGTGACTTGTGAAATTGCATAGAGAGCGGAGCGGACCACCATTGAAAGACTTATCCCACTTTAGCTATATTGGACTAGGCTGTTGGATAAACTGAAAATTAAACTGGACCCTGAATCGCGTTAAACACGCCAAGAGTTCCCAGGTTGTTGGCTGTAAAAGACTACGTACTTTTTCGTTCACACTGAGGCCATCAGACGAAAATGGGCACAAATAGTTGACTAGAACAGCCTTTCTCAAGAGGCAATTGTTTCCCTGGCCGCCCTCCCTTTCTTGTATTACTCCCTTTTGTACTGTTATGTATTTATGTGAAGCGTAATTTTGTAGAGATCGTTTGGCTGAAGTACCATTTGGCTGAGGTAATTGCGGATACATGCTTGAACCTTGTCCATTAGTGTAGAACTGTTCTCTCGAGGCAATTATCAATCTTTAAAACTACTCCCAGTCAATTTGAAGGCTTGCCTCTTCGTATGAAGATTGTTTAAAGTATACGTTTGAAACAAACGTCCACCAATCGCAAAATGTTAGCGATAATTTTGGAAGCTCATCCAAAACATGTTCCAGTACAGCCAATGATAATAGACTTTCGGCCTTGCATGAAGTAAATCAGTTATGCACTGCCGTTTTGGTAGAAAACGTTATCGAAGTTGAGTGTGGTAAATGTGGTGATCATGTGTACTAAAGGTATCATGTTGGCAAGCCCCAAGAGAAAATTTTCTACTTGGAAGAAACAACCACGAAGCACATGGAACGCCCAAAGGGAAAACGTTGTTGATGATGATCATGATGGTGATGATAATGGTGGTTCTGACGATGATGATAATGACCACTTCCCACATGATGAAAACAAGTATATTTATGATTACTACTTTACATGATTACTACCTTACAACCTTACAATGATTACAATCTGCGTTATGACGACGACCTGCAAACACCTAATGAAGCAACACAAAATGCCGAGATCGATGAAAATAACGTGATGGAAATTTTAATGTAATATGATAACAGCCCTATTGATGAAAATGGCGACAGAACTATTAAATTACACGACGAATACTCGGTTGAAACTGTGATTAGTTTTGCTATGATTACTACTTTAAAAGTGAAGACGATGGCGATCGTCAGGTCTGTATTCATTACGAAGCTCGTTTTGCAAATTACAACCAGTATGCAGCATTGCCTTATCTCACTACTTACACGTGTCGGGAAATGGGAATTCACAAGTGAGCTGGAAATTAAATTAAAACCTTTGTTGTAATTATTTTAATGATAAATGTTATTTTTTCGTCCCTTTCGTTTGCTATGGATACATGCCTTTGTCATAGAGACAGAGAATACCCGAAACAACCAGTCTCCCCCAACAGTTTAATCGATTTTGCTCTCAGTGATGGCGGAGTAATACCGTCCCGATATTTGGGATAGATCATTTTGTAAGAAAAACGGGTGAATATTATAAAATGCATGTTATCTGCGTTAAAGGTCATCAGCCGCTCCGACACTTGATCTGTTTTGGCTCTCCATGTGTATGGATCCTATATTTCTCTGCAAAATTTGACATAGAACCAATTGAGTTTGTCCCCCCCCCCCACCGGTGGCAAGTCCTGGAGCTGTAAAAGTGCAGATTGCCATCCCGCCCCCCTCCCCGGTCAGAACACTAGTGCAGAATGATCCACACGGCCTTAAAAACAGCGCCATATGGCCGTACGGACGGACATTTTGCTCTTCTTTCTTGTCCCCCGGTGGGACATCATTATAGGTCAGAATTTTTGGTGTGACACTCGTCACAAGATTACTAGTTTAAGGGCCAAGACTTTACCGCGATATATGTCTGAGAAATTGTACCCCTTGTGCGTAGACTCCCGTCCGATATGCAGTGTTGTGTAGAAGGTTAAGAATTGCCTATCGGTTGCATACTGCACTCGCAGGGCTTCAACTTTGAAGGCAATTTCCTGATTTTGGAGAAATTTCAGTAATTCTGGAGACTTTACGGATTTGTTTAGGAAACTCCGAAGTTAACGAAAAAGGAAATTTATGAATATTCAAAAAAATTTTAGGATATAGGCCAAGATCTAAGGAGACTCGTAATTTTGTAAAGATTCAAGGAAATGTGTTAAAATTAATACCGTATTGGGACTATTGACCTCTGCCGTATACTGAAGTAGCACCACGGTTGTAAAATTTCAAATATAGCGATTATTAGAACGCAGAGGCGACAGAAAATGTAATATGGATTCAAAATTTCAAACTGTTGAGATGTCCTGTGAGTATCAGAGTGGCATTAGATCTAATTCACTGCCGAAAATTGAGAATGAAATCTCGGTTCAAGAAAATCTGACATAATTTAAGGATTATTCTGAAATACATTTGCAGAATATTGAATTTTTAATGTGAAATTGCTGACTCACAATGGATGACGTCTGAGGGCAACTCAAGTCGGAACGATTTGGTAAAAAGGCGGGAACTACAGTACTGTAATACAAAGAATGCCTCCGACAGACAGGTCCTCCTACGATGGGCAACGTTTACGCACATTCTAAACTGCAGGGGAGAGGGCATTCCCTGCAAAGTAGCTTTTCTGGGGGTACTCTGCACTAAGAGTCTGTCTGGGAGGCGGACATGGAAGACATTCTGCACGTTAGCAGCGCCGCCAGTGACTCACGTATGCTTTTAACAGAAGTGTAAGTACAAATTGGTGTTTCCCAGTGCCCCTTGTCCTGCCCTAGGGTGTTTGGAATGTCAAAGGAACGTTAAAAGACGTTTTTCCCAACAAGCAACAACATCGATTCCATTTACCCTCCATCCGTTATTGCCTATTTACAAACTGTCGCCGTATCCTTCTTGTAACTGCACGTTTGGAGAGAGATATTAGACAACTTTGCCTTAAACCTTCAAGAAACGTTTTGCTACTGTGTCAATAAATCTTATGCATATGACGTCACAGAGCAGAAGGTGCTCGCCTGAGGGAGGGAAGCGCTTATCATGGCAAGATACACCAACAAATGCAGACGCATGAATTGTGGACTGATCGGATACGCGAGTAAGTCTACTACACGCGCGCGACCTCTACATTGTTCATGCAGCGTGCTTCATTGTTTTTCCTCAATGACGTCGTCTCGTGACGCCAGTGCATAAAGTCTATGCCTGCTGAAAAATTCTTAGCTTCGCAACGAAATATGGGAAATCCAGAAGTATGTATCATTTCAGTTCAAAAAAGTTCAGTTCCAAAAAGATTGCTTTCCAAATATTTGGTTGCATATTTAGAGAATCAAAGTATAGCTTAAACAGGCTCATAATTGAAACAGACCTTATACATTGACGTCACATGACGTCATGTAGAGGACAAACAATGAAGCTACAATTTTCGACAAAAGTACATGGGACAAACCCCTCTCCCCGTATCAATGTTGAAGTTTCAGAACACGTTGGGCTGCCACAACATTGAAAAGGGGAATGGGGTGCAGATAGGAGGATATTGATCTCCTCGTTGCTTGTTTTGCTTGTTTTGTCCCATCATTTTTGTCGAGGATTGTAGAAAAAGGTAAATCAGCGAGAGGTGCCCTTAATCTTAAGGCCAAGTCCTATAAGTCGCAGTTGCCTCTTGATTTACAATAACAATTTTTTGATCAAAGTGTTCTTCCTGTCCCTTCGTACAGGTGCCAAGTTTGGGGCTTTGAAGAGATTTCGCAAGCTGAACCTTTCCACCTAAAATTTTGCAAACAAATTAATTAAGACAATTGAAGTAAAGATGGTTACCTTTGGGGGAAAAAGTGTCAATTGTAATAAATACAAACTTTCTTTCACCTTATATAACCTCTTAAGAACGTGCCGTGAGAGGTATTAATACCTCAATTCGGACCATGAAGTTAAAAGTATCCTTGATAATTCTGGTATGTCCTCTGTTTGGAATACCACGACCCATAATAATGAAACCCTAATTGGCAACAATTGGCTTAAAAGCTCATTTAACAGAAGACTTTCTGATATGTATTATTCGTCAGGAAGACTGGTTCTCAGAAGTGTTTAATAACTCTCAGTGTAGGATCTATCGTATCTGTAGGACAAAGTTAGAACTCGAAAAATATCCGTTACCTGGTTAAGACCGTACTAATTTGTGTAAGTTTCAATCTGCTAATCAAAAACATCCTGTTGTTACTGAAAGATTCCTCAGCATTATTTTTATCAAAAGAATTTGCCATTATTGTACTGCTGAGACACTAAGGGATGAAATCCGTTATTGATTTGAATTTTACATGCTCCACAGGGAAAGGAAAAATTACTTAAAAGGTTTCTTTATTCTTAACCCTAATACAGTTAAAATGAGACAACTCTTTCAGACTAGAAAAAATCTCTTCGCAGGAATCTCGCAAAGTTTGTTTTTATTATGAATTCTTTATTAATAAGTTAATTCACCTTCCTGTTAGGCTAGTAGGATAATCACCTCGCTGAATTCTCAGGTTATAGTTCTGTTTGTTTGTTTGTTCTCTTTTTTGTCTTTCTTTTCATTTGCCATTTTTGTAAACTTGTATTGTTATTTGTGCCATATGTAAATGTACTATGCTTTTGACTCTTATACCTCAGTGAGATAAAACAGAATAAACTGAAACTGAAAACGTTATAATGTCTGGAGGAGATAGTGAGATCAAGAATTTCATGTATGACTAATGTTCCAACCCATTCTGCCATGGGCGGATCTTGTTTGGGGGGTGGCAAACTCAAGGCCGTATTCAGGGAGGTTCGGAAGACCCCCCGCAACATTAATGGTCAGCTCCAGATAGTACATTAGGAGTATGGTTATTATTTTGTATTTCAGCGATGCCCATGTACTTTTCAAGAGCTCTTCAAAAACCATTTCAGGCAGTCAGTCATGAGCTGAATACTTTGAGAATAAAAATACAACCATATTAGCCGATCGCTACTCCATGGGGGGGGGGGGGGAGTAGTAAGAGACAGGTAAAATGGGCAAAGGGGCTTGGTCCATTGATATAAAATGAGCCCCACCTTTAAATGTTTCGTTGCTTCTTTCATTGTGTCACAATATGTTTCAGCTTTGCCAAGAGGCCATAAAATGTTAGTTTTCTGGATTACTTTCTTAAACTAACGAAACTTTCGAGCACTGAAGACACTTCAAAACGATGAAATGATAGCACTACTTTGGATCGAAAAAGTCTCACTACACTGAGCTTAGATTGACTGCTCTGTGTGTTTACTTTAGATCAACTCAAACGGTATACTTTAGCACAGAGATGGAGAACCTTTGGCTTATAACATGCCATTTGACAGTCATAAGACCGCCCGTGGGCCAACGAAAAGGGACAAGGGAAGGGAAACCTCTCCTTCTATGGTAAACACAATACGTTTAGGCTACATGCCCTTTACAACTTTTTGTAGACAGATACCTATGCTAATCTGGCCAGGTGACACCCGGGCAAAACTGCTTTTAGTCGTGGATGATAATCAACACGGTTAATGGGTTGTGTATCTAATGACCCCGAAAGCTCTGAAGTGTCTGCAAAATTATGGGCATTTAACTCCAGCATTACCGTTACCCTCTGTAAATGACATTCTAATCAGATTACAAATATCACAGCGTGATCATTTGTTTTGATTGCCTTAGCTCGCACTAATGGTAGGTCCATTTGTGATTCTGAAGTACATATAGTAGCCAACAGGCAATTAAGAAAATGTGCGCGAAGCGCGCAGAAAAAATGTCATTTTGAAAGCACTTCATTAAATGTTCAACCGTCGCATTGCCATTGAAAGTTATTCACTTCTTTACTTATTAACCGGATCAAGGAAAGGGAGGACCTAACCCATCTCGAATTACATGTTTTATTTATTTATTATTATTTTTTTGGAAAATTGGAGACCGTGCTTTGCAAACATTTTTTTTGGGGGGGCCTATGGCGAACCGCTAATGCATTCTGCAACAATGGTACAGGAATTTGCAGTAAATGAAGATCTAGTTGGCTTATACAAGTAAACCAATTGTTTCACAGAATACAAGGGAGACTTTTCCATTTTGTTGGTAATCTAGGCATTTTGTCTATCCCGAGACAAGTGTTCGAATCGTTTCTGCAAAAGAGCAACGTACTCGATGTGGGAGTGGAAAAGTCCTTCCACTGGATTAAAGGTCAAATTTGTAAGATCAGTCGGCTTTCGCCATAGACTGGTTGTGGTCACTAAAGTATGGGGGATGGGAAAGAATGCTGTATACGGATAGGTCTTAGTGGGGACGTAGAGAACCCAGTCGGTACCAAATTGATTGAGGTTGAGAAATTGGAAAGTGTGTGTATATGCTTTTTAACTTGTATGCTGCCATGAATGCAGACACTGATGAATTTCCTATTAATACTACGTGCAGATCACAAAAGCTCGACTATTTTTCCTGTGTGAGAATTGGCTGCATCAGTTGTAATCATGGACCAAAAAGTGTTACAATTTTTGTCCGATCGCCTCACAAATAGTTTCGGCATCAAGACTCTCTAGAGCAGGGGTGGGGAACCTCCGGCCCGCGGGCCGGATGCGGCCCGCGAGACCATTTCATTCGGCCCGCGAGGTTATTCATAAATATAAAATTCAGAATCACTTGAAAAGTAATTGACAATAATCTTTTAGCCTACGGTGTCCAGCGCTTATCCTGGTTATGCAGTACCACTTTCCGGATATTTCACTTAAATCTGCTGCAAAACACTTACAGGTAGCTACACTGTAGGCTATTACTAAAATCCCTGTATGTACAATGTAACATACCAACCGTTTCCTTAGACATAAATCAGGTGCAGAATCCGTTTACCTCTGGAAGTAACAGAAGCTTTCGTGGCAGATAGGCTACATAACATTATACAGAATTACACTATCACATATGTGATATGATTGTGTAGGTCTATCTATCAGAGCAGGAAACTCAGTGGGCATTGTATCTATTCCTGTAGATTCGGGAAGAGATGGGAGGTTAAAACTGTACATCCGACGGAAGAGTGAATAAAACGTTAGAAATTGGGTAATTCTGCAATATAAAATGAGGAAAAATAAAGTTGGTTTAAAACGCAGTTTTTTTCGGCGCGCTTTGAGCGCACTTTTCATATGTGCTCATTCATTGTCACTTGATACATGAGTAAAAAGACAAGTGGTCATATTGTGATGCTTCTGGTCTGTGTGGCCTTGCTCATTCTATGCCATTTAAAAAGTAGTGGAAGAAAATTCTATTGCCTAGAAATTAGTACAAATTGCAGAGCTTCCGGGGGCTTTGCCCCAGATCTTGCCTAGACTTTCAAGTCTCCGAGATCCCACCGGGCCCCTTGGCCTGTGTTTTTTGGGTAAAGCTTATTGCACTCACTCTGTGAGCGGCCCGCGAGTAGATTATGACCTTCAAAACGGCCCGTCAGAGAAAAAAAGGTTCCCCACCCCTGTTGTAGAGGCACACAGATAAGAAATCTCTAAGAGTTATTTCGTCACAGGGAACCATTAAATTTTTGTACCCTGCATAAGATGAAGGTATTGTTTTCAAATCCAAGCTGATCTTTTCAAATGGTCGATATGAATCTGCTACTCTAGCATGAAATTGCCTAATTTTATCTTGCTTAGATTAAAAATGCTGACATGTAAGGCATGCTTTGTCTTATTTACTCACAACTTGAAACGTGTTTCCCATAAAAAATTGTTGCCTTATAGTGCAATACGTATGTCCTCATAACACCTTGGCGACAACTGAGAGGATCATCGTGATATTTTGAAAGAACTTTCTCTACCATTGTATCAGGTTTAGCTAACTGTAACGTCACTCTAGACTTGTGCTTCTTATGCAAAAAAAGACTATTGCACATGATATATTAATCAGTGTTGGTACGAATAGTACGAGCAGTCTTAACATATCTTAAATATCATATACAAGAAAATCGAAATTGGCGTGAAGAAGAGATACGTGTTCTGTTGCATTTTTAATTCTTTCGCCTCAAATGGGAGGTTATAGTTCTTAATGATCTCACTCTGAATTATGTATGACTCGTTGGTGCGGTGCATGTTTCTTCTGAAAATTCTTTACGTCCAAGAAAGGACTGGTTTGTATGGTGTGATCAATTCATCAGGAGAATCCCTGTGACGCTCTCCTAGTAATGGCAAATCTAAAAGACGTTGCTCCCGTGGAGCTTGTGGTATAATACCATTGTGACCTCTTGACATCATGGGACGTTGTTGCGGCGGAGGGTGGTGGCATAGAAGGGTCAGTGGCCGCATAGGTAGGGTTGCCGGTTGCCCATAGGGGACTCGATCATCACAGAGAGCCGATGGTGGCGGTTTTGGAGTACTTTACCGTGGTGTAGCCTCCCTTCTCTGCGCAGGACTGCTCATTCCGACTAATGTCTGCAGTGGGTGGGGGAGTTTTCCTCCCAGGAAACAAGTCTGGCACCTGAACACCCAAAGTTTTAGGTCTAGCTCTGGTTAAAAACTGAATGAACGTGATCGTCTGAGACATTTTGGAGGAAATCTGATATCGCAGAAAATGCAAGAAGAAGGATCATATCTATTTCTAAATCACAATGCTGATGCGCTGTGGAGAGGAAATCTGCTTAGGCAAGCTCAGAACCCTTCCTATAGCCATCCTTAAATGAAAGCTGTGATAACTGGAACAACAATTGTCTAAACCGTGAACTATGGGGCTCACGTTTTGACGTAAGGATTTCTATAAGTGCAGCATGGTCCACATATACATCAAATACAACATTTTTGAGGAGAACTAAACCATACATTATGAGAAAACCAAATTCTCTGTTACACTATATCGAGAACATACTTCTGGCAATTCGTTAGAGTAGTAACACCAAATTATTCTTTGCCATTAATTGTCCCAGTTAGGTACGAGCCAGTGGCAATCTTTTGGGTGTCTCTGTAAAACGACCTTCTCGTGAAGGAATATGAAAAGTGTTGGTTTTAACATTAAGTGACGAATTGTGTCAACAGCTTCCCGATGTTCCGTACTCCATTTAAACTGGCTCATTTTTCTACTGAACGTATGTATAGGTCTCAACTATTTCTGAATGTGAGGAAAAAAGGTTGACACATAATTAACTGCTTCTAAACCTCTGCTCGCTGTCTTTGCATTTTGTAGTGTACGTGCGTTGCGAATCGCAGCATCTATCGTAAAAAGTTGAATAGTAGTTTTGTTGTCACTGTGATAGATTAAGGAGTAGCGAAATATATAGATAACGGAGAAGCGTAATAAGCTATACTTATTTGGAGAAACCTCCAAGCCATTTGATAAGTTGCTAAGCCTAATATGTATACTTCATTACGCTACAGTCAAAAGGTCAAGACTACTTTTTTTCCAACTCTGTCGGACCGCGCTATATCAACAAAACTTACACACACACATACACACACACACACACTACACTCACGTGCTACCTGAGATTGTTGAACTTTTACCTGATAACGTACACAAGTTATTCCGATATCGTTTTTGACCTTCAGTGAAATGTCAATGGGATCCGAAGGGCATCAGCCTCATGATATGTAAATATTTAGTGTTTGCACTGAAAGGGATGGTCATTCGCAAAATAAGATCTTTAAGTCCGTTTGATGTCCTAGAGTCGCAACAAAGTGAACATTCATAGCGTATTTCTTTCTTTATGTGCCAACTGTAGCACTGTGAAGTAAAATTGTAAAAAAATGGTAGATTTTGACAAGCGAACAACCAATAAATGTATCAATTTCTTTCAATTAAATTTGGTCAAATAAACTAGAGTAAGACATAACAACTTGGCTCTTTGGCCCTGTGATTGTATTGTGACCTGATCAAGTCCATCTTTGATGTTGGTTTAATGTCAGTATTACTATAAACAAACATTTTTTTCGCTATTTGCTTAAAGCTATTTATCTTTTTAATCTTCGTTATCGAAACGTAGCCCTTCTGTTTGATTTAATCCATTAATAACACCCTGTTCCTGAGCTTTGCACCAAGAAACGTAGAGCTCCTGTGTTTTGTCAGTGCAGAGAGTTTTCAATCCCTCTTCGATACAGTTTGACTTTTCGTATAGGTTTGATTTGACATCAATTATTTAAGACTTATGTTTGGCTTTAAATCGAAAAATGAGGTTGCTAGCCTCCCGTGTTGGTTGCTAATGAGATTCAAGTATGCGTGTCACTTACTTGAAAAAAGTGTTCTTTAATCAAGCTATTCTTGGAAGTCGTTACTTTTATACTTCCATCAGAATATCAAATCGAAATATAATAAGTTTAAATTCATTGCATATACACTATCTAGGTTTACGATGACATGTTATTTGCACTACTGACGAAGAACTAATTAACTCCATTCTTAAGCCAAGTTTTGAAGAACTGAGGTTTTTGAAGAAAAAAAAACTCAATTACACCTAAGTCAGCAGCACAAATGAAAGGCATCATATAAGAAGCTCTAATGAGAAAACGCAATATTCTATTACGTCATCAGGGTAAAAACGGAAATTTCTACCAATCTTGAAGGCTTTTTTGTAAAGAAAAGATTTTTTATGATTTTAGAATTGCCATGGTTTTCCCTTTCGTTAAAGATTTTTTTCAGGGAATTAAATGGTGTATCCTTTGATGGACGTGTTAATGTTTTTTATGATTTACAACTTGAATTCCATTCTCTCACCAGGCTAAGTTATAAACATTTGTAAATTCCCCTTTGGAAGTCACTAAATGACTTCATTAAATAAACTGTTTTGTGAATTGAACTCAACATTTGGGTAGTATGCATTAACGTTAAAATACTTGGAAACATTCTCGAAGTACAGTTAATTGTTGAAAGGGTTGATGGGAGCAAGAGTCTAATATTAAAGGAGCTGAGTAGTGGCGTACTTCCAAAATAAATACATCATACTAAACGAGATGATTACCCTCTGTGCAGGGCTAATTTTAAAAATATTAATCCTAATGCTTTTTATATTTTCATTTAAAATAATCTTGCAAAGTAAATTTGCCATAACGTTCCTATACTATTTCTTGGGTTATTTGATTTTACACTTGCAAGATATTTTACAATTTATTTTTTGAATTTCTAGTTCGTTACTTTTCTTCTGGCACCGGCAATTTTGAATCGTTTCCACTTGTATTGGTTCTGATCGATGCATCTACCCAGGCATGTAGTACACACAGCTTACAACGTACGTACGTATGTAGTATATTAGCGTTAC
This sequence comes from Holothuria leucospilota, assembly GCA_029531755.1. NCBI lineage: Eukaryota > Metazoa > Echinodermata > Holothuroidea > Aspidochirotida > Holothuriidae > Holothuria > Holothuria leucospilota. The sequence goes on along the minus strand of CM055966.1, from coordinate 16,227,199 downwards.
TAGTGGCAAGGCACAAACCTATTTCGCGCATTATCTGCAGGAGGTTCATGAAGAACATTGCCGATTTTGGAGGTATTGAAACTGTTTTTTTCGATCAATGAGTTTGTCTTTCGTGGTAGGCCTAGACCCTAACGCTAGCCTAAGTTAGGCTAACGTAAGTACTGGTAACGACAGTAACAAGTGTACTGTTGCACCAGACACACTGCATGCTTGGCTTTGATAAGTATCGGTATCGGATCGAATCGATAAACCAAGAAGCATAACCGGATGTGACGTAACGAAGTCGGCGGGTCCGAGAATTTATTCTACTTTGGCGGCTACTCAGCTCCTTTAACAAATTTCTGTCGATGCATATATTTTGTGAGGTTTCAAGCTCGTGAGTCATAATAGCGGTCATTATTTTTGAGAAGTTTGGAATAATCCACAAAAGGAAAGGTTTAACTTTTTCAAATTTATTAATAAAATATAAGTGAAATGGACAACAAGTCAAGCACTGATTGTACCATGGAGCTATAGCTTCATGATTGTACTATTTTAAAATAAATGCACTAAATGTCAATGAATGTAAAGTTTTAAGCGTTCTAGTCTACTACTACTACTACTTGTACTACTACTACAACTACTTGTACTACTACTACTACAACTACTACTACTACTCATACTACTACTACTACTACTACTACTACTACTACTACTACTACTACTTCTCAAACTACTACTAATACTAATACTACTACTTGTACTACTACTACTTGTACTACTACTTGTACTACTACTACTACTTGTACTATTACTTGTACTACTACTTGTACTACTAATACTACTAATACTTGTACTACTACTACTACTACTTGTACTACTACTAATACTACTGCTGCTGCTACTACTCTACTACTACTACTAATACTACTACTAATACTTGATCTATTTCTACCCAGTTTTAGCCTCGCATTGTTATCGACTTACCTCGAGTTTTTACTACGGGACCAGATTTAAAAGTGCCATTTTGTCGACAAAAGAATTTCTGTTTCTGTCATTTTAATAATAGTATAGGCCTACTTCTATTTCTCCACCCTTTCTATCTTGTAAAAGGGTTTTACCCACAGATTTATCTCTTTGTAAACATTTTTAAGTACGTTAAAGTTGAGTTGATATTGATAATTTGTTAGAATTTTGAAGGGTACTTTCACATGACAATGCTTATAATTAGCATAATTAGTCGAGTTTCACATCCAAGACTCATACAAATACTTAAAATTTGGAACTTTTAGACCTTTGCTTGTAATTGTGATATATAGCTATGAGTAATACTAATGTGAAAAAGTGTCTGGTCACGAAGTTTTGAAACCCGAATTGAATCGGTAATATTCATAAGAAGGGAACATGTTTGAAAAACAATCTCTTACATACATGCTGTGCATCTTCTTTTACAGCTAAAATCCCGGGTTGGCAGGCACAAAACGGGAAAAGGGTATTAGTCTGCTTGGCTGCTTTGCTTGTTTTGTGGTTTCCTTGCTGCTTTTGTTCTGGCAAGATAAGCAAACTCCTCCAAGGTGTGCAAGCAGCATTTAGAGTGAAAGACGTGTATGAGTGATTTCAACAATGGTCTAGTTTAGGGATGACAGAAGATGCAGTTCACACTAGCTAGATGGCAAGCGCCAAGTAATTACTCACTTGGATGCACATTGGGCTGATAGAGCTGAGATGCATCACCTTGTGTTGATACAAGAGATACGCTGTGGTCAGCTCCTTGATAACTTTGGGATAAAACAGGATTCATGTCATGTATGGGAGAAAACTGACAGGATATGACAAGATCAAACCAGCTTAAAACATATATATTCAGCGACTTTGTATGTTGCTGTGTAAGAAATGCAGTACTACAAAAGTGGACATATTGGAACTGTTTGTGGAGTTCTGCTTGGGTAGCAATTGAGCCAGTGTCAAATAGTTTGTGGTTATAAGTGCTCTGAATATAATGGAACCCACTATGATTTAGATCTTAAAACTGATATGACACAGGGAGATCGTTAGTGGGAAAATCATCACAAAATTAAATCAATTGTTGCAATTTCAGCTATTCTAAACTAATGTGTACGACTATGTCACAAGGAATTTTATGACAATTCACAAACTACAACTCCCATAGTGGTTTTAATTGAAAGTTCTCGCAATCGAACACTGTAACATTTACCTCAAAATATCACATATCATATTGAATGTTGTTGTGGAAGGTTTTTCACAAGTCATATTTAGACACTCTGCAAAATTCCTGTATTGTCACTGCAGAAACCTGTAAAATGACATTTCAATATATTGCGAAATACTTCATTACTTCTTTAGAAATACTGAGTTTTATTTTAAATGACCTGCAAAATTACTGCAGGAACAGGTAAATGTACTTTCAACATCCTGCAAAGATCCTTTACTACTCTTTAAGAAACACTGCAGCTTTCCTTCATATATCCTGCAAAATTGGTCCCACGGAAATCCTGTAAGAAAAGCAAGAGGTTTTGCTGCCAAAAACCTGCAGGAAATTTTAAGAGCTTATGCAGGATTTTTTTGTCTGGGGTTGGCTAAGAAACTACCACCCCTTAAAATGGTGACATGGTAAATGCGGTTAATGCAAAATTACGCTGGAAACACATTTTGACAGTTTTTTTTTAGTTTTCCGTACAAAAGGAATCCACCCCCCTAAGAGTGTCCTTTCAATTAGATGTGAAAAGACTAGCATGAAGAAAACTTTAGTAGCCTGTTTCTCGGCTAAAAATTGCTAAGAATCCCTTCCAACCAGGAGTTAATATAGTTCTCCTTTAACGATAAAGAGGCAAAAATAATACATCCTTTCTATTCTCCCAACCCTTCTGTGAATGCATACACTGTAACATTTCAGCTTTGTGTCAACCGCTGGATGTCCTCTTTTGCTGTTTGGTACATCTTCTTTTTATTTCTATGGCCTGTTATGATCCTACGTCCTTTGGTATTTACTGTATTACGGAACAAGAAACTGTCCTTTAAACTATCACATGAAAAACCATCATACCCTTGATGAATATAGATCAGGGGTTTTATTTCTTTCTCTCTAAGATGATGTTGAAATGCAGGGTATTCTCCTATAAGGGTTCAGACGAAATTGTTCTGTAAGTAGTGTACAAATTCTATGCAGCATGACCGATGAAAAGATGTGTCATTATTACAGGCCTTTAGATATGCTGTAATTAGAAATCCTTCGTTGGTTTGTGAAATGAATAACATCTACCTGTATGAATAGTTCTAGTAACTTTTCAGTCCGAATCACAATGTTCCTCTTCCACTCACTTAAGTGTCGGAGAAATTCTTCCAGCTACATAAACATTGGGTACCCGTTTCCCTATTTAGTGCTTACTTATTTCCAGCTCGCCTGGTTAGGTAGGAAATATTCCTCACATGTGAACACTGTGCCATTCTGATAGATGTCTAAATCCTTTTCTGTCAATACCTTTCTTTATTTCCTTGCCGAAAGCGAAAGGAATCAATGAAATCATGCTGGCCAGTCTACGTGTGTGCGTATGCATGAACATTTGTGACGTTTAGCTTGTAAAAACGATATCTCAAGATAATAATGAAGGATACTTCTCATATTTGGTATATAAATTTATCATGTTAAGAGGAAGACCTTGTGAGCACGATACTTTAAGATAGGAATGATGGAAACATGTCAAAATTGGTATATAGGAAATTGTCATATTGCGAATTCAAAAAGAACCATACTGTTTTTGGTGGAGACCTGAAATCACCAGAGTTAAAACTACAAAAATCTTGTTAACCTCTTAAATACACATTATCTCAAAATAGACAAGATGGATACTTTCCATTACTGAGTCACCAGACGTCCAATCCGAAACAACTGTAAAAATGATATTTTATGGAAAGAATGATGGATACTTAACAGACTTGGTATATAGCTTTTTCAAATTAGGAGAAAGATCACTATTGGTTTTGGTGGAGGACAAAGGTCATCTAGGTCACCAGACGTCAAACTACGAAAACAGTGTAAACTGTTGGAAATACGATATTTCAAGGATAGACAATGAACCGAACCTCCAAATGTTGTCGTAGTGTCCAACATAATGGGAAGGCTGAATGTTTGCACCATTTTAAGGATAAACTCCCCTTTTCTTAGCAGTGAAGCAAATCGTCTGTGCTTTTCCGTTCAGTTTGCATCACAAATTGTTCATTAAGCTATGAAAATGTTTGTAAATCCTTCGTAAACCATCAACGTTTTCGCGCGCTTCGTGAGCTTTAACCTTCAGTTCTACTTTTTTAAAAATATTCAGAAAAAAACTCGATTAGAATTTCCAAACTTTTTTTTACAAAGGCACAAATACGGCTTATATGACAATTCTTATCCGAAATTTCGACGACTTCGCCGTGTTTTACACTTCATGCTTGATGACCGTCATTAGCTTGATAATGCATGGAATTATTTAAGCGAGAAGTATTTTCCGTATAAAAGTGGGGTAAGTCCACGGTCAACCGTCGACTGTGTGACGATCTTATATTATTCAAGCAATATTTGTAGCGTAATGTAGGCCAGCATGATTTGAAATTTAATATCCATTCAAGGATTATTCAGTGCTTTTGCAGAGAATATGCAGTAGGAACTTGCTTATTAATCCTCTACCCCTTTTGTTATACCCTTACTCCTCTCCCGGTCATTCCAACACTGGAAGCCGTTCATTTGAATTCCCGTTAAAAATTAGTAAACTAATTTTTTATGTTGTTCGTAATTACCCCAAAGCTTCCAGGAGGCCCTGAGCCGGTCTCATGGTACCAGCATTGGAGGGATGCCACGTCGCAGCCATAATAATAGTAAACAACGATTATTTCTGTTATCCGTTCAAAACCACAGATAAGCCACAGATAAAGCATCTAAGCCACTTTACATAATAAAGTTTCTCAAGGAAATGAATTTCAACCCTACCACTTAGGCTTTACATCCATACAGCAAACAAAAATAAAAACAATTTACTAAAGTATGTAATTTTTCAACATAATTATGATCATTTTCAAACTTTGTCAAAGATAGCATCATATTGCAACTCAGTATGTCAGCAGCCTTTGACCAACACAAATTTTTGAAAGGATCCCCTCCCGGCATACCCCTCCTTCGGGACGGCACCTTAACATTAGATGACAAACGAAGTGTCCACCAGATTGCAAGCTATCGTAGGTACAAATACGCACACTTACACCGATTTTCTGGCTTATCTGGAGTGGGATTACTATTCCATCTTCTTTGTTGCCCTCAGTGATCAAAACTTGGCGGAGCCACAGGAGCCATAACTGAAAAATTACTGATTCCTTTCTGAATGTGACAGCCATTAATGTCTGTCTTTTACTTTCTAGGAGTGACCAGATCGAACAATTTCATGGTTAATTCTCAAAAAGTCCTCATGACGCGAGGGAGTAACGCCTCTGTTATCATGTTTCGCGGATCACTCGTGCCTTCCGCACTTAGTGGACCCCTTTTTAAAATTCTACATCCGCCCCTCATTACAACTGTGGTAAATTCATTTGTGATTCCAATTTTATTTACCTAATGATGGACTTGTGTGAAGGATGCATTGACAATATTATAATTAAAAACACCTTGCTATTTACGTTTGTGTTGATGACGTAGTGTAAATCTTCGGCTTTCCTTTCTCGTGTTAGGAAAAATGAATGTTTTTCATACTTGACGTGTTAATGCGTTATACCTAGAGAATATATACTTGTTGTTTTCGGCACAGATCAAAAATTATCGGAGGTCACCGGCGGTGAAGCCACGAAAATTTTGTAAACTGAGGTATCACATCCTCAGTATGTGAACGCCACATACTAATTACAAGGAGCCTATTGTTTTTGATGGAGGTGAAAGTTCATTTGACGTCATAGAGGTCGTTTGGTGAAAACTTTGTTCACACGATATATCAAAACGGGCAATCTTGATGCGGATCATAGTAAGCATATGGATGCCCCCATATTGCGTTTAATAATTCAATCGAGTCAAAGGTCAAATGTGGTAAGTGGCCGTGAGGGATCTAAGGCGCAGGTGGTGGACGACCCATGTTTTAAAAGAGCCTCATTATTTAAGTTGAGGTCAAAGAACATGTGGGGTCACCAGAAGTCAAATTGTATAAATATGGTAACACATGATATCTCCAGAAAGAATAACTTTGAGGGATAAGCCCCAATGCAACAAAGCATTTCCTTTCGACAAGGAATCTCAATGCTTTGAACTTTCTTGTTTTAACTTTACTGCTGGCAATTTGAAATTCTTTTATAACCCAACATCCTTGGTTCTTCTGCCCTTTTGGTAACCGCTCGATTGGTCAGTAGACATCTTCAAACGCAATAAGAAAAATTCTGAAACCACTTTTTAAATGTGCTTTAGTGTTATGTCATCTGGATATGTCTTTAGCATCCCTTTAAATTATACAGAAGACGTTTTACAAACATGGCTTTAATGTTAAAGTAAAATATTATATAACAGCACCTTACGGCCATAAAAATAGTACAGCAAATAACATTGAAATAGTTTGCAGCTAAGCTGGGTCCTAAAGAACGCAACAAGACATGATTAACTGTTACGTTATTAAAGTACAAGAATATTGCAATCGTTGGGACAGAAGGCAGCGGGGTCTAAAATTCAGAAGAAGTACTACAATTTGGATTTACGTAGAACAGTTGTCTAGGCAAGCGCTTCTCAAACCGTGGGCCGCGAAGCTCTGCCAGGTGGGCCGCGAGATACGCCATAAAAATTAAAAAATAAAAGAAAAATAGAACAAAATAAAAAAATAAAGTGATGTTATATTTCACACTGATTCTAGTCCTGACTGTCATGTCCGATCGGTCCGAGTCGGTCAACAGAGCTAGAGCACGCATAGCGTATGAATGTGTTTCCAATGCCGTGCTGCAATGTGAATGCATACAGCTAGTATGCATGCGCTGCATTGGTTGTTTACGTGTATGGTCGATCTAACTGTGATGTGAGCCCCCAGCTGATTAGTAGTCATATCTTTCTCATAAACTTTTTGTAAGGTGGGCCTCAGAAACATTCTGAAAGTCAAAGTGGTCCTCGGGTTAAAAAGGGTTGAGAAGTGCTGGTCTAGGCCAAATTGCAACATAGTTACTGAACTTCTTTTAACACTTAAAGGTTCATTTTATTCACCCGTCTACTTCAATTTGAAGGAAATATAATTCCAATACTCATAGTAACCTCCTTTAAATTACCACATTGGCTACCTAAAAACGTATGTACTGCTACCTTTGCGTCTACGAAAAGAGCTCTTTGGTTCTTCTACACGTGATGCAAATTACAAAATTCAACCATTAAATAGGCCTAGGGCCTACGCGCTACTACTGGTTGTCGATTGTGCGAGGCTTTGGATGAATGGGTACACTGTTAAAAATTGTCATGAATTTACGAGACTTTTCCGTAAACATACAGAAATTATGTTGTTTTACTACGGAGTAATGTTGTTTTATATTATTTTGTGTTCATACAAGTATTTTGTAGTAGAACAGCACTTTCTTGTTGTAGCCATACGGACATTTACCTCGTTTATTGTCATAAACTCAACAACCGTCGAAAATGTAAACGTAGGAAAATATGAATATTATTTAAAAAAGAAAATTTTAATTTAATGGGTTTTGACAGTGTTAGTCAGCCCGAAGTTAATTTTTTAAGTATATCATCAAAATTTACTATTCTGTGGAATGTCATGAATATTTATTCCATTGATCAGGCCAGATTGGCATTTATTAAAAGTTAAATGGTTCAAGTAATTCCTTCAAACACTGATGTACTGCATTTTGATTGGAAATTGCATCACTTTTCGCCATTGAGACTAGTGCTGAATGTTAGAAGTGGATAACTTAGTTTCGATGTGATAATTCTTTTAGTTATACCCGAATGCTTATACTCCTAAATATTTAAGTTCCATTCATACATAACCTTGTTATTATGTTTTAAGGGGAGACAGTTAACCCCGTCTCCCGAGGCGATTTTCAAGTGATCACTCTGCTTGTTGTAGACTTGTAATAAATATGTATTAAATATACATTATAGTTATAGTACATTTGTTTAATTTTAAGTCAGTCTACAAACGGTAATCTTGATGTGTTGATTGCAACATAGTTGCTGTTAATCTACAGACAAAGTCTGTATATAAACACATAAGGTGCTGTATTTGTACAACAAATTTGATTAAAACCAATTGACAACAGTTTTGTTGTAAATCTACAGAAATGTTTTTAACAGTGTACAAATATTATCATTAGCCCCAAAGTCCGAGGTTCAATTTAACAAAGTAACCAGGAACTTTTCCTCCAACAATATCTTTGGCCTGGACGTGTTCTATAGTATAATAGAGAACATCTCTTAAGCATTCCTTTATTATTTTTATCATAACTATATGAGTATGTTTCAACAGAGATTTCCTCCTGAAAGGTTGCAAAAATACTTTTGTTTTAACGAAGTAACCAGGAACTTTTCCTCCAACAATACCTTTGGTCTGGACGTGTTCTATAGTTTAATAGAGAACATCTCTTAAGCATACCTTTATTATTTTTTATCATAACTATATGAGTATGTTTCAACAGAGATTTCCTCCTGAAACGTTGCAAAAATACTTTTGTTTTTTGAAAAGTGTTTTCAGAGTAACAATATGGTGATATAAAAATACTAATAATTTACGATCAATAGTTGTCCTCGGTAATAGTCACGCGACTTTTAAAACTCGAGATTCCAACATACACGCTTTATATACGTCGAGTTTACTAATCTGAGCCCATCGTTTTCCTATGCATCTTCAAATATTCTTTTTGGGTTTAGCCAATATGTTTTATATATTATTTACTAGTTACGTTCCTTAGTTTCTTCTTTGCTATTCAATGTGAATTTCCTGGTCTAAAATTCTAACTCTTCCTCAAAGTCTGATCAGGGAGTTGTTCCGGATGGAGTTCAGAAAATACGCACTTGAGGACATTTCCATTGAACAGGTCCTTTAGTTCCTCTTCTAGATGATTTCTTTGACCTAACCTTCCTTATCAGAGTGATCCTTTGATACTATTGTAATCCTCGACAAAGATTTTATGAAGACAATGCTTTGAAATGATTTACTCCACGGACAGATGTTAAACCTTTGTCATCTTTCTAATGTAAACGACTGTAACTGTACTTTTTGGGGGTCCAATTTCTTTATTATTCTAATTTTCATGCAATCCATGTAAAGTAGCATCCCTTTTCGGTGAAGCCGGTAAGTCTACATTTTATCTACAAAAGTTACAAAAGTTTCGCATTGTTCCTAAAATTAAGAATTGTGGATTCATGTTCAGTAAGTTATTTGAACTTTAACTGAACCCTGTTGAAAAGTGTAAACTGGCGTAAAGAGATGAAATAATTTTTGTTTCGTTGCCGACTGGTAATATCATGGCAATGGACAACATTATCCAAAACTGTTTAAGGAGTAGCAGACGACAAAAACAATTTTCGTCACATATTGTAGTCCCTTTCAAGTGTTGAGGAATTTGATAGAGCGGGACAAACGGGAGATTATTGTCGACAAACGACATAGTGTCAAAGGAGGGGGAAGTGTTTATACTCCATCCGTAACAACTTCCTGGTCTGATGTACAGGAATAGGGTTTAGATTTTGATAGATACTTCAAAATATAGCCTTTGAATAACAAATAATACTTAGTTACTTTTCAAATTTAATCGCTCATGCATCCCCAGAATTGATTGTTTGCTTACACACTTTCTATTTCAATGTGAATTTAAGAAAATTTTTACTTAGAGGCAGGACGCTCTTAGTGTTTTCTTTTTCTTTTTGGTGACGGAGATAGTGAACAGGGTGAACCACAAAGAAGTCCCACCATCTTGTTGATACTTGTCAAATTAGCAGCTCTCTTATTTCACTAATTACATGTTCTACTGTACTCATATAGCGTATGAAAAAAAAAAGCAAAAACACTTTCAGTGAACAATGTTGCAGTCTCTGAAACGAGGATTGTCTGCGTCACAACAGCCTAACGATATTTAATAAAATCTAGTGTACATTCAATTATGATTCTCAACAGCCAATTACAGCTCTACCTTAACAATCCTTGCAAACCTGACATTGACACTTGATGGTAGTAAATTCTGGTGATAAACCACTGGAGCAGGTTCATTATATTGATGACAGAGAATAAACTTGTGGTTTGCATCTGTTAGCTCAAAAGCAATGAAGTTGTTAAGACTGGAGTGCTTAAAGGTGGTACAACAGTTTTATGGCCCCATTGTGAGTGAATCATATTCATCTGCTTTGTCTTGGTTCAGACTAGAATCAGGATCTGAAGGCTAAATAACGAACTTACGAAGGATCACGGTACATAGTAAACGTGTAGAGCTGCTTGGTCGAAAGCCCGTTGCAACTAAGAATTTTGATCACACTTAATCTAGGGGTTATCCAAAAGATTTTTATCCGCAGATATGTCCCTGAGTCCGCGATCATCCAGATATTTAACAAATCGGTGCGGTGAAATCCTACATGCTTACGGAAATCGAACACGACCCTTGGCAGATCTGTATGAATTTCCGACGGCAGCTAGGCCGTAGCCTGGACGAAAACTCTAGGGAGCAGTTCATGAATCCTTTAATGTGGTTGACACCCCGAGCAGACCCTTCCTTTTTCAACTTCACCGGTGCATTGGTGCCATCCTGGGGAAGGTGCTGGTCGAGGGGAGGGGTGAAATGTAAGGACAGACTGGCTTAGGTGTAAAATGGTGCTAATTTTGGCAAAGTTGTGAACTGACTATATGCTTAGAAATTGTCATTAGTGATTTGTCTTAATTTTGGCTGGGCGAAAAGCAAGAGGTGCTGTCTAGGAGGGTACGACGCCTTCATACTCTTTGAGAAATTTTTGTCTTTGTGAGGTGGCTTGGATGCAAGATGGTTCTATCTTTCGTAAAATTTGGTTGAAAGGATTATCTGTTTAGGAAACCTCATTATGTAGTGACTGCTTTCCATTTTTGGTAGTGTGTAATTGAAGAGGATGTTACCTAAGTAGAGAGGTGACACCCCTTATCTTAAAAACAATATTGTTCTAACGTTTCTTAGACTCAAATCGTGCTATTTTGGGTGAACCTGTTAACTGATAATATATTAAAAAATCCTACTTATTCACTAAATTTTTCGGCTGTGGCATGGCACCCTTATAAAACTGGCACCAGCTGCTGCCTGTCTTTTCTTTGTAGGCCACTGTGGGAGCGACCATCGGTTGGAACATATAGGCCTTGCAAGAACACGTTTGGTCGGAATACCTCCCAGATCGGGAAGATGGTACACTTTAGACCTTGTGAGTTGCAGGCTTAACGAACTCTATTTTAAGATTTCATTCTTTAGAAACAAAATTGAGATTTAAAGAAGAAAGGGGAAAGGGTAGATTGGATTAATATTAAAAGTTACCTTACAAGCTCTTTGAGTTTAACATATAAGAAAAGGTAACCATGCATTAGCGATTTTAGAAAAGGATGTTGTGGCAAGGTACTGAAAATAATACTAAATATTTTCAGCCTGCTTATATACAGGTATATTTAAGCTATTTAAGAGGGAATCAGTAAGGCCTCCGTTTACCGCCGGGATAAATTGCTGTCTTACAAACCTAAAGTTGAAAACTCATGTATCCCGGTGGTTTTTGATTATTCCTCTAAAATCGAGGACTTAAATAAATGCATTCGTTCGGATTTTGGTATTCTTCAGAAAGACGAGTCCATCTCTGAACTTTTTGAAGACCCCCCTTTAACTGCTAGACGACGACCCCCCAACCTCAAATCTTTCCTCACATCCTCCAGGCTTCGCACTGCTGGGAGCACAGGCAACAAAAGGTGTGGCAAGCCTAGATGTCAAGTGTGCCGTTTCATTATCACCGACGAAACGTTTACTCCTCCTGGCACTACTTGTAACATCCGTCCCCCTCCCCTGAACTGTGACACACCTAATGTAGTATATTTATTGTGCTGCAATGTGTGCGAGAAAGGCAACTATGTAGGTCAGACCGGCACCAAATTTAGGCTTAGGTTTAATAACCACAAGAAAACTATACTAGATAAGTCAGTAAATTATCCTGTATCTAAACATTTTAATAGTAACGCAAACCACTCATTGTCTAATTTAAGTTTTATTCTGCTCAGTTCTAATTACCCATCTGTCATTCAAAGACTCAAATCGGAAAGCAAATGGGTGCTTAAACTGTCAACACATACCCGCGGCCTAAACAAGGACCTTGGTATCTTGAGCGATTTTCCCTCTGTGGTTTCCCGTGGAGCATCCACTGTGTACCATCATCCTTAAGATTTTAAGTTCTTTCTTTATCCGTTGTCTGTAATTAAACTATCACTTCAGATTGACGTTGATTTTGAACACAAGGTTTCCGTGGAATGACCAGTATTTACCATCATACATTTTTTTTTTCTTTTTCCCCTCTCTCTCCGATGTCTGTAATGTAAAAAACCTCTACTTTACTTAACGCTGAGGACGAAGACAGGCGTCTTCAAAATATGCGTTGTCTTGTTAACTTTTACGTGCTCTAATATTGTCATCTTTGTGGTGTTTTCTACCTACTTTTCTTGTGTGTATATATATATGTACATATATATATATACGTATATATATGTATATATATCTATATATATATATATATCTATATATATATATATATATAGGTCGAACGTGGTAAGATCGACTGTAAATGTAGGTCGAAGAGTAAGTAACTGATTCGATCTGAATTAAATTCAACCCAAGTACTGGCATAGCCTTTTGAACAAGGGAAGAATGAAAGAAGAAACCAGAAGGAAAATTGAGCCACGCGGGTTTGAACCCGGGACGGTCGCTGTCCGGGCGACTGCCTTAACCACTGCACCACCGTGACTAACGTGATTCTCGGCTTGAACCAAGGTACAAATACCGCACGCTACAATTTTCCCTCCATGTTACCACACAAAGTGTGTAAATCCCGAAACGGGTAAATAAGATAGGTCGAACGTGGTAAGATCGACTGTAAATGTAGGTCGAAGAGTAAGTAACTGGCTCAATTTTCCTTCTGGTTTCTTCTATCATTCTTCCCTTGTTCAAAAGGCTATGCCAGTACTTGGGTTGAATTTAATTCAGATCGAATCAGTTACTTACTCTTCGACCTGTTTATATATATATATATATATATATATATATATATATATATATATATATATATATATATATATATATATATATATATATATATATATATATATATATATATATATATATATATATATATATATATATATATATATACATACATATAGGTAGAGCGACGTAGCGACTTTATATGAATGAGTCAAATCAACGCTGTATTAAATAGTCGCATAGAGACCTTAGGCCATTTTTCCTCTAACAAAGCACTTGCCTTATACTGAAAGAGGATATTTATTTGTGAATGGAAAACTTAGCCTCAAGCAGGATTCGAACCAGTGACCTCCCGCATACAAGGCGAATGCTCTGACCACTGAGCCAGTGAGGCCTATGTGGTAGAACGCGGTCAACTGAGCTTAAATACTGTCGAGTCAAGCTTTCCATTGTTACGTCATAGGAACGCGTCCCATGTAGTATTGAGTAGGTAGAGTGACGTAGCAACTTTATATGAATGAGTCAAATCAACGCTGTATTAAATAGTCGCATAGAGGTAAGTGCTTTGTTAGAGGAAAAATGGCCTAAGGTCTCTATGTCTATAAAACAACACCTTGGTTGTCTACATGATCCAAAGATGTACTGAGGTCACTAATATGTAGGGCATTTACAAGCTAGACTGGCGTCAGTGTCGTGATCTTTGACCTCTGCACTTTAACCTATCGTTTTGGGAATATTCCTGGCACAAGTACCCATGACGGTGAAGCCACCTATAGGTTTGAGCTAGACTGTGTTGTTTTTTGTGCTTTTTCTTTTTTGGTCCAAGGAAAAACGTAGAAGTACAACTTCCATTTGGCTTTGCCTTGTAAGTATGTCACATTTGACCACGTGATAATTTTTAGGAGCTTTGAAATTATTCAAGTTCATTAATTATTCACTTAATGTTTTTGATTTCTGCCTATGTTGCATTGGAACGTGAAAGGTAAAAAAATATGGCATTAGAGAGTTGTGATATTTTTCCTGGTATCCACAGAACGACAAGCCCCCATTAAGTGAAGTTGCTATTGGATGATCAGTTCAGTGCCCTCTGGACAACAGAAACTAGACTAACACACAAGCACATAAAAATAATATGCCAATCACACACGAATAAAAAGCACAAAATCACCAAATGTAGGCATATATTTTTTCCATTCAATATACTTTCCTAGCCAATCCAGAACACGACACATTCCACACACCTTTCAAAACATTTGTTAGTCACTTCATAACTTACATTTTAAGTTTGATGTTATCGTCCTTTATTATTCTGTTAAGAATCTGGTAGAGACTAGGTACAAAGGATTTTTTACAACGCTTCTAAACAACACATAAGAGCTACAAACTAAGTTTAAACGGTTAGAATATTGCAGTGCCCTTTTATTATTCCTTTGCAACCTTAATGTTATATTTCTTACAACTGTAGCCAGCTCTAACCTGTAGTATTGCGGTTATTTTCACAATACATTCTCTGTTACTCTAAATAACAGATCGTTCTTTACTTTAAGGAATAAAAAAGAGCAAAATTACTGTATGAGCAATAAAAGAAGGCATCTTCATATTTAATTTCTTGTAGATAATTACGCTGTTCTAATTTTTTTGTCAAAGAAGTTGCCAATTTTTAAACTCCCTTACTTTTAACAAGTCTGTTCTGACCTTTCGTACTAATTTTGCGTCTGAGATCTCTTTGTTTGTCCGTATAGAATTATGTTACTCTTTTCTCCCTATGGAAGGTTGGCTTGTGTTTGTTGGTATTAGATTACAGAAAAGGCAGTACTAAGTCACTACACCCCTTTGTCATTTTCTTAAAGGTGGGTGCTCCAAATGGAATGAACATAAAGTTGAAAGGAAAACAAAACATCTTATAGAAAGGACGTGAGCCTGGAAGATTATAGCAGAAGTTTGCTACTATAGGGAAATGACAGCAGCCTTGTGAATAATGAAAATGGCGATACCTAAATAATTGAACATGATATGAAGATACTTTTGTAGGGGCTATAGATTCCCCTCCCATTCTTTTACGGCCGGGCTGTCACTTCAACTGAGGCTTGAACCTTTCTATCTTCTCTGAGCATGGAAAGAAAGTAAAATGTAGCTTAAGTTAGTGCACAGAGTTATATAGGAACGAATTAACATGCATATGCGGAATGTGTTTAACTCCCTTGGAAGGCTGCTGTAATGAAGTATATAGGCTTATCAAGTTTCAATAGCCGCTATTTCGCTTAGATGTCCAGAGTAATATTACCTCTTGTTGCAGACAAATTGATTTTTTCTCTGACAGATGTCTGGTTGCACACGCCACGCGAGTTGTGTGATTTTGACCCAGACCTCATTGGTTACTTTCAGAACGTCACACCAATCAGGACATTATGGTAAAACACAGCAGTCTAAGAGGAGAGTTTCGAGTAATTGTGAGGTAAGAGATATGTGACAGTTGAGATTTCGTTACATTAAGAATACCAAGTGCTTCGTAATATTTAGGTTTCCATTGTTACGGTATAATTTTGTATAATTTCGTCAGTATAATTTTAAATAATCATCCCCATCATAGGTGTATAGTTTTCATTATTTAGGAGGAATAACCACTATGACTAAATATCGAAACAATGCAAATTTTTCTCTGTATGGATTTTGAATCACCATAGAGCTACATCTCGAGCCTAGCGAAATCCAGTGTTTGGACCCCCCCCCCCCACCTCCCATCCCTCCTCTTGTTGGATAATATACCCAACACTTAGCACTCTCTCATGAAATACCACTTGGATACATTCGGGCCTATTAAGGAAGTAAGAATATGTTGGATAAGGTCAGACGAGTATTTGTAACCTCGCTGACGTTCAAACATTATTAGTATTATTGATTTATATATATATATATATATATATATATATATATATATATATATATATATATATATATATGTGTATATATATTTATATATATATATATATATATATATAGGGTCGAAATACTGCGGAGCACTAGAGTAGTATGTAGGTCGATAAAGGTTGTAAAAAGTGCCTAAAGTTTGCGGAAAATTCCACGACGTTTCGAGTATAGACTCTTCATCAGGTGGCAAAGAAATGCAACTGAATAACAAAGAAGTAGAAATAGAGAAGAAACACATTGAAGAAAGGCACGAACAAACCGGTCGCACAGAACGAACACGGTGTAAAAAAGCGAAAGAAGGCTGAAAAAACTGGTTAAAAGTAATGGAAAGGGGAACAGGTTAAAAAGGTCTATTCTAATGTTAAGACCGTGTGGGGAGAGGGTCCCGAGTTTCATGATAAGCCGGTTTTCGGCGGTCTGACGATCACGGTCAGAACCTCTGCACATTAAGGCTGCAGTAACGGCCAAGTCTTTCATTGAGCACGGTGATGGGGGGTTGAAATGAGTGGCGACCGGATAACCTTGAAGGTTTTGTTTGATGGACCTGAGGTGTTCAGTGATTCGGTCAGCCAGGCGGCGTTTGGTTTCTCCCACATACAGGCAATTGCAACGTCCACAAACTAAAATGTAAACCAAGTTTGTGGAAGTGCAGGTGAAGTGTTGGTTCACACTAAATCTGTTGCCGTTAGAACCCAAAATATTGATAAGTGTGTTCTTGCCAACCACTGGGCATGTGTTGCACCTACTACGACCACAGGGAAATGTACCTGGGGTGTTGTCAGTTGGTTGTTGTGGGTGGGAAGCCCGAACTAAGTGCTTGGAAATGTTCTTTTCAACTCTGAAGGCCGTAATGGGGGGTTCAGGGAAAAGGTCACGGGTTGAAAGGTCTTTTCAAAGAGTCTCTATATTCCTGTAAATGTCCATTTTTGAAATTCACACATTGTATTTCTGACACTTCAGTGGTTTTCCTCGACCTTCAATTGTCAATTTGCGACCGTAAAATCAAGTCAAACCTACATTTTAAACCCACCGATTCC
Source organism: Holothuria leucospilota (assembly GCA_029531755.1). NCBI lineage: Eukaryota > Metazoa > Echinodermata > Holothuroidea > Aspidochirotida > Holothuriidae > Holothuria > Holothuria leucospilota. The sequence goes on along the minus strand of CM055966.1, from coordinate 16,210,064 downwards.
CATAACTACCTTTTGTACCCATCCAACCATCCCAAATCCTGTACCAAATCCATCCCGTACTCACAACTTTGAAGGGCCAGACGGATTTGCTCAGAAGATTCTGATTTTTCAGCCGCTTCAAAAAATATCATTCTTTGAGAAGCGTCAGTATCCCACTAAAATCCTTACCGGTGCTCTAAATAGAATCCAAGGAATCGACAGCGCGGAGGCTTTGAGTAAGAAGTCTAACACGTCTACTAATCTACGCATTCCTTTGGTAATTTCCCATCACCCATCGGTACGCCCCATCATTCGTGCCATTTATAGGAATATAGAGACTCTTTGAAAAGACCTTTCAACCCGTGACCTTTTCCCTGAACCCCCCATTACGGCCTTCAGAGTTGAAAAGAACATTTCCAAGCACTTAGTTCGGGCTTCCCACCCACAACAACCAACTGACAACACCCCAGGTACATTTCCCTGTGGTCGTAGTAGGTGCAACACATGCCCAGTGGTTGGCAAGAACACACTTATCAATATTTTGGGTTCTAACGGCAACAGATTTAGTGTGAACCAACACTTCACCTGCACTTCCACAAACTTGGTTTACATTTTAGTTTGTGGACGTTGCAATTGCCTGTATGTGGGAGAAACCAAACGCCGCCTGGCTGACCGAATCACTGAACACCTCAGGTCCATCAAACAAAACCTTCAAGGTTATCCGGTCGCCACTCATTTCAACCCCCCATCACCGTGCTCAATTAAAGACTTGGCCGTTACTGCAGCCTTAATGTGCAGAGGTTCTGACCGTGATCGTCAGACCGCCGAAAACCGGCTTATCATGAAACTCGGGACCCTCTCCCCACACGGTCTTAACATTAGAATGGACCTTTTTTAACCTGTTCCTCTTTTCATTACTTTTTACCAGTTTTTTCAGCCTTCTTTCGCTTTTTTACACCGTGTTCGTTCTGTGCGACCGGTTTGTTCGTGCCTTTCTTCAATGTGTTTCTTCTCTATTTCTACTTCTTTGTTATTCAGTTGCATTTCTTTGCCACCTGATGAAGAGTCTATACTCGAAACGTCGTGGAATTTTCCGCAAACTTTAAGCACTTTTTACAACCTTTATCGACCTATATATATATATATATATATATATATATATATATATATATATATATATATATATATATATATATATATATATATATATATATATATATATATATATATATATATATATATATATATATCAAATTAGGATAGCGTAAATGGGGCATCACAGATCATTATTCATACTGGACAAAATGGCACCTCGTTCTGACCCAAAGTTTAACCAAAACCCTGATACCTTCCACTTGTTAAACCTGTAACCTTTATGATTTCCTGAAGGACGCCACCGGAAGTGGCAATATGTTTGGTGGCTGATTCTTGGAGGGAGCAGACTTATCACATGGGAATAAACTGCTGGAAGAAAATCTAGTCAAATCTCGGCGTGTTTATTTTATTCTCTCATGGTAGCAGAGCCTGGTTCAAAATGAATGACAAATTCATCAATCCTCCTAAGGTTTCACAAAGATTATTCAGTGTGGAGACAAGAAATCGATCTTTGGTCGCGAATCACCGGACTGGCTAAAGCTAAGCAGGGAGTTGCACTATGCTTAACACTTGAAGGTAAGGCAAAGGAAATTGGCCTAGAAATAGATGTTAACGAACTTTCCGCCGATGGTGGGTTAAAAATCCTCCTTGATAAACTGGACTCCCTCTTCTTAAAGGAATCCAAAGAGAAGACCTATGAATATTACAAAGCGTTTGATACGGTTAATCGAAGTAACACTACCGCCATGTCGACGTACATTGTTGACTTTGATTCGGCATACACGAAATTAAAAAAGAATAACATGGCGCTGCCAGAACCTGTGCTGGCATTTAAACTGTTAGACGGTGCTAATTTGGCACAGAGTCAAAGGCAAATGGCACTCACAGCTTGTGCAGAACTCACTTACGATTCGATGAAACAATCTCTAAGGAAAATATTTGGTGGTACTATTCCTAACAGTAACGTTAGTAACGATAATGTTACAGCAGATTCAAATAACAATGCCAGCCACGAATCACATAGTGACATACCAGTGAGAGTGAAGCAAGAGGTGCTATATTCAAGCTATCGTAATGGCAGCAGGGGGTTTTCAAGGGAAAACACACCACGGCGTAATTCTAGTAACAATTTCAACAAAAAATTGAACCCGTTAACCGATTTGGGAGAATGAGATGTAGGATTTGTCAGTCCATATTCCACTTCGCAAAAGATTGCCCAGATGCAGACAAAGTGAATATTAGTGAGGATTGTGTTGATGATACAGTAACAGCAATCACTACAGCAGGTAGGCCTTCTGGGGAGGCCACAGAGGGCAACACTGACATGGAAACTGTAAATATCACATTTTTATAAGAAAGTGAAGCCATTGTATATGTGGCAGAAGCATTTGGGACAGCAATACTAGATACGGCGTGCACTAAAACTGTCTGTGGGAAGGACTGGTTGGAAAACGTCACCCTAATGGGAGGAATTGTGAAGTCTTCAGAGAAGAGCAGTCGCCCATTTAAGTCTGGGCATGGATCAGTCGTAAAGTCTACAGAGAAGGTAATAATTGAGGCCAAAATTGGTAAAACAAAATGTAACATTTTGACAGAAGTGGTACCTATCAACTTGCCACTGTTACTTAGGAAAGAATCGTTAAAGCGTGCTGAAACACACTTGAACATTCATCAACATAAAGCAACAATGTTTGGAGAGAAGATACAGTTGGAAATGACGTCTACCGGCCACTACTGTGTAGATATCATAGGACAAAGAGAGAATGAAGAGGTGATGTACAGCAAATCATCCTTCAAGGGGAGTGACAGTGACAACAAAAACAGGTTGGTGAAACTACATATTCAGTTTGGCCATGCCTCACCGGAAAGGTTAAAACGTCTGTTGCAGTCAGCAGATATTAATGACTCACATTTGTTTGAACTCTTGTAGGATGTTGTTCGAGAGTGCCAAACCTGTGTAAAACACAAGAAAGCGCCCTCAAGACCAGTGGTAGGCCTCCCAAGAGCGAGAGACTTTAATGAATGTGTTGCTGTGGACCTACACCAGTTAAAAGACAGACTCTGGTATTTACATATTATTGATGAGTTCAGCAGACTAAGTGCAGGTTGTATTATCAAAAGCAAAGATCCAGAAATTTTTGTATGTATGTTTATTAAGCACTGGATCGGAGTTCATGGTGCACCCAAGAAATTGTTCAGTGACAATGGTGGTGAGTTTAATAATGAGGTAGTCAGAGACATGTGTCAAAACTTCAATATTGAAGTTGTGACCACACCTGCATATAGCCCATGGAGTAATGGCATTTGTGAGCGCCATAACATGATATTAACAGGCATTCTTACGAAATTGCAGGATAGTCATGGCTATGACATCGAAACTTCCTATTGTTGGGCTTTAATGGCAAAAAAATGTCTACTGAATGTAAATGGCTTCAGTCCTTACCAAATTGCTTATGGTAGAAATCCCAATTTGCCTTGTTCTGAATCTGATATGCTACCTTCCCTTGAGGGTGAAACTATCTCTCAAGTAATTGGTACCCATCTCAATGCCATGCACAACGCTAGACAAGCATTCATCAAGGCTGAAAGTTCTGAAAAAATTAGAAGGGCACTAAAGAAAAACTTAAGGTTGTCAAGCGGTCCCTTTGAACCAGGGGATAAAGTATACTATAAGAGGCCAGATGGTGAAGCTTGGAAAGGTCCAGGTACAGTTATTGGATCTGATGGGGTGCTTGTATTTGTAAGACATGGAGGCATAGTCGTGCGGGTACACAAGTGTAGACTGCAAAAAGTGTCAGATAGTATAGGACGTAGCCACCACGAAAATATTCAGTCTGACTGTAGCACTACAAAAAGTGTGGACCACTCAATCCATAATCCAAACCAGATTTTGGGCAATTGTGCTACAAAAGAAAATGTACAGTGTGAAGATGTAAACACTCCAAATGATAATGGTGATTCTCTGCTAAGTTGTAAAGACAAAGACAGTGAAAATAATAATAATAATAACAGAAGGTCAGCTAGAAAATGTAATAGGCCTAGATGGACAAAGGATTATATTCACATTGATGATGTAGATGAAACAGTTTTCAAGGTTGACAATCTGTCTGTCAAAGATGCGAAATTATGTGAACTTGATAGTTGGAAAAAATATGATGTGTTTGAAGAAGTTCCATTTAAAGGACAGAAGCTGGTTTCAACCAGATGGGTATGTACACTAAAGTCAGGCAAAAGTGGGATGGAACCCAAGGCTAGATTAGTTGCTAGAGGTTTTGAAGAATTTCTCCCAGGAATTGATAAAGATTCCCCAACTTGTGCCCATGAGTCACTTAGACTAGTTCTAGCAGTACTTGCCCAAAAACAGTGGGAGTTGAGATCAATGGATATCAAAACAGCATTTCTTCAAGGACAACCCATCGATAGAGATGTGTATCTATTGCCACCTGTAGAGGCCAACAGCCCCCCTGATATTGTGTGGAAGCTTAAGAAGTGTGTATATGGATTAAATGACGCTTCCCTTAGTTGGTATAATAGGGTCAAAACTTTAATGTTAGATTGTGGAGCAGTCATGTCCAAAGTAGATCCTGCTGTATTTTATTGGCTAGACAATGATAATTGTGTGTATGGAATCCTTGCTTGTCATGTTGATGACTTTGTCTGGGGTGGAACTGCTGCATTTGATGCTGTGGTTGCAAAAATTAGGGCCTCGCTCAGTGTGGGCAAGGAAACTGCTAAAGCTTTCAAATATTGTGGTATGGAACTAGAAACTAATCAACAAGAAATTTATCTGCATCAAGAGTCTTACATTGATTCACTTACTCCTATTGAAATTGGTGCTGAGATGGCGATGGAGAAAGATGCTGGGTTAACCCCTTCTGAAACTTCTGCAGTCAGGTCAAAAGTAGGTCAACTTCTTTGGGTTGCTCACCAAAGTCGCCCAGATTTATTGTTCGATGTAACAAAAATTGCAAATAATAGAAGTTGCGGTACAGTTGGTGACATTTTAGATATTAACAAAGTAATAGGAAAGGCTAAGACTACCCCATCTCGATTAAAGTTTCAAAAACTTTGCGAGAGTGATGATAAACTTAATGTTGTTGTCTACACAGATGCTGCCTTAGGTAATATGCCAGATGGTGGTAGCCAAGGTGGATTCTTGATCATGCTTGTTGGCCCCTCCACCAAATTTTCTCCAATATGGTGGAACTCTAAGAAAATTCGCAGGGTGGTAAGAAGCACCCTTGCTGCCGAGACACTTGCCATGGCAGAGGGCATTGACACCAGCTTATTTGTGTGCACTCTATTATCAGAGTTGTTATATGGTACTTCTGATCCATCGTGTATACCTGTTACCTGCTTCACAGATTGCAAATCTCTTTGGGAAGCTGTCAGATCACATAAATCAGTAAGTGAGAAAAGACTCCGTCTAGACATGAACGGCATAAAGGAGCTCTTAAATGCTGGTCAAATTAAAACAGTTGAGTGGGTTAAAACAGAGCAACAACTGGCTGATTGCCTAACTAAGCAAGGAGCTTCTGCAGGATTCTTAAGAAGAGCCTTGCAGACTGGTATACTGTGTTAGAGATGTCAGTTGTAGATTTTCATGTTGTTTTCCTGTAATCTTTTCTTATAGGCTATCTCTCTATATATATATTAAAAAAAAAACCGCACGAGTTTGTTAAACCTGTAACCTTTATGATTTCCTCAAGAACGTCACCGGAAGTGGCAATATGTTTGGTGGCGGATTGTTGGAGGGAGCAGACTTATCACATGGGAATAAACTGCTGGAAGAAAATCTAGTCAAATCTCGGCGTGTTTATTTTATTCTCTCACCACTTGCCAAACCATGTTGCTTGAAATGCTACAGCCATAAAGGGAATGTTACATAACCCAAAACATATTTTGAAATAGCCCTATAGTTATTGCAAGTTCATTGACATCAATTCAAAGATGTATCACCTTGATTGGCCAATGATTTCTTGCCCAGCTCAGTATTAGAGCAGACAGCTGACACTGTCGTACTAGTCTTGTGCTTATATACAGCGATATCCCAAAACATTTTAGACGTTTCCTCGATCTCGATTTACACAGCAGGACAGCGTTTTCCTTGGTTCCAGTGATTACCACACTTACAGTGGACATCTATCCCCACTCTTTTTAGGACCGACTGTGACGGTTATGCCATCATGTTTGCTAAAATTCGCCTTCTTACAGGAATTAGCGTTGAAACGAATATCGAAATTTACTAAAGTGGTTCAGGTTTTGGGAAAATATGATTCATTTACAGTGAAATGCCAGGCAGTAACGGGAAACTTCGAAACATCAATGTAAATCAGTTCCTGTGGTTTCAAGACGTTAAAAAATAGCCCACTTCATACCGTCTTAGCCCAGTTCATTATGCCGGTCTCCAAACGGAGGGATGTTTGATCTGTCTTTCTCCATCTTCGTCTTGTTACACCTTTCTGGATAAGTTAGGGGTTCCCTTTAAAATCAAGAAATAATTCCTTTCAGTAATTTAAGAAATCAAAATATAGACGCGAAACATAAATACAGATGTCGTATCTTCATGACAAATTGATCCCCTGAAAATTGTCAGCTACCTTTTTGCCATCTCCATTGCAGCAAACGCCTTGGACTAAATAGTTAAAACCGTAACAATGTCATGCTAAGGTAAAATTACAAAGACAACTGATTCGACAAAATCAGATGTAAATTTCTCTCTGCATCTTGAAATTGTACAAGGACATACAACATGAGGCTTCTATGCAACTTGTATTTTAATGTAACCATTGATTATAGTGACTATATGATGCAAGCAAGGGGTAAGCACTATCAGTGTGTTACTGTCTGTAACGTGGGTGGCAAAGAGCCCTCTTGCGGAGATAAAAATAGCCTTGGGCGATGAGGTTTTAAACAAGATATTCCTCAATAGAACAATAAAAAGGTGAGATTTGAAGACAGGTTTCTTTTAAATAAACCAAATCAGCATGTAGGGGAATCATCTGTTTAACTAATAATGAAATCCAACTTAACACTGGACAATTATACGTCTAAACCCATTACCGCGAGAATTTGGCCCCCAGAAAACAATTGCTGCTGTGCACTCACTTTACTTATCGTCTTTTGCAAAATGTGTCTATATGTTTCAATCTTACTTGTGACCGATTGATTTTCGAAATTGATTTTTTAAAACTTTAACTATGAATCAAAGAAGGAACCAAAAGGATATCTCATGTCTCACTTCTGCGCCCCTCCGGATCCTTTCTCTACCCCGAGACATAGGTGAAAACCCGTTTCAACGTGATGATATTGATTGGCATTGTATGGGTGTAGTCACAAGGCTAAAGGAAAAGCGGCTCCTAGCTTACGTACTTACTACTTTATACCTGGTGAAACATTGGCTGCTTTATCTACGTACTCAGAACTGATCACGTGATGCGATGGGAAATTAAACTAGCAATAAGCAGCTACAAGTTCTGCAGTGTATTGCCGTCTCACCTTGTATGTTCGGAGATTGATTGTTTCGTTTGGTTGTTCGGTTCGTTGTGTCGCTAAAACTGTGCTTTTTCATCAGGAATTGTCATGTCTTTGGAATTGGTGGCAAACACACCAAGGTGTGCTAGCAGTTATTTAAAGAGAGATCAATTTGGTTGTAGAACAGATTGAGACGCATACTGGCTGCTACTTGTTGAGTAATATGGTTATATGCAAAGAGCAAACGGAATGGTTCGCCAACTACTCCATGGAGGATGGTAAACATTATCACCGTCATCCAATTCTATTCGGTTTGGAGGCGTTGTCTCTCCTCGTCATAATGGTCCTTGGAATTGTAACAAATATTTCTATTGTTGGCGCTATATTGCGAGTGCCATCTCTTCGTCGGAACATGAACAATATTTTGATTATCAATCTAGCCATTATGGATCTCAGCGCGTCCATTGGCAGTATGCCGTTCAGCTTCTACGACCTTTTTGAGGAAGGGTATTTAATCTGTTTCCCATTGATTTGTCGGGTAAGTTGTAAAGGTATCATGTTTACTTATCGGTAATCAATCGATTCTGAGGTTTCCTAGTTTTTAGAGTGGCTATCAAGGCAACGCTGACCTAAGACAGCAAATATGTAGGTTAGCTTTAATTTGGCTACACCACTTTCGGCGCTTCGTTTACACTGATTATGACTAGCTATGAGAGCTTCGACATCTCAGGATGTAGCAAGTGGGTGGACTGGGTGGACAATGTCCAGGCAGGGAGCTGTGAGGGAAGGAGAAACATCGACTAAATCTGTCAGACAATATGTACTTGAGAATGACTTGATCCTTTTCAGGTGCCAAAATTTGATTGACAGGTCTCATTGTTCCTATTGCTGAAACACTGTTTACTTTCCCGCTTAATAAAGATTCCATCCTTTCTAAACCCACTAATCCTGAAACAAAGACCATTATCAAGATAATGCTTTGAAGATATCTGTGCAGCCGACATATGTGAAACGTTTTCACCGTTTTATATCAAAGCGACTGTACATACACACTTAAGTTGCACAATTCAATTCTTATTCTAATTGATTCATCAAGTAAAGAGTATATCCTTTTGATGAACTATTTGAGTCTAAATTTTGATGATGACATTCCAAACGATTCCGGATTGCTCCTGAATTAGCGAAACATATATCTATGTTAAAAAAGTAACATGAAACTACACTACTATTTTGAAACGTGGGACCTGACGGCACAAGATGAAATAAATTTTACTTTTATTGACGACTGGCAATGTTACTTCAATAGGTGAAATCACCCTACGAGCTCTCTCAGGAGTAGCAGACAACAATGACTTTTGTCTTCATTTGCTTAAGCTCTTTCTATTTAAGAGGAATTTCGGGAACGAGACAATGTAAAGCTTAAGTGTCGGCAAAGCACCTAGTTCAAAAGAATAACGAGCGTTGTTTCTCCGTCCCTCACAGACTCCCTGGTCCAGGTACCCCACGAATCCTGATTCCAATACATCAACAACAATGTTTGGGCCTGGCTATGATGCCCATTTTTTGTACTTAGGCCTAAACTTGACTCTGGCATAATTGTAAATATTTGGGTGGATGGTTAGAGAGGGCTTATGCTATTTGTTTTGTGATACCATTGTGTTGGGTCCCTCACTGCTCCTTGTCCATGGGCCCGTGAGAGTCTTGTTACGTTCCTGCGACATCTCAAGACATGGATGCGACCATGGATGCGAATATCCGCGATTTTCACTAGTAAAACACTGTGCGACTTTGCGTTTGTCCACGACATCTCACAACATGGATGCGGAATTCGCAGAAATTTTGAACATTTTCAAAACTGTGCGACATCGATGCGACTTCCCGGGAATTGCCACGACCTCTCTCGACCTACCCTTGCACACTGTGCGACATTTTAATGTCGCGAACGGAGTCTTCCAACATCGTGAGAAAACGCTTCCAAGTCGTAGGTCAAAAGTTGTACATGTCCCGCTAAGGAGTTTAGTAGCTTCAAACTTCCATGTATTAAAAAAAGTCATGGAAAACTCATCTTTTCCCATGAAATACTACAAGTAATATTTGCTTTGTCATGTTTGTATTGTCTTATCTGTTTATATTATAATGTCTTGCTCTTGAGTTTTTGGTGAATATTGTGTTGCTTCACTTTAACTTCAATGGGTAGTGCGACGCAGCTTTGCGAGGCACTCCGCGGCGTCCCGTTTAGCCAATCTAAAGTAGTCCGTAAACCCTTTTTTCAAACCCAAAGGTGTCTGCGCTACCCAGTATGTGATGTGACCCCCCCCCCTTATTAACACCCGGCTGCCATTTTGATGTAAATGTGTTGGATATCGCGGTGAAAGCAAAACTTTTGAAATAAACTTATCCATTTTTACTCTTGTTAGATTCATGGCATTTTTGCCATCTTAGCCTGCTTTGGGAACTTCTCAGCTGTGGTACTGATATCTATTTTTCGCTGCATTAGTATTGTGGGTCTTCACAAAATTACAATTAAACGACGCCATGTCTTTATGATGATAGCTGCTGGGTGGCTGTGTGCATCGGCGATGGTTATCCCTCCATTCACCGGAAGTGCTTCCACCAGTGTTTACACCCACGGAACCCACCACTGCTCCCCCTCGTGGGGAGACTCTTGTCTTTATTACACTTCAGGAGTAGCCCTTGTGTACTGCATAACAATACCTACTTTGGTTGTAAGCTATGGACTAATAACGTTGACAATTAAGAGAAACGCAGATCGTCTGGGAAAGTATATCAAAAGAGGTCAACAACCTGCACCTCCGAAAGGACAATTTAATGACCCTGAAATAACATATCAAGAAGAGACGGAGGATTTCGATGGGAACGTATTTGACAAAGATTCTGGGGTTTCAAATCCAGTCTTCAAACTTCATCCTCTGGATCAGGTGTCTACCATTTCGGAAAGACTTGATAGTAACCATCAAGAAACTCAATGTTCTTTTAAGGAAATCGTTGATGACACTTACAAAAGGAGACCATCCCAAAGACGATTACCGCAGTACCGTCGTTATGACAAAAGGGTTGCATTATCAGGTTAGTGAAAATGGGTTTAGGGAACGGTTATCGAATGAATATAACGGGAACGGTTATAACTAATTTTCATCATGATTATTCTTAAGTTGTAACTAATGAATCATTTTTGTTCGGCTTTTAATTTTGAGATGTGAACTGTCACTCTAGGACTTAGGTTTTGTACCATGATTTGAAGCCTGTGCGCCCTCCCTAGCTTAGGTTATACTTGTGAAATAAGAAAAACTTACACAGCGCATGGTTAAAAGTGCTACATGTACTCATATAACAGTTGATGCGAAATTTTCTCTGTGACATATGGTTACATCGTTTCATGCTTCCAGATCGAAAGTTAATAGGCTATAGAAGAAGAAACAGCACGAACGTGATTTTAACTCTAACGAATGTTGCTGATTGTTGAATTAAATGCAAAATTTATACCACTTGAATGTCACATCTCTGCTGCTTCCTGTGTTTATTTTTAGGAGCACTTTTGGTCTTAACGACTACTATCTGTTGGACGCCTTACTTTATCGTTCATTCGTGTAGTGTGGAGAAAACACCATCTCATGGACTTGAAGTCTTCACGATGTGGCTCGCCTACTTAAATGCCGCTTTAGATCCTATAATTTATACTATGCTAAACGAAAAAATTCGTAACGCAGTCTTTCAACAGTTTCGTTCTATTTGCATATTTCTCCGCAAGTAGAGTCTGATCGAAGGGGATCAGATCCTCTCCTCTTTTCCAAAAGGAAAATTTTTCAATACAGAAAATTATTTATCAATGCCAGGAAATATACCAATGTTCCAATAGTTGGCTTTACTAGCCTCTTTGGAATTTTGACTGTGGGTGTTATTGTCTATGTAACACATATTGTTTCAGGCGTTGAATTTAAATATACCATTGTAAGACGCCTTTACATTATGTCTGTTTCTTAATAATGCACAATTCATTTTTTTATTTTTATGGACATTAAACAAAACTAGAACAATTTTTTTGTGTGTTTTTGATTAAGCTTAAGAGTGAAGTCCAAATATGAATGGTCAAACTTCATTCTGTCGCACCTGCTTAGTTTCATAAAAGAGAAATATAAAGTACATAACTTTTTCTACTTTACCGTTATTAACTGAAATGTTTGCAGACTCCCCCTTAAGAATGAGTGCGACGCTGTTTTTTCTAAGTGAGTATAGCTCTATACCTTACAGTCTCTGCGTAATACTGAATCCATAATTTGAATTAGTGTCTAGAGTGTTGGTGAACGTACTGTGATTTGTAGGTACGTTTTTAAAAGTATGTTCACAATTTCTTTCAGGAAAGAGTATTTGTTACCAGGAGGGGAAATTTTAACAGTAAGACTAATGTCAATGAATGTTTTAAAAGGTGTTACATTATTTGTGTTTCAGATTCATGTTTTTGCGTGTAATTGACCCGTGTTATTTGTCGAGGTTGTTAACCGAATTTACATTAACCTGGGGCTCCATTTCAGTGTACGTGTTTTGTAAAATACATGTACTGGATTACCTGTGGTTGTTTCTGGGTGCTTTAAAGAGGCACTTTGAGTTAGTTCGTGAAATAAACTAAATTTTTCCAAACTGCCAAGTTTTTTTTTCACGAACTAATTACAAATGGTCAAACTAAGACGATTCCCATACCCTTCGTACAACAAATTTTTATGAATGATTACTTAAACAATTTTATGTTTTTTTTTCATGCAGATGTAAAGTATAGAACCTGTTTGGTGGAACGTTCAAGTTGACGCTGAATAATGAAGGCAATGTTTTATTCGTCTGTAATATTGAGAGCAAAATTTACTCTCTGAAAATGAAAGTCAATAGGAACATCTCCTGAAGGTACGTGGGAGATACATCCCCTCATGCCTGGGGATTTCCACCAATCCACCAATGGGTATGGTTCAAGTAATGGTACTGAGTTGACTTCTTGCCCCCTCCCCTACCTCAGATGTCCACATTAGTATGTTTACCGAATAGGAGAGGGGACAACAATGATTAAAATGCTATGGGTACTAAAAGACTAGTCATTAAAATTTCCTAGAGCAACTTTCTGTTGGTTGTGAGTCCTGGAGGAGCCTGCCCCCCCCACACGCTGTCCCCGTTTTGTTTTGCAGACGTCATTAAAGATGTTTCGTAATAACTTACCATAGCCTGGCAGATGTACTTCCCCATACTGCAAGAATCCCTTTTTACGCACCACCATGCCACACGTGTTGTAAATTTTTATACTAGGGAGTTGGCATCTCCCTCAGTATAATATCTTTTAAGTGGAATGGTACAAAAATGTTCCTGCACTGGTCATCAATAGCAATGAATTACTGCTGTATTGTTGCACCCTCTTTAAACGGCTGAAGAGCAGGCACTTTCTTTTACAACAGTGGTGTTATACCCAACTGAACTCTGGAATGCCAATTAAATATTTATCACTGCCCACAGAAGAGGAAGTCAACTGTAATTTGACAATGGCCACATGCAAAGTAGTGGTCTTTTCAAGGTTTATGTACACAAAGCCTTTGTCTGAAAAGCACACAGCACGGCTTAATGTATTGACAGTGCACACAGTAGTACTACAAGTGTAAGCACTGGTCAGAAGAGCAAAATAAAGCGGTAAAAGAAGCATAATGGCTGCTGCAGTTGTTAAAAGGACCACATACAAAACACTACAAATGGCTTTGCACCTTGCATTTTACTGAATAAATGAAATAAAAAAATTCGATGAACACTTCACTTCGGCAATCGTATTTGTTTATAATAGCCAACTTATCATTAGTTTGCTTCTTCCTTGCAGATGTCTTGGGAGGGCAAGAGGCGCAAGCAAGTGCAATAGCAATTGCATGCAATTCCATACTTGATTTATATTTATGCATCTGCTTTATGCACTGACAGTACTATGTGATTTATTGAGATGTTCTGCATGGCCCCTTTTTATTGAAATTACAATCCGTAGGTCTCTAAACGATACCACGTGTGTATTACTTGAACTTACAGGCTTGATATATTATTCAAAACACAATTTGATATCTCCACCTCTAACTGTAAGTCAATAATTATTAAGTTGTGATTTTGTATTGAAGTCTTATCCGCTGCTATTACTTCCGAGTCCTTGTGCAATGTAAACCACTTCAGGCCCTGCAGGGCATTAAAGTTGTGTGGGCAACAGTATATTTTCATCAAGACAGGACCTATGACTGACCGTCTTCAGACCACCCGGTGTGTTGGGTTGTTTAGCTTCATATTATGCAAATGGACAAGTGCATCCTCAAATACACTGCAAGCTCTCTCTCTCTCTCTCTCTCTCTCTCTCTCTCTCTCTCTCTCTCTCTCTCTCTCAGAGAAAGTTGCACAGGGCTAATAGAAGCTAACTGAGAGCTTCCTCTTTTCTTTTTGTTAGAAACAAAAGGTGATCATCTAACTTGGAATTCCACAAAGCCCTACTTTGTCTACCAAGCCATAGAAACATTCGATCAGAACATTTTTTAAGTGCCCGATAGCAAAGTTTGGTCGACTCGAAGACGGACCGCTGTCAGCCACTCCGGCGGTCCGCCAGAGGAATATCCGGTGGTTTACCGGCAGTCCGCCGATGGCGGCTAATGGCGGCTACGCTAATTGGTTAAAAAGCTTTATGACACCATGAAAGTTTTCGTACCTTTGATGGCCCTCCGTCGGCCTTTTGGCCACCGGTGGACCGGCGGGATTTTGCTAACATGGGTGAGACAAATTTCTATTCTCGAAAAGACACTCAAATGAAAAATGGGACGAAAAACACTTACTGCTTTTGGACGATTTCGTCCAAAATGTTCCAAAACTGTCCTGAAAAAAAATCGTCAAGGACAATTATACATCCCAGTATCGCTGTCTGGACTATTTCATTGTAAACAGGGGCGTAGCTAGGATGAAATTTTTAGCGGGACCTAGGTATCAAATGGGGGGGGGGGGTCACGGCATCGATCGCCGTCCTTAATTCTTACACATTTTATTAGGACACGAACATTTTTTGGGAGGCCTGGCAAACATCTGTGGGGGGTGCAGGCCGCCCGTAGCTACGTGCCTGATTGTAAACAGGATCAAATTAACGAGAAGGTTCGTAAAACTCAAGGTTTCTTTGTCTTAGGGAAATACAATTAGGTTTGTCCTTCAGCCGTAAGCGGAAATAATAGAGGTAGAAACTTCCCATTTTAAAGTGGAATAGTGGGCCGATTGGACAATAAAACATTCCTTTCTTAGTAGTAACCTCAAAAAATCGCCGAAAAGCAGCGAAAATGGAAGTTGAATACATGGCATCCGAAATATTCCAAAATCTTTCCATTTTGCACTGGGCCCCTGGTAGATCTCTGTCCATGTCTTTCGCAAGCAATGAGGCATAAAGCAGTTCACAGTTCCAGCTTCATTCCTTCTGAGATACTAAGATTTTTACTGATTTTGGGTTATTAAGTTTATTCATTCTTACACAATTTTTCTATGAATAGAAATCTGTTCAGATACCATATGTTAGGTTAGGCTGCCGTTTTAGCTTTTTCCCCCTTTTCCCATTTGGCATGCAAGGTCACAGTTTCAATCTGAAAGGAACAATTGCAGTTACTAATAACATTTAAAACCTTTGTTCAAAAATGTCTTTAGCCTTGTATTTGTTTACGTTAAAGTCTGTAGGTGGAGACTGGAATAAATTCTGAAGCTCATTATATTTGTTGAAACTGTAACTTAAACAAAGTTGGGGATAACCCCAAGACATTCAGTAACAAGTATTACAAAGTGAATATAATTTTATTTGTGGTTTACCTTGAAGCAAGTAGTAGTGTTTTCAAACCTTAATTTAAGGCTAGTCAGACGTTTTAATAATTGTTTCTTCAGTCCGTGGCCACCAGTTGCATAAAGTGCATTAACAGATTGGTTCTCTGTAAAGTCATCTGCGCAAATATCTTTAAAATGAAAACAAAATAGAAAAAAAAACTACAGAGATACCGGTAGTTGTTAAATCTGTGGGTAGAATGACCAGGAATATCCCCATTTTAGTATGATGGCAACTTGTATATATTTTCCAAAAGCTTTATGTCTTTACAGTTAGCAGTTAAAATTTTGAAATGTTGAAAGTAAAAGTCACTTTGACTGGAGAGAAAATTATTACAAATGACACCCTAATCAGCCACTTAACTTAAATACGAAAGAAATAAGGGTGGAAGTTAACAATATGCTGCTTTTGTTAGATGATTTATGGGTAAGAAAAACAAGGCAAACAAGCGCAACAATGTTGCCGAAGCTCATCTTTTCCTGCTGCGTAAAAGTCTACAGTCAATATTTTGGTTGGGTCTGTAACTCATGTTGTTCATACGAACGTTAGAAAACAAAGAGATAAATATAAACTGAATGCAATGAAATATGTATTGAAAGACTCCGAAAGACTGTCTCCGAAAGACTAAATCTGGTACACAAAGTTAACTTTATATACTGCACAGATGTCAGTATACAAATAATGAATGTTTACGAGTGTGCTGCTTTGTAGACCTCATTTGTTTTCCATAATTAGACCCAGATAGTAACTTCCGATAAAGAAATTTTACAAGTAGTTAAAGGTCTTAAAAGTGATATTTTGCCCCAAAGGTATTCCTTGAACTTGTCCAGGGACAACAGTTTAAATGTTGCCACAATGATTTTGAAAAACCAAACTGCTCAATTGCTCAATATAAAGGGATAATTTCTAAATTAAATTCTTTGGTACGCGCCTAATTCTGAGTACTCTTTAGTCCCGTTTTCCCCTACAAAATTATTTTACTGCATAACATTTTTATGATTGGGATCTACCAGGTATAAATCGTCGATCGCTTTTAGGACCGGTGAATGTGTCGCAACAGGCCGGAGGGTAACTACAGTTCGTAGAGAGCGTTGGGAAAATATGCACACTTATACTAAGTCTGAGGCTATTGAAATATCATCCCCCATGGCTTCCCCTTAACAACTTGGTGGGGCTTTCGGCAACGGGGAACAAGACTGGGGCGGTTCCTGCAGTGTCGACGCCCATGTGACTGCACAGACTCGTAGTCTTACAAGGTACTGAATGGGGCGAAATGGCTTCCAGGGGCTAACAAATTTTTAGGGGGCCAAATGTATACAAATGCCAATAAGCCAATGGCAACTTGAAAACTTGCTAGGGGGCGAACAAATTTCAGAGAGGGATTCACCCCCTTGGTCCGCTTGACTAGAAGCCTGAGCTGCACAATTCCTGCAGGCTCCGAGACTGACATATGGCACAGACCTTCAAAAAGCACGTTTTCCTTTTCAAACCGAAAATTGTTTTTGGAATGTTAGCACAACCGTCAAGCTTAAACCATATAAAGCATTGTATTTTCAATCAACGTGCTATGTTCTTTTTTAAAAGAAAGGGGTGAGTTCCTCTTTCCTCTTACGACATTTCCTTGACAACATTCACCTTAACTTGAAGTAGTGTATCCCGCGCCGGCATCCCTATTCACGAGTAGCTTCTTCCTCCATGTGACAATATAAACTAATTTGCTATTAAGGAAGGATAAGTCATTTGTTTACCTTTCATACTAAATATTTTTTGTCCAGAAATGTTAAGAAGGATGTTTGTAAAGGAGATACAAGAAGATTTGAAAGATTAAGGTAATCTTTACAAATAATTTGAAACTCGAGGCGACTCGATATATTCTCTTTAAACTTTAAGCCAAACTCCTAAAACCATTCAGACATCAGGCTAAGTTGAATACTTTTTTCTGCCTCAAGACAAAAATGTGTAGGCCTAGCTTATACCACTGTTTCGCACAAGGCCACATATTCGCAAGAACTTGAACAACTTTCAAACTTCCGGCATTTCTTTTCGAGTAGGCCTAACCATCCAACCAATTTAGCTAGTCTATTATTAAAACGCCTGAATGAAATCAGCGCCACACGTTCACGTAAGGCCTCCATAGTAGGCTGTACGGTATATTCCTTATTCATGTCATATCCCTGGTTTGGAAAGCAAAGAGCTGAGCAAACAGTCTGACATAGTGAGGTAACCCACGTACGGTATCCAAAAATCGATACACTGCACTTTGCGTAAACACTTCCACACGATTGAGCACGAGACGTCCTGTACATTTATATTTGTTCAGTATACTTTTGTACCTCGTTTCGCTGTACAGTCTCTCAAATGATAACAACTGGGATTCTCGATGTATTCCCAAACATGAGGACTTCGCCAGAATTTGTTTCGAAAAGTGCTGTTTTCATGCCTTTAATGATTGCAGAAACGAAAAAAATTTAACTTTTTTCAGCACAAATTGAACTATCTATATGAAACATATTATCAAGATTGGTGCAAAACTGAAAGACAAGTAGCGAATTTTACGTTTTCAAACAAAGCTACCTCCCGAGGTCAAATAGCGGTCAAATTAATCGAAAAGAGTCGCAGCATACAGATATTACCTTTGCTAACATCTCTACTAAATTTCAGCCAAATCTAACGAAAAACAGCGAAATGTCAGGCACTTAAACGCAAATGTTATGGTGACAGACGTTTGCCGTGCACGACAGCAATAGCTCAGCTGAAAGCGCTCAGCTGAGATAAAAAGGTCCACAATCATCCTCTTAGAAGCTTCAGAAGAGGTATGAATGAACTAATAAATATACCAACGCAACTGTCACGATTTGATAAAACTGGGTTCGGCTGTGTCGTCCAGTGTCCCAGATGATCCGTTATTTATTGTCCAGGGTGACATTTTTGTAAGTAAAAACATGACCTTTAATTGCCTTAAGTAAGACAATTGTAACCTTCTTGAAACGACCCAGAATTTTTCACCCAGTTTAAAAACCAGGACACACAAACTGTCCAGCGAGTGTCTGGAAAGGTTATCATCTTAGACCCTGAATGGATGTTTCCGACAGTTGGTGATTCGCAATGGTTTGGGCATTTCCGACAGCGGAAGGGGGGGGGGGGGATTTGCAGCTTGCATTGAAACTTAAGAAGTGGTTTGGGTAGGTAGTAAATCGGGTTTCAAAATTGCATAATAGATAAAAGGAGACTTAAAGTTGTATATAGGCCATCAAAATGCCTTTTGAACATATCAACGCCTACACTCTAAAAAAAAGTTGGTTAAAAGGGTTGGGTAAAATTCAAAGTGCCCAACCTGGGCAGTTTGGTAACCAACAAAGTGGTTAAACAGATTAACCAAGTGGGTTGGTTAACCTTTAGGTTGGATAAAGTCCATCTCTCTTGCAATATTACCCAGGTTGGTTAAAGTGAACTTATTTGCGCGCCATACGTACGTACACAATTAATCAAAAGGTACTATACTGTACTGCAGTATACGGACGGTACGTACCTACCTACGTACACTTGTACAATGTTGGGCAAAAGAGCCGAAAAACCTATTGACCAACTATTGGTGCAATGGTTTAAGTGAATTTCTTTACCCAACACTGGTTAAACATACCGCCAATTAATTCTCTTAATAACACCTATTTCTAAATTTTTACATTCACAATTAACATTTTGCAAAACGTTTACTTACACTTTGGGAACTTTTGCTACAAAAATTTGAGAAAAGTGCATGTTTAAAATGCTGTGAAATGTTTATATACCTATCCTTTGAATGAAGCATTCCGAATTTTTCAAAGCAAATTTGTGTTTACTCTTTATTGCAGGTCTAATTGATATAAATTGAAGCTGGCAATGGTGAATTCTTACAGAAAATTATGTTTCTCAGTTGTACAATACAACCTAAAAAAGGAGAAATGAGATATCGTGAAGAAAATTGTATTATTAATCGTTAATAATAACAAACAAGTCTCACTATATATAATAGCCAGACCATAACATTCATTTATATCTAATTCCTAATTAAAATCCTGCTACTTTTAAAAGTGGCTAGCATTAGCAGTTAAGTCAACGTTTATCCTTTGGGGACGTTGTTACTCCTTCAGGGAGCAGAACTCCTTCCGGAGTATTGTTTGGTTTTCGCCCCTGGCTCTTCTCCAGAGAGTCAGGGGACTTTTGGAAAAAAGGCTAGCATTAGCAATGCTGGTAGCTTTTAAAACTTGTAGAAGGTAACTTCTCTGAGATGTTCTAACCCCATTGGGTGACTTTTTTTACCCAACCGTTGGTTCCGTATGCCTCCTAACCGGAAT
Organism: Holothuria leucospilota; assembly: GCA_029531755.1. Classification (NCBI taxonomy): domain Eukaryota; kingdom Metazoa; phylum Echinodermata; class Holothuroidea; order Aspidochirotida; family Holothuriidae; genus Holothuria; species Holothuria leucospilota. The sequence continues at coordinate 16,190,321 of CM055966.1, read as the reverse complement.
TGGGCAACAAATTACCCAACTTGGTTGTTTAAATGTTTTACCTAAAAGTTGGGCAAAATTCTTGCCCAATTGGTTGGGCAAAATGTTTGCTTCATTAGTTGGGCAAATGGTTGGGCAATATGTTGCCCAACTAATAAGTATATCCTTAAACAACTAAGTTATGCAATATTTTACCCAATTCCGGTTAGGAGGCATACGGAACAAGCGGCTGGGTAAATTTTTGCCCAGGTTGGGCAATAATTTTTTAGAGTGTAAAGACAGAAAATGCTTAAACTAAAATGCGCAAACGACAGCGGTTGATCAAAGCTATAAAAAACACGCAAAGATCTCTCAAGCGACAAATGGAATGTTCGGCTGATCGTAGCCAGTCAGAAGCCTAATCCCCTCTAAACAAAGAAAAAGTACGCCACAAATACGTTAAAAACTTTTCGACGAACCACTGTCAAAAATCCAAACAGTTGTATTGGGAAAAAGCCTAATGTTCATAATAACTCCTTAAAAACCGAAACGTCGCAAATTTCTCGGTCAATGAAGGACCTTAAACGCAAAATGAGACTCCGCTGCAACCTTTAAAACAAAGAAAGAGAGCTTTTCTCAAAGTTCTGTTTACGCTCAACATAGATGCCCAACCTACATACAGCAATTGTCCTGCAGAATATCTTGAAGCTGTTTTAATTGAAATAGCAAGTCTTCCAATCCGCAATGCTCATAGCACTATAGCATAAGCGGAAATATAATTACGCACTGAAAGCAATTCGGAAAGATCCTTTCCTAGTTGTTAAACCCTTTGATAAAGTCAGAAATATAGCCAAAATTAAAAGGCAAATGTGAAGTCATTATTATGAACGAATTCCGAAAGACACTGTTGAAGTAGTCCACAGTAGCCTCCCAGATATCATTTCACGAAGATGAAACTGAAGAGCAAACGTTCAAGTACCTCAGGCTACAGACTGAACCAAAAATCCTTACCACGGTCATATACGTGCTATCAAAAGTCACAAAGCACATCCGTCCAATTCAAAATTTGCTGGTAGATCATTTTTTAGCGGGAACAGATCCCCCGCAGAAAAATTATCCGGATTTGTGGACTATTTTATGCTTCCCATTTTCGCGCAACAGAGCGCCCACGTAAGATGCACTATTTAACCATATATTAGAAATATTGAAAGCTACCTCTTTGCCCAAGGAGTTGTTACTTGCAAATCTTGGTGTGGTATCTATGTACATAACACTCCCCAGGAAGAGGATTTTAATGCATCCCAAGGAGCTTTCGGAAAGGCACCTTAAAACTGACCCAAGTTTATGTCCCTCCGCACACTCATTTAACTCATTCTTGAAAGGAATTGTTTTGACTCAGAGTTTAATAGCCAACTTTGCTTACAAAAAAATGGATGTGCCATAGGTAGCCAATCATAGCCAGAAATCTGCGATTTTGTCATGCACAGACTTGCAAAGAAAAACATACCGACAGATTCCAGCATACTTAAATGGCTTTGTTACAGAGATGACATTTTACTGTTTTGTAAAGGAACGACACATGAAGTTACAAGTTTCATGGCTAAGTTGAATAGAATTCATTCTTCTCAGCAGTTCACCATGGAATCTCTGAAACTAGGCAGGGGTTACCTACCTAGATCTAACATTTAGAGTTTTCCAGTGATAAGTTTCAATCAAGCGACCTCCTTGACACCAAAGTATATCCTAAGCCCACTAAAACTTTTCAATACTATGACCGTAACTCTGCAAACCCATTTGCCGTGCACCTTCAAAGGTTTCATAAAGGGTAAAGTACTAAGATACGCCAGACTCTGCGATAACGAGAACGATTTCCAAGAGAAAAAAATCCTTTAACAGAGAAACTTCTTACTAGAACTATTTTCCTGAAGAAATCGTCTCACCCACTAAAGGCATTGATTATAAACACAGGACGGATCTCCTTGTGACTAAGAATGCAGCAACAACGCTACCATCCATATTCAAAACAACTTACACTCCTTATATCAAAGCAAGGCACACAAAGAAAGCTTTAACAAAGCATTAAATCTAGTTGAAGGAATGATCAGCAACTATCCCGTCTGTTTCCTGACCATCCTATTACAGAAGAAAGGAACGGCGTTACATGCACTCTTCAAGTTAGCTGCATTATAACCCTCAAGATAACTCTCGCCGTTGTGTTAAAGGCTGCTTCTGGTGACGTTCTGACATATAGAGCAAAGAACAAAAGCTGGTCTAGTTGGTTTTCCTAAAACCACCCAAATGTCAATTTAAAAATGACTCATATTCCTGCATTAAGGGTGGAATTTTAAGTTTCTGCTTATATCATGTCATAGCACGATCGGGTACTATTCCCTAAAAAAGAACTGTTCTCCGACTTGGTAACGTTATATAGTAAACCGCCAACCCCCTTTCCCGGCTCTTTATTAAGCGGGATTTAAAATAATACAGAATGTTGGATGGGTAAGTCAGCAGGGAACTGGTGTAAATGAGGTACCGTTGACGAAGTTTTCGAGCAGAAACGACAAATTACGTTGGTTTAAGGAAAAACAACAGCTTGAAGCAGAGACATTTATTAAAGAAAGTAGAATATTCTGTCGAAAGACGGGGGCATGTAATAGGTTTCTGGTAAGCTTCAATTAAATCAGGGATTGTACGGTTACCTTAGGATCCTCAACAGAGAAAAATTTAGATTGTAATTGTCGTTAGAAGTTAGAACATCCTTTTGCTTGAAAAGGCTTGTAAAGGCTTAAAATGTTGTCCTTAGAGAAAATCCCTCACAATAGGTCAGCGGCTTGGCATGTTGAAGTTATCGTGAGGACATATGTATAAGCCTTAGGGTAGTTCGCATGCAAATGCTTCGTATGATGACACACTGGTTCTAAAAAGTTTCGTATTCATAGCTTTTGTGCCAGGAAATGGGCTCCACACGTTGACGCAGTATCTTAAAGCGGCTATGACACGCGTAATTCAATAGTTTGATTGCTTGAAAACTTAAAGGGAATGTCCCCCACAACACAAATCAACCATTCGATGCGCTTACAGCTTGTTTATTCTGCTCAAAAATAAAAAATTAGTATACCTTTCTCCAACCGGCTTGAAAAGCTAGTCTCCTCGAAAATAATCCAAATATCGTTACGTAATGTGACGTCACATAAGGATCTGCTTGTTGTGGTTAAAATATCCTCCGAACATTCCATAAAGCCGCCCTTACAAAAAAAATGTGTGGCAACCACATGCGAACTCTCATAATTACATGCGGCATGGGCATATCAAAATGCATAAGGAAAAAAATTTGATGATGAGTGGTAACATTTTCATTTCATTTCTTTTATTTGGTTCTTCACAATATTTGATAATAATTGAGACAATATGTAACATCAAGGTATTGTGAACGGGAGCACTCTAAAAAATCCAGAGGGCTTGTCGAGTAGGGTGCTTCCCAAATAATAGTAACGTAACGGAGAAAAGAAAACATGAGTTTACCTTAGAAAAAGAGCAAAAAAATGACAGCAAACAGGTGTCCAACTACCCTTCCGAATACCCGCCCATTTTTTACACCCATGTACCCTCCCTCATAAACCCATCCACCACCCACCCCGCCCCTTCTAACAAAAACAAAAGGCTAGGGTTCTTCAGTTAAATTAATAAACGGAAAAGTATCATAATCACTTAAAATGAATCTGCTTAAATTATATCTAAAAGAGTAAACGGAAGGCTTGGTTATAAAATTGTCGGGTAAGGAACTTCAAGTGTTGATTGCACGAAAACATAATCCGGTCTTAGAAAATAATTTTCTCTGGTTTCCTGGAAGGCAAGACGATGTTTCTGACGCGTATAATAAATGTGAACTTAACAGTTTTGACTGAAAAAAATGAGAAAATCCTGGAGGGAGGAGGTTGTTGACGATACGATAAGTGAATGTTGCAACGTTTACATTGATAAGTCCTTTAATTTTAGCAAATTCAGTGACTTGAAAAGAAAACTAGTGTGATCACGTGGGGCTACATTAGAAATGTGTCTTATGGCTCGTTTTTGTAAAACAGTTAACTTATTCAATGATGTATTACTTGTGCCAGACCATGAAAGGCTACAATAGGAGAGATGGGGATAAATTAGAGTTAAGTAAATTGAGCGAAGCACATTTTTGGGCAGGATATGTTTTAGTCTACCGATTATTCCAACACCCTTTACAACTTGTGAACAGAGAGTGTGAAATATGGTCATTCCAGGTAAGTTTTTAATCAATGAAGACTCCTAAAAATTTAACACTGGAAGCAGTGTGTAGATTTACGTTATTAATAACAATACTGAAACCATGATGCTTATAGCCAGGCGGCGTGTTGAAAACCATAAAATTTGTCTTACTGATGTTGAGGGAAAGTTTATTCGAAGCAAACCAATTAAAATATAATTCCAGTTCATCGTTAACAGTTTTCCCAAGGCTTTGTAAATTGGTGTCTTTGAAAAATATGTTGATGTTATCGGCGAACATTACTCTTGAGGATTTTTTTGGAACAGAGGTAATATCATTTACATAAATAATAAAGAGTAAGGGTCCAAGAATAGAGCCCTGAGGAACACCGCATATAATAACACATGTAGTAATGGAACCAATCTGACACACAGGGGGACAGCTCTCTATTCCGACGTCTCTTTGCTCCGACGTCTCTTTATTCCGAAAAATCCGCATTGAGGCTAGTGTTCGAGAAAAGGTTAGGTAGTAGAACAAGCCTTATCCTAACACTGTCCTTCATGCACACATTCGGAACAACGAGACGTCGGAACATAGAGGTGTGACCGACACACAGTGTCACGGGTGGGGTACATGTGGACGCAGGACGGAGATGACAAATAGAACGACAGCTAATGGTGTTGTCTTCTCATTTATTAAGTTGTACGTAAACCCACGAAAAAACCCTTTAAAACAAACAAGAGAACAAAACACTTTTAGTAACCTCCTCATATTCAATCACATATAAATTCTGCATAAAATCGATTGCCCACTCTACTTAAGTAGATCGCTATTTCAGTATTTTTCTGTTCACGTTAGGCACATTATTTGTAACATTTCATACATCGATTCACTTATTTTTTTAGCTTAAATATTTCTTTCTCATTCATACTATTTGTTCTCTACACTGGTTAACTTTATAAGCTTAAATCTATTTACAATATAAAACCATTAGCCCACATCTTGTACCTATTAACTTACATAATACAGACATGACTCGGACTTACAGAAAAGAAATAAATGAATGTACTTACAATTCAAGGTCTTCCTTGAATTGGTTTCTCCCAGACCACGATAATAATAATAACGGTTCTTATGACTCTCTTTAGCCGACTGTTGAACCTCTCTGCTCTCCTTAGAGACATACTTATTGCTCTCTGTAGCAAAAAACTTACTGCTCTCTGTAGCAGAAAATACGTCTTCTCTCACAGCACTTGAGAGCCTTCTACGTACACCCTAGTACACAAAGACCACCTTTTTCTCAAGCTGTTTTTTTTACCTGTTTTTCCTTCTTCACGCTTTTCTCTTCCTTTATTCACCCCAGTCCTAGGTATCCCTGTTCGGTAGCTATAATCCCCTTGGTTATTGCCCAGCATTACTAAGAATCTTAATTCTTTTGATAAGCAAACTATGCCTGGCTCACTGCCAAGCATAGCCAACGCTTCTTCAAATACAACGAACCGTTTGACATTGCTAAAGTTGACGTGAAGGGTGAACCTAAGTAATTTGTCTCACCTTCTCCGTGACACACAGGACCATGCTTTTTCCCTGCATGATTCTCACACCTTGAAATCTGGGTCAAATTTGGGAAAGCTGTGTCAGGTTGACACATGGGCGTCAATCCTGGGGGCAGTCTCCCTACATTTCGATGGGTGGGGGACACAATCTCAAATGCACCCTCACATTTCGAAAGAGAGTAGTGTCGTGGCTTTATTTGATTAGGGCCTACGTGTCTCAGTATTCCGCATTCATATCATCGTACAGAGAAGTTCAATAATATTCCATGAAACTGCCCGAGATTTCTCACATCGGTAGACCTGCAAATTTGTCGCGACAAGCAAAACTTGAGGTTTAAACCACACGTAGGCCAAAACCTACATCTAGTTCAAGATCTGCCATCTATTCAAAGAAGCGCGAAAATGAAACTTTCCTGTGATGCGTATGACCGTGTGGCCACGTTAACTCGAACTCAGGATACGACAATAGAAAGGCAGATAGTCTTTTTTTTTTATTACAGTACCTGTTATAAATTTGTTCTAATGGTAAACAGGCTTTGAATTCTTTAGCACTTTTGTGGGTACTGAATCTGACCCAACATCTGGAGGTGAAACAAATTGCTCGTCAGCAGCACCGATCTTTCCCGAATCTCTTGATCACCACCCGACTCAGCTTATCAAACATCGCCTAATTGCACTACTGGCCAAACATACTCTGCCGACGCCACACATCGAGCCGTAACAGTTCATGTCAAACTGGGCCAGCCATCTAACATGTCTACCGCAGTGCAGGTGCTGGGCAATAGGACACTAAAGTTCCAAACGACGTGGTATTGTAATTTTCGTCATACTACTACGTCTTTTACGACAGCTGTGCATTTAATGTTTCAACTCCTCATGCAGCCAGGTATGTCACCTGGCAGGTTCAACACCTCTACCATCTTGATAGTGTTTTCAGTTGGCCTCGTTACTGAACGGAAGTGTGAAGCCTGAATTTTCGACTGCCCAACTCCAAATTTCCAGCTTCAGGCCTGTGACAGAACAATTTCAGTTCATTGGCAGGGAAACCAACACTTTAAGTGCCAAAATCATGAAACATCTCACCCATTGCTTGCGATTGTTTAACTTTTATCTGTGACTTAGTCATGTAGTGTTACTGTATTTATGCCAAATATGGTACTCTTTTGTTCCCCTGCTTACTTCGTATAGATGGAAAGGCAGGGAAGAACAAAAACTGTATAGGCGTTATAGGTGCAGCTAGAGGTAGGGCGGTTGTCTTTTCAAATGATCGATCATTTAATATTTTATACCATTGGTACTCTTTACATAGACCCTTTTCCAAATGACAATTACAAAGCATGGTGGCATAGCCTTACAGTTTTGGTGGGGGTTGTTTTTTCCATAGTAAAATGCTATCGGCAAAGTCGACCCGTACCAAAACCCTATCCCACAATTTCTTAAAATTGGTCTTTGGAAAGGATCTATAAGAGTGTTTCCTTTACAAATGATCCCCATTTCTGCAAACTGTTTCCGCTCCTGAGGGTGACTAGTACCGAACTTTATGAAGAGGGCGCAGTGAGGATACCGACAAATTTGCCAACTAGACGAAACAATTGTTCCAACAACGTGATTTCACATCAGCTATATTTTTGTTAAAAAGAAGTAAGACTGACGGCAAGCCAGTAAACAGGGGGCAGGGGGCAAATCCCTCGAAAAAAATGTTCCTCCAAGAAGATAAAACAGTACCATTGCCTTAATGCATTTTAGTATGAAAGCTGTCTGGTTACGGGTACAGCCTTCGACAGTTGCAATTCCCTGGATTCAAACCCACCTTGAATTTTAGCTCCTACATTCACGAAGCCCTCTGTTACACCCTCTGTCTGACATAAGTAATCAAGTGGTGGTGAGAGTAGCTAGCCAGACTAGTTGAAACGAACTCAAGGAATTCGAGGAGACGGCATGCTTTTTGTTGGAAACATAGGCCGAATATTTTCTCTCTTATTTGTCCTCATTATTTGAACTGTGAATTGCCAATGTCGATATTTCAGAGTAAGGAATATCGTATCAAGTTACAACTTACACAGACTGGTAACCTGTCACTCAAGGTAATGTAGGACTTGTTTCGCTATAAGGGCTAACGGATAGTGACGCTCAACTCAGATAAATCACGACAAAGCACCTTACCCCTATCTAAACACTTTTCAACAAAGATTTGCGCAATCAAGCTGACATGATCTTTATTTGTTACCCGCTCTAGGTTGGGGCTATTACAAAATAATGGTCAAATTACGATACTTGTTATCATCTATAGAGTCCGCATTCAATGTCCGAGTCCCAGTGTTTGCCTTCCGAGTCCGAGTCCTTAAGATCGTGACTCTCGACCGGTATCGAGTACTGCAGCACTGCTGCGGACGCTGTAGGACAATTGTTACGCTTTTTCGTTTTTCGGTTATCAATCAAGGGCATTTATCAGTGACAATAATACTGCAGCAACACACTGTCACCATTCTCAACTTTTTCCACCAGATTGATAAAAGTTAAACTTTCTTGATATGTCGCGAATAACAGTTGTTGCTATATCATAACAGTGTGTATAAGCCTATGCCAAAAGCCAGGTGGGGCTGCAGTCCATAATGTTAAGTCTTTATCACCTTGATTTGAAATCTCATTTTCAAGACTCTGTTCTCTGGAGCGAAATTTAAATTCTTCAATTTTGTATGATATGCCTAGAATTTTAATGGTGATGAAAAGAGATTTTTGTATACGTTCTGACTAAAGAACTCTCCGGTTATTGAATTTATGTCATGGCCACTTACTTACAGTATGCTTGTGTACTGTATTTGTGCAGGGATCGGCAAGTTTGCATATTATGTTTAGAACATCCATTCCCTGTAGGTATTTGAGCTAGGGCTTGGCACTGACGTATTATCTTAAGAAGATCTGTACACTGTTGGTTTTTGTGCCAGGCGTAGACCCCGCATGCCCAGAAGTTACTACGTGATCTCTCACACTACGGAGTTTTGCTTCGATCTAAAGTGGACTTGACTAGCTGAACAGACAGATGGTGCCAGAATTCTAAGCTCTTCGCTTTCCATCGGGGGCAGGGGTGTCCCATACCGATGATGGATACTGGTCCTTTGAGGTTTCTTGTCCAAACATCCTGGGCTCCGACTGGGCCAGGTACTAGTGTGAGGGATGTGAGGTTTAGCCACTGAAGCACGGAGACGGAGGGTAGCGTTCTACTGACGCTAGGTATATGGGAGTAGTAGGCTCTAGGTCGAAAGCGGGAACATCTGGGTACATTCGTTGTTTTGGGGAGGAACTTTGAAAACACCTTCTAGGTTACCTAGTGTAGAAGCATTAGCGGCTCGCCATAGGGGCACGGGGGGCACTTGCCCCCCCCCCCCAAAAGTTTGCAAAGCATGGTCTTCAATTTTCAAAAATAAAAATAATAAATAAAAAAACATGTAATTCGAGATGAGTTAGGCCCTCCCTTTTCCTTGAGTGGGCTTAAAATTAAAGGAGTGAATAACTTTCCAATGCAATGCGAAAGTTAAACATTAATAAAGTGCTTTAAAAACGCCATTTTTTCTGCGCGCTTCGCGCGCGTTTTCCCAGTTGCTTGTTTGCTACTACCGATATATACTTCAGACATCACAAATGGACCTGCCGTTAGTGCGAGCTAAGGTAATCAAATAAATGATCACAAATATCACAGCGTGATATTTGTAATCTGATTATCTTAGGCATCATAATGTCATTTACAGAGTGTAACGGTAATGCTGGAGTTAAATGCCCATAGTTTTGCAGACACTTCAGAGCTCTCGGGGTCATTAGATACACAATCCATTAGACGTGTTGATTATCATCCACGACTAAAAGCAGTTTTGCTAGGGTGTCACCTGGCCAAATTAGCATAGGTATCTGTCTACAAAAAGTTGTAACGGGCATGAAGTCTTAAAGTATTGTGTTTCCCATAGAAGAAGAGGTTTTCCTTCCCTTGTCCAAATTGACAGCGCCGTTGGTCCACGAGCGGTCTTATGACTGTCAAATGGCCTGTTATAAGCAAAAGGTTCTCTACCTCTGTGCTAAAGTATATACCGTTTCAATTGATTTGAAATAAACACACCAAACAGTCAATCTAAGCTCAGTGTGACGAGACTTTTGACTAGTGGCCTAGCTATTTGTATATAGGATGAGACGTCGCTCTGAGTTAGGGGAATCCCCTCCCCCTGTAAAAAATTCGTTTCGGAACAGTGCTGAGATCCAAAATCCTAGTGCTATCATTTCATCGTTTTCAAGTGTCTTCATGCTCGAAATTTTCGTTAGTTTATGAAAACAATCCAAAAAGCCAACATTTTATGGCTTCTTGGCAAAGCTGAAACATATTGTGGCACAATGAAAGAAACAATAAAATATTTAAAGGTGGGGCTCATTTTATACAAATGGATCAATCCGCTTTGCCCATTTCACCTGCCTCTTACTCCACCCCTATGGTAGTACGGTAGCGACAGGTTTATATGGTTGTATTTATTTTTAAAGTAGTCAGCTCATGACTGACTGCCTGAAATGGTTTTTGAAGAGCTTTTGAAGACTACATGGGGCATCGCTGTAATACATAATAATAATAATAACCATACTCCCATAGGCGTAGGAGGCAGGGGGCTGGGGCTGCAGCTCCACCAACAAAATATTTTTGTGAAAATTCGGGCAGTATTCTGAGAATATTTCGGGCACCTACTGAAAGAAAAATAATGCAATATGTAGCTTAACGGAAGTCGATACTTTAAAAAAACTTCCTTGGTAATTAAAACATAGTTCTGATTTGGATTGCACCAGTACCTATATATTCGGTATTAATTCACCAGTGTGTTTTTAATTGGTTAAACTTATATATTATAATTATCAGTGGTGTATTTGAGGAGCCATTAGGCCATGCACCCCTCACTGACGCCGATTTTTTTTTGTACCTTAAACTAAAACACAAAATTTTACTTCAAAGGTAGCATATGTGGCACCAGATTGCATGTATGGCCACCTAATTTTTCCAAAAATTTTCAAAGGGGAGGGGGAACACCCCCTCCCCTTAGACTCCTCCCCCAGGCCGGCGATCACACAACATAGTGCCTGCCCACCCCCATGAGAGAAATCTTGGCTACACCACTGATTGTTAGCAGCATTTTTGTAACGACTTTCCCCAGAATTATAACCAATATGGAATAGCTAGTAACATGGCAAATTATTGTATGTAATTGGCATGCGGTGTGATAACGGACGCATGCCTAAATGATATGTACATTAACATTTAGGACGAGCGCGGAGCGCTCGGAAATTTTTGTTTCTATCTTTCGGGCAGATCGTTACAGCCCCCCCCCCCCCCCAAATCAACTTGGGCCCCTACGCCTATGCATACTCCTGTTGAGGCTATATTACTATCCGGAGCTGACCATTAATATTGCTCGGGGGGGGGGGGTCTTCCGAACCTTCCTGAATACGGACTTGAGTTTGCCCCCCCAAACAAAATTTCTTAGAGCCGCCCATGTGTAGAAGTATGCGAGTGTTAGATACTAGACACACAGGGAACTGATACTATTTTAGCATTGTTTTGATCATTACGTTAAGACCTTTTTGACTGTCAGTTTGAAAAAAAAAAGAAAACGGCGCAAAGTTTTCTTGGCGAGTTAACATTCCTATTAGGCTAAAAATGATGTACAAATTTACAGGCAAATGTAGGTAATAAACACTTTGAAATTGTCAATTTTATATACAGTTACCTGTAAAATTTTCTTTCGGGAATTGTTTGTGGTACTTGATTGTAATATTCTTCTGAAATATCTCAGGAGATTTGATTGGTAATCATATTTAAAATCAATCTATGTAATCATGCGGTGCGTGTATGCATGTGTATAAATGTGTGTTTTTTGGTGCTTAGCTTGTATTAAAAACTTTATCTCACGATAAAAAAAATTACACTTTTAATACTTCCTATGTATAAAGATATGTGTGTGTGTGTGTGTGTTATGTTAAGACAAATTAACCTTCTCATTTCTGGTGGTCATAGGTCATTTGAGATTACCAGAGGACAAAATCCGCTCCGTAAAAAGGATATCCAAGAAGAAGAGTCATGGATACTCCTTATATTTGGAATATAGATTTGTCATTTAAGGAGAAAGAATCTTGTTTTACTCGGTGGTGGTATATGAGTTCTTCAGAGAAGAAACCGAGAAAACTTTATCGACCTCATAATAAGATTGTAAGTGAATTGAGTCCCAAAAGTCATTTGTTTTTGGTGGACTACAAACGTTATTTGAGGTCATCGGAAGTCGAAATGCTAAAAACTTGTAAACACCATGTTAAGAGGGTTAAAATTGAGGAAAAGCTTGACTGTTAAAATCTCAGTGATACTTTTATTTAATAAAGAAGCATGCATTTTCACATGGCCATGTTTTGTCAGTTTGTGATTCCAAATTTTAAGTAGAATAAGTTGAGGAAACAGGCGGAGGAGAAGGCGAGGGTAAAGGAGAATGAGGAAGAGAAGACGAAATTAAAATATCACGTCGTTTTAGTTACATTACAGACAAACTTCTTTTCAACAGACTTCGAATTATAAAGACAACTCATTAGAAGCCTCCGTTACAACAAATGTAACTCTTCACAGTAGCGACAGTAGTTATTGCTTGTTTTACCTGCTCAGACCTCTTGAAAGGAACACATTTCATCTGTAAGAAATCTTTGAGATACAGAGTGAGACAATATTTTTCGTGTTCTATAGTTCAGACGTTTCTTAATTGCAGGCGCAAATAATTAAAGTAAATGTAGATAAAGTATACTTTCAAGGAAAACGTGGCGTCATTATAAATAGTACGCGCCAATATCACGGACCGCTATCATTTTATGGACATAATCATCCTTTTTATTCCCTCCGCTGCGGGTAGTACTGAAGTGATCATCCATCACGTTGGAAAGCCCTTTCAGTGTGATTTCAAATTAAGAGTGCGTGGAGTCGTTACTAGATCTTTGCTGTCAGCTTAGGCGTAGATTTTTATGGTCATTATGGTAAGATTGATGTCGTTCAGTTTGGAAAATGCAAAAGTTATATCTACATCACCGATAAATATCCTGGAGTTCAAGCATGGCTTAGAGCTAATTATCAACAGGGTTATCCCCTCTGCACTTTGAACATAAGCAGTTAGAGTAACATATATTTCTATAAAATTATAACTCGAGTCCATACAGCTGCTAGTAACAATGTTAAAAAACTAAGAAGTGATGGTTGTTCTTGACTGAGAAGTAAGCGGCAACATTGCAAATGTCGATGAGTATATATATATATATATATATATATATATATATATATATATATATATATATAAAGCGCATAGTGATAGATTGCAATTTTATATATATATATATATATATATATATATATATATATATATATATATATATATATATATATATATATATATATATATATATATATGATGCTAATCGGTAACGTAACTGGAAATCACGATAGCGCCCCCACCTATGGTGAAAAAATAAAATACAAAAGCATGTATTTCTCTTAGGTCTTTCCAGACATAATCAACGTTATTTCAATTGCCCGCCATCCTTTCGTGTTAACTGATAGGTTTCCGTAAATTCGTCGACATTGAAGTAACAGTATGCAGATTATGAGGTTCAAAGGATGTTACCATACGTTTCCTGCATAAAAGTGTGTGAAAACGTTAAGGCGAAACAATTTTTCCCCCGTATGTACATTTCCCCCTAACGTAATTTTTTCATCACACAATTTTCCCCAAGGCGAAAATTAGGCATATAAATATAATATATATATATATATATATATATATATATATAAACAATAATATCGTTCATAAATCACGACAAATTTGTTTCGTGAAGGAAACATGCCTTCACTCTTCAGGTGACTGAGTGCGACTGAAGAGTATATAATGAACAAGAAAAAGTAACAGGTGGTCTATTCATGACTAACTTGCGTCTTAAATCTTGTGTTCGTGCGTTTGGAATGTAAGAGAAACTTATTTGAGTGTCTGCATTTGGACAAAAGGTTCTGAACGCTTATTTAGGGAAGCCTCTAGAGGCTTGTACATCAAATAAAACTTTTCGTATACGCATAGATTGCATCGTTTGGTTGTAGTATTGTGAGGTTTAGCGCGTTTAGTATTTTCCATTTTTATGTCGAAGTCGATGTCTTGATCTTTTAGAAACCAGATACTCAGTTCTGTTGTGTTTCTTTTGTTTGGGTGGGTAAAAGAACTCTTATGGTTATTATAGTGGGCTTTAAATTCTGTGGAAGAGATGCCGATGTATGTTTGCTTGTCAGAGGTTTCCTTAGGTTTGACAGTTGCCTGGTACACTATTCCTTCTTCCCGGCATTGACCGTCCAAGGGGCACAACTCTTTATTTCTACAATTACAAGGCATTGTGGGGGGACCGCTCATTTTTTTTTTTATTATAGACTTGTTGTGGGCGTCAATTACGTTTTTGATGTTTGGCATGCAACTGTAGTTTAATTTAACTGTGTTCCTATTAAAAATTTTCTGTAATTTATTACCTGGTGGGAACTCTTCATCTAAGATTTTGAAGAATTTCTTTCCAATACTGGTCTCAATATTCCTGCTAAAAGGAGGGTTGTACCAAATGATTTTCCTGCTTTGGTTCTTGTTTGTTTTCTTTGTTGTTGTGTGGTTGTAATCAAGTTTGTGCGTATGTCCGCTTTTGTTGAGGGCGTCCTGGTAATCCTTCGACGCATCCTCGAAAACTTTCTTGTTAGAGGATAACTCGACCAGTCTTTTGTTTATGGCCGCAGGGATATTTTTGAGTATGTTTGGAGAGTGGTTTAATCGATTGTGTATGTATTGTGGTTGGTTGTTGGGCTTCATGTATGGTTTGTAGGTTCCTGTATTGAGATCAAGCGTAACATCTAAAAAATCTACAATTTTCTTATTTGCCTCAATTGTTATTCTTAGTCCATAAGAGTTAAAAATTTTGCTGATCTCTTGATTGATTTTTTCGACGTTGCGAGGTGAGTTTTCCATGACTGCTAGTCCGTCATCTCTATAGAGGCCGATATTGGGGCCAAGTTTCCGGGTTAGTTGTGACAGTAAGAACGTCCCGACCAATTCACATGTTTTTGCTCCGTCGAAGGAGCCCATAGTGACGTCAAACAGGTTGTTAGCTGACTTCTTAGTCCACGGAATGTGCCAGGTTGTAGAGTACTTATTTTTTGTGTGTAGGATGATTTTTCTATCATTTTCTGTGATGTTAATGAAATGGGAGGCATAATCCAATGCGTTATTTAGTAGCTCCTCGGTGATTGATGGGTAAAAATCAATCACGTCAAAGGATATGAAGGTGGAGTTCTGCTTGTTTGGTAGCACTTCAAACCATTTTAAGACGGAGGTTGTGTTTTTCCACTGGTTTACGTGTGTCGCTTCAGTGACGTTTTTATTAATGTTTTCGAGTATTGTTTGCTTATTTTTCCGATTTCTGACTTTGATGGGTTTATGAGTCGGCAAGTAGGCTTATTTCTAAAGTTCGGTTTATGGTCTTTGAGGGTGATAAATGCAT
>CM055966.1:16055000-16172500 GCA_029531755.1 Holothuria leucospilota | reverse complement strand
TTGCTTGAAATATTTGGTATGGTTGCTGAAACGCTGCTTAAAGGGTCCTTCTGAGAAGCAATGTTAGATTTAGATTCTGTTCCAGAGGTAACTTGCAAGGCTTTGTACGCCAGTCTTTGTTTTTAAATATATATATATATATATATATATATATGTGTGTGTGTGTTTTTATATGTATATATATATATATATATATATATATATATATATATATATATATGTGTGTGTGTGTTTTTATATGTATATATATATATATATATATATTACCATCTTCTTTATTTCGGTGAAATTATAGACATATAACAGCATGTTACGTAGTTGCTATTTACAACTTCCAAAAACAAAGGACTTGCCTTACGTCATTCTTACATAACTAGAAACAGTATACGGTACACCCGTACACTAAGACAATTCTGAAAGCTTCAGTGACTTTATGCATTAAGACAAATTTCGTTGTAATGCTAAATACACAAAATAATGGGTATATAGTGCTTGATAGCATGGCTTGAATGTTTGCTTCAGATGTAACAAACGGGTTTCTTAGTACGATTTTCATTTAAAATGTAATGTTCAACTTTTTCAGAGAAAAAAAAAACTTGTGAAAAAAACTTGAGCATCAAGGGTATTTTTACACTAAAAAAACTGAAGTACCAAAATGGTAGCACCTAACGGGTGCTGATGTTGAATCAGCACCTGAAGTGCTGTTTTTAGCACCTGTACGGTGCTAATGCATAGCACCTCATGGGTGCTGATAGTTTTTCTGGAAATGATGGAATATTCCGGTTTGGTAGTGTCAAGTAATAGGGCTAATTGCCACTTAAAATACCTCTCTTCGACATTCCACTTAAGGGAGTTTTCTTTGGGAATTTTACCAGTCAGGTGTTGACAGTCTAGGCCCATTTACTCGGCATTCCCTTCAATAAATTCTATTCGCTGTCAGATTATTTAACACCGATGGTTTTGATGAAGCCCATCTTGTGACCCTTACAGGTCATGCCCCAGTGCTGAAATGGAGGTCGCTTGTCTGGGTCCCTTTTCTTGCTAACTTTTTCCATTGGCCAGTCTGTTAAGCATGTGCAGGACCAAGTCCAATCAGGATTCCCCATCCCAAAGTTTCCAGACAACACTGTCTAGAAACCACGCAAGTAACTTTTAGGCAACTCCCTTTCTGGACAGAGTAGAACCGACACTCAGAGAGAGAGAGGACTAAATAAATAATGCGTACAGTCCCGCGGCTTTTGCCGTTGGGCTTCACCTGCTGGTTTCGACAGCTAGGCTTTTCTTAGTTCTTGGACTTTGGAATAATTTTGAGAGGAATTAAACTTAAGTTTTAAGGAAGGAAACTTAGAATATTTCGTCTCATATTAAACATTATGTAGTGGAGTCAAATCGTATTATCTCTTCAGCTGGTCAGAGAAAGGATTTCTCTCTGACTCTGAATGAACTAGTTAACCGTCGAAACCTTGTTCGAGTCATCTTTTCCTGGATATTTCCTTGTTCCGTTCGCTACACCCCCTAGCCTTCACAATGTGATTGGCCCAACCAAAAGCATTCACAACAGTAGACAGGGCTAATTTGTCTAGACAATTTTGTCTTTAACGATTCCAACTCTGACAACAAATGTATTTGCGTCTTTAATTTTGTTCGGAATTGATTAACTACAAATTCCCCCTGCTTGTAAATTTTAAAGCGGTTAAATGGTAGTTTATAGCATTTATTTTGTAAGCAATTATTAAGTATTATGTAAAAATTGTAAACATGACTTTAAATAGTTTTTCATGACCTACCTATTCTACATGTCAATGCAATCCACCAGTTGATTGACTCTTCGCTAGAGAGTCGAGGTGACTTTGGAAAGAATTAATCATTTCCAAACTGTCATGGCTGGCGCCATTCCATGGTATGTAATATACATGTTATGCATCAGTATAACAAACATGAACAAATGTTTTCAACCAAATTCATCAGAATATGATAAAATCTGTGTACGCACATTCGAGGTGTTGAAAATACCACCTGAGTAGGTGCTAATTTAGCACTTGAGTTGCTGTCCCTCTCGGAGCACTTTCCAGTGCTAACAAATTAGCACTTGATTTTCTGAGTGTACTCTGCAATTGAAAATGAAGTACTTAGCATGGTGGAAAAAGATATTGATAGGGTGAGTAATATCTTCAAAAAGACTCTATTTATATAAATATATATATATATATATATATATATATATATATATATATATATATATATATATATAACGCTAATTCCCACCTTAAGGGGAAATTGTTATATCTGCTTGTACATAGGGCGAAAAAAAGATAATAAAATACATAAGAAATAAATTCGCCCTAACGTCTAAACATATCATTAACGTTATTTCAATGGCCAGCCATCCGTTCGTGTTAACAGCTAGGTGTCCGTAAATTTGACAACTTTGAAGTAATGGCATCTAGGTTGTAAATCTAAGAGGGCGCTCTTGTAAGTTTACGTATTCCTATAGAAAAAGTGTGTGGAAACGTTAAGGCGAAACTTATATTTCACCAGAAAATTTTTTTCCCCTTAAGGTCGACTTTTCAACAACAACTTTCCCCCTAAGTGCCGAATTAGAGTAATATATATATATATATATATATATATTCATATATATATATATATATATATATATATATATATATATATAACGCTAAAACCCACGGTTGGGGGAAAAAATTTAGAGGGCGCTAGACGACCTTTCGAAAAGGCGAAAAAAAAACAATAAAATACATAAGATTATATTTCGCCATTGGTTGAATTTGAAAAACAGATATACATCAACGTTATTTCAATGGCCCACCAATTGTACGTGTTAACAGATACGTGTACGTAATTTGGTCAACATTGAAGTAATGGCATATATATTATGTAGTGAAAAGGCCATTACCATCCGTTTACGTATTCCTATAGAAAAAGCGTGTAGTTTCGTTAAGTCGACCTGATTTTTTCCCCTTATAGACGATTTCCCCTTATAGGCGGGTTTTTTCATACGATATTTCCCCTTAATCCCAAATTAGCAATATATATATATATATATATATATATATATATATATATAAGGTCAAAGTACTGCGTAGCACTTATGAAGTAGGTAGGTAAAAAAAGAAGTAGTAGATAGTGCTAAAGTGCAAACGTACAATTGTACATTTTACAATTCCATTGTAGGTCCCAACCACAACCCGTCAACATTCATCAGCATTTTACCTGTACTTCAGCCAATGTTGTTTACGTTCTCATATGTAAACGCTGTAATATACTGTATGTGGGAGAAACAAAACGTCGTCTTGCTGACCGAGTCACTGAGCACCTGAGGTCAATCAAACAGATCCTCCCATGGTTCCCTGTTGCCACACACTTCAATCCCCCAACAACATGCTCGATCCGTGACTTGATGGTTTCGGCGGCCATCTCGTGTCGAGGTTCCGATCATGACCGCCTAGCTGCCGAAAACCGTCTAATCATGAAACTTGGAACCCTGTCCCTACATGGTCTGAACGTTAGACTTAAACTGTTATAACTCAGCAATTCCTGCATTGTTTTTACCTGTGGGAACCACCTAACACAGCCGGCTTTACCGTGTCCAACTTTATTGTGTATTTTTTAAATTGTACGTTTGGCCGTGTCAACAATCAGTTGCATTTTTGCCACTTGATGAAGGGTTTTAACCCGAAACGTCGTGGAATTTTCACAAACTTTTAGCACTATTTATTACTTCTTTTTTTACCTATATATATATATATATATATATATATAGGGTCGAAATACTGCCTAGCACTATAGTAGTATGTAGGTCGATAAAGGTTGTAAAAAGTGCTTAAAGTTTGTGGAAAATTCCACGACGTTTCGAGTATAGACTCTTCATCAGGTGGCAAAGAAATGCAACTGAACAACAAAGAAGTAGAAGTAGAGAAGAAACACATTGACGAAAGGCACGAACAAACCGGTCGCACAGAACGACCACGATGGGAAAAAGCGAAAAAAGGCTGAAAAAAAACTGGTAAAAAGTAATGAAAAGGGGAACAGGTTAAAAAAGGTCCATTCTAATGATAAGACCGTGTGGGGAGAGGGTCCCGAGTTTCATGATAAGCCGGTTTTCGGCGGTCTGACGATCACGGTCAGAACCTCTGCACATTAAGGCTGCGGTGACGGCCAAGTCTTTAATTGAGCACGGTGATGGGGGGTTGAAATGTGTGGCGACCGGATAACCTTGAAGGTTTTGTTTGATGGACCTGAGGTGTTCAGTGATTCGGTCAGCCAGGCGACGTTTGGTCTCTCCCACATACAGGCAATTGCAACGTCCACAAACTAAAATGTAAGGAATTCAAGCACCAACGGTTAGGCTAAGGTGGTTAACACAACCCCAGCGGTTGGTTAATGCATTTGCCCAACAGCTTGATGACAGAAGTGCTCAACAACTAGGTATTTTTTGAAATGTTCATTTACTTAACAGTTGGGTAATTTCCTTCCGGACGGTTGGGTTCAAACTTTACCAAATTTGATTCGTTAAAATTTTGCCCAACTGTTTAGGTTGTTGAACAGATGCCAGGTGTTGGTCAAAAAGTTGGCCAAATTTTGGTCCATTTTTTTAAGAGTGTAGAGCGACTTTGCGACTTTATATGGATGAGTCGAATCAACCTGTACTAAATAGTCGCATAGAGAGCCTAGGCCATTGCTCCTCTAATATTGGCACTTGCCTTATACTGAAAGAGGATATTTATATGTGAATGGAAAACTTAGCCTCAAGCACGATTCGAACCAGCGACCTCCCGCCTACAAGGCGGATGCTCTGACCACTGAGCCATTGAGGCCTATATGACAAAGAACGGCCAACTAAGTTAAAATACTGACGGGTTACGTTTTCCATTGTTACATATAAATATCCTCTTTTAGTATAAGGCAAGTGCCTATGTTAGAAGAGCAATGGCCCAAGGTCTTCATGCGATGCGACTATTCAATACAGCGTAGGTGCCTGCTCAGGAGGTGAATTACAAGTGCTTCATATGGGGTATGAACAAAGGCTAGACCATCTTGGTTTCATGGCTCAGTGGTTAGAGCGTCCGCACTAGCAAGCGGGAGGTCCCGAGTTCGAATCCCGGTGGAGTCAACATTGCTTTTTCACCTCTCTCAGATTTTTCTGCTTTAGCGACTCAACACTATATATATATATATATATATATATATATATATATATATATATATATATATATATATATATATATATATATATAGAATATGAGAATATGAGAATATGAGAATGAATGCAATAAAGAGCATAACTGGTTGATCCTTCTTCAGCGAAATATTACAACGAAGTCAGTAACTTAAGAAAATAACAAGCAACAAACAATGCGCTGGAAGTTAGATAAACAAACATAATAGGATTAAAGTGTTTGATGAAAGGTGTATTGATTAAGAAGACCGAGGTCTTTGTTAAGTCCAGTGATATGTGATTGAAGCTTCATTATCCAAATTAATTCCGTACGTTTACGGTTTTCTGTGCAAACAAAGTTGCTACAATCTTGGACAAAACTCGTTGGAATACCCCTGCACCCCCGCTCCCCGTACAGTGTTGGAGGTAATAATGTCAATTGGAGATGCGCCGCTTTAGTTTGGACACAGCATTCTACTGGGGGACGGGGGTTTCGTAAATCATGCACGACATCATATTGTACACGGTACAACGGTTGGAGGTGTTCCAACAGTTTTGTCCAAGATTGTCTGAGAATTAGCAGCACATTTTTCAAAGGTTTTCGGAGAAATTGGAGCGATAGACTAAGAACTTCAGTTAATATTTTCAAACGTAATGATAATTATTCTCTTAGGATGTAATCATTATGGCAGATTCGCAAAATAATAATAAAAATATAATCATCCATCAACGATAAACGGTAGTCACTGCAAAAGTTACTAACAAGTACAAAAGTTACTACAAGTTAAATAAGTCGACGCAATTACTTTAAGGTTGACTCTGAGAAGAGAAGGAGTCAACTTACTGCTAGAGAAATGCACATGAAGTATTTTCTTTGCCCCAAAAATGTGTACACCAATTTAAAAATCCATTACAAATAAGAGTTAATCAGTTTCAAACGATAAACACTAGTTGTTCACAAACGGGTCAATTGTCCAGGGACTTTTATTTTGTACTGTTTATCGTGGCGCTGTTTCTTTTTAAAAGACCTACTGAAATGTTTTCTTCTCCCTGTTGTTTATGGTTAGGTTAGATTAGGTTTAACGTTCCAGTTTCCAACCAATTGTTGTTTAAGAGTACTGTAAGGAATATATATATATATATATATATATATATATATATATATATATATATATATATATATATATATATATATATATATATATATATATATATATATATATATATATAATATATATATAATTATATATATATATATATATATATATTATATATATATATATATATATTGTCTCCCCTCCCGTTCCGCCTTTTCAGTATTTCCTGTAAGCGGTGCAATCGGACATCAATTTTTCACTGATTTTTCGCCAAACCCTTTCACGTGGAGAGCCTACTCTATAGAATACAGTGGTATTTAACCTGAAGCTCGTTCCTTCCAAGTAGAAAGCAATTGAGCCTATGAAAAGATTCTGCCCAGGCTGATAATTTACCTTTGAGAGCATCGATGGCCTCTAATCTTTAAGCAAACTGTTGCTTTTGTTGGACGTAGTGGACGCTTGGCGTCCGTAAAGTACCTCCCTTCGCTGTGATTTGCGAAATTCCGTAACAGCGCCCTCAATTAATAATGTCTATTTATTATACATAGTGATCTCACCATTTGGGAAATGACGTCATAGGCAGTTACAAGGGCCCCAGTTGTTTCCACCTTGTGCACGGTCAAAAAATATCCCATCTTTAGCTGCTACTTGAGACCTTCTTAAACTCAGATGTCTGAGAATAAGCAGCACATTTTTCAAAGGTTTTAGGAGAAATTGGAGCGATAGACTAAGAACTTCAGTTAATATTTTCAAACGTAATGATAATTATTCTCTTAGGATGTAATCATTATGGCAGATTCGCAAAATAATAATAAAAATATAATCATCCATCAACGATAAACGGTAGTCACTGCAAAAGTTACTAACAAGTACAAAAGTTACTACAAGTTAAATAAGTCGACGCAATTACTTTAAGGTTGACTCTGAGAAGAGAAGGAGTCAACTTACTGCTAGAGAAATGCACATGAAGTATTTTCTTTGCCCCAAAAATGTGTACACCAATTTAAAAATCCATTACAAATAAGAGTTAATCAGTTTCAAACGATAAACACTAGTTGTTCACAAACGGGTCAATTGTCCAGGGACTTTTATTTTGTACTGTTTATCGTGGCGCTGTTTCTTTTTAAAAGACCTACTGAAATGTTTTCTTCTCCCTGTTGTTTATGGTTAGGTTAGATTAGGTTTAACGTTCCAGTTTCCAACCAATTGTTGTTTAAGAGTACTGTAAGGAATATATATATATATATATATATATATATATATATAATATATATATATATATATATATATATATATATATATATATATATATATATATATATATATATATATATATATATATTGTCTCTCCTCCCGTTCCACCTTTTCAGTATTTCCCGTAAGCGGTGCAATCGGACATCAATTTTTCACTGATTTTCCGCCAAACCCTTTCACGTGGAGAGCCTACTCTATAGAATACAGTGGTATTTAACCTGAAGCTCGTTCCTTCCAAGTAGAAAGCAATTGAGCCTATGAAAAGATTCTGCCCAGGCTGATAATTTACCTTTGAGAGCATCGATGGCCTCTAATCTTTGAGCAAACTGTTGCTTTTGTTGGACGTAGTGGACGCTTGGCGTCCGTAAAGTACCTCCCTTCGCTGTGATTTGCGAAATTCCGCAACAGCGCCCTCAATTAATAATGTCTATTTATTATACATAGTGATCTCACAGTTTGGGAAATGACGTCATAGGAAGTTACAAGGGCCCCAGTTGTTTCCACCTTGTGCACGGTCAAAAAATATCCCATCTTTAGCTCCTACTTGAGACCTTAAACTCAGATGTCTGAGAATTAGCAGCACATTTTTCAAAGGTTTTCGGAGAAATTGGAGCGATAGACTAAGAACTTCAGTTAATATTTTCAAACGTAATGATAATTATTCTCTTAGGATGTAATCATAATGGCAGATTCGCAAAATAATAAAAATACAATCATCCATCAACGATAAACGGTAGTCACTGCAAAGGAATCAAGTTAAATAAGTCGACGCAATTACTTTAAGGTTGACTCTGAGAAGTTGAATTAAGTGAACATTTTGGACGTTTAAATGGTGCTGTTACTAAGGATGTAAATTTGATCCTGCCAGAAAGACCTACGGATATACCAATCGTGTTTAAAGAAAATGAAGTTGGGAAATATTTTAGTCTTGTTAAACATGGAATTGCCTCAGGTTTAGACAACATCTCATGGTGGATCTTTAAATATTGTTCCAAAGAATTGTCAAGTATTTTTTCGACGATATTCAATCAAAGTATAAGTGAATGTCTGATCCCATCTTCGTGGAAAAATGCTAAAACGTCGCCTATACCTAAGACAGGTAATCCTACTTCAGTAAATGACTATAGACCAATAGATATCTCTAGTATTGGGTTTAACTGTATGCAGAAAATTCTGCTTCCATATGTAATGAATTCTATCATCGAGCATGGCGACAAAAATCAATTTGCCTATAAAAAGGGATTTTCATGTACCGATGCAATACTTACGCTAGTACATGACATAGTTTCGGGTTTAAATCAAAAGGAAACAACATTTTCAAAAGTCCTATTCTTAGATTTTTCAAGCGCCTTCAATACGGTTTTGCCAAATCGATTAATCCAAGACCTTCATAGTTTTATTAGAGAACCGTGGCTTATTCACTGGCTTGCAGACTTCGTAAATGGGTGGTCCAGGCAAATAAAAGTCCAAAAGGGGTTTACTCCTACATCAGATATTAAAATAGGCGTTCCTCAAGGGGGTCCTCTATCGGCTCTTCTTTTCACCATTTATACTGATGAAATTCGCTCCCACTCTAATTGCAACATAATTAAGTATGCGGACGATACCGCCGTTTCTTGCAACATTAGTAAAACCACACATAGGAAAGATCAAGATGATTACCAAAGTTTTATTTCTAAAATTGTTAGTTTGTGTGAGCGGAAAAATCTCCTTTTAAATCCAAAGAAGTCGAAAGAAGTCGTGTTTGAAGATATTAATGTTAGGCATAAAGGTTTATTGGATATTAAAGAAGAGAGAACTGTAATCCGGGGCTCATGTGTTGAACGTACCTCTTATACTATGTATTTAGGAGTCTGTATAGACAATAGGTTAACTTTTACCAACCATATTTCGAGGGTTTTATCAAAAGTGTATTGCATTGTTTCGACGTTAGCTTACACTGTACCATACTTTTTCGAGTGAGACAAAAGAAAGAGTGTTTACGGCGTCCATCTTTCCTACCCTAGTATATGCAGTTCCAGTATGGTATCATTTTGTGCAAGTTAAAGACAAGAATAGAATTAGAAGTTTTCTTAAATTTTGTGCAAAAATTTTTAGGCGTAATTATGAAAACCTTGTATATAAGGTTAATGAAGCTGCCAGGAATGACTTTATAAGACTTGCAAAAAGTATCCAAGCTAATAAGAGTCATCCTCTACACCTTGAACTTAATTCTCTGTGCAATAAAACAAACTATAATTTAAGAAATAGAAACATAACCCCATGCTTTAGAATATTACTTTTTAAGAATTCTTTTATTTACAGAGCAGCTCTTTTTTTTCAAAATGGTTTATTGGACCAATTTTTGTAGTTTCTTATAACGACTTTTATTGTGCACTTTGTATTTTTATGTTTTTCTTTACTTTTTAATCTTTTAAATTTTTTACGTGTCTTAACCTTTTGTTCCTTTGAATGTTATAATTTTTTATCCTATTTATAAATTTTTCAAAATTTATACTGGAATAAAGAATGAATGAATGAATGAATGAGTCAACTTACTGCTAGAGAAATGCACATGAAGTCTTTTCTTTGCCCCAAAAATGTGTACACCAACTTTAAAACCCATTGCAAGTAAGAGTTAATCAGTTTCAAACGATAAACACTAGTTGTTCACAAAGGGTCAATTGTCCAGGGACTTTTTATTTTGTACTGTTTATCGTAGCGCTATTTCTTTTTAAAAGACCTACTGAAATGTTTTCTTCTCCCTGTTGTTTAAGGTTAGGTTAGATGAGGTTTAACGTCCCAGTTTCCGACCAATTGTTGTTTAAGAGTGCTGTAAGGAATATATATATATATATATATATATATATATATATATATATATATATATATATATATATATATATATATATATATATATATATATATATTGTCTCCCCTCCTGTTCCACCTTTTCAGTATTTCCCGTAAGCGGTGCAATCGGACATCAATTTTTCACTGGTTTTTCGCCAAACCCTTTCACGTGGAGAGCCTACTCTATAGAATACAGTGGTATTTAACGTGAAGCTCGTTCCTTCCAAGTAGAAAGCAATTGAGCCTATGAAAAGATTCTGCCCAGGCTGATAATTTACCTTTGAGAGCATCGATTGCCTCTAATCTTTAAGCAAACTGTTGCTTTTGTTGGACGTAGTGGACGCTTGGCGTCCGTAAAGTACCTCCCTTCGCTGTGATTTGCGAAATTCCGCAACAGCGCCCTCAATTAATAATGTCTATTTATTATGCATAGTGATCTCACCATTTGGGAAATGACGTCATAGGCAGTTACAAGGGCCCCAGTTGTTTCCACCTTGTGCACGGTCAAAAAATATCCCATCTTTAGCTCCTACTTGAGACCTTAAACTCAGATGTCTGAGAATTAGCAGCACATTTTTCAAAGGTTTTCGGAGAAATTGGAGCGATAGACTAAGAACTTTAGTTAATATTTTTACGCACAGCCATTTGCAAATTATGATGATGCCCACTGATGACTAATATTTTGAAAAATTATGTGGGTATTCATCTTTACGTTAAAAGAACATTACCTTGAATCCCATCTTACTCCCTCTATGGATGTGGGAAAGCGGCATTTATATTGAAAGCTGAGGAGGAGATCTCGCTAATACGACCTTGCCGAGTAGGGTTTGTCTGTGATTTACTGTATTGAGTGAAATTATGGGCCTATCAAACAAATAGTGTACATAGCGCCTCGAATCGTACAAACAGAAATCGTATCGAAAAATTACTGTTCATGCCCTGCACACCGAACTACAATAGTCACAATCCCTTCAAGTGATTTTGTTTAATACTTGGACCCAGTGGACAAGCGTACGATGTATCTAACTCACATCGCTATACCGTGTGAACAACATAAATATATAACGTGACACCAGCACCGACGCTTACTCAGAGGCTGACATACAGGGCGCGTATACCCACAGCCCACAGGAATAATACCTACGGTTTTGAAGTAAATTTGATGAACATATTTCGTAAATGTCGGAGTCTTGCCCCGGGTCTTTCAAAACGACTCAAGCAATTTGCGTTGATTGGAATGCTTTGCTCCAAGTCGAGTCTCTAGCCATACCCTAGTCATCATGCTCGAGGACGAGTCCGAGTGAAGTCAAATCATTTCCAGTGGTAACTGGAGTTAAGTAAAGGTCATTTATTTTGGGTCCCTGACTCGAGTCAAGACAATCCACCTCGGACTCCCGTCTCTCTCTGGACAAGTCAAGAAACCATAAAAGTTGACTCTATTCGACTTGACTCGGAGACAGTCACTGCTTTCACTTTACAATATTGCTTCTCAGGTTTGGAGCCCTTAATCCCTTTTCCTGGTGGTTGTCCTTAAAGGTGTAATAATAACTATCACTATACAACAAAAAGGTATTTCTTAGTACTAAAAGTAGACATTTTGTGATATTGAGTTCTAGGAAAGAAAAATGGACTTTCCATTGTCCATCATTTTTATCTTACTTGAAAAGCACGTAACGGTTGCATCCTCAAAGATGTAGTACCTCCATTTCTATATCAAAGAGGTAAAGGAGCAGAAGTTCTATAACCTTCTTCAGTATAGGAATACAGTCCAAACAGTAGTAAACGGATAATTAGCGAATACTTTTAAAACGTCCGGTCCAAATTTGATCCAGTTCCGATCAAATGGGCACTGAACAGAAATCGTTTCAAATATTTGACAAGATTTGGTTCATTTTGGACAGCAAATGTTTTGAACCAAAACTAGTCGAATGATTGATCCTTTTTCGGTTCAGTGCCCAATTGGCCCGTTTTTTGGTTCATTTTGAGCCGGAAGGTTTGCAGCTCTCCAGATTTGCTCAATATTTCATAAAACAGCACCTGATGTTGTTTTCTTGAGAAGAAAAGGTTTTGTCATTGTAAAGGGTAAGTTCTTCTATATTCAAACGATCCTTTTAAAGATGCCAACGGTTATGTGCAGCTTATATGTTTTTTTCATACCACATTTTTTCCTGCCCATGTGATCTCAACCTGAACAAAGCTAGTAAATATAACAGTGCGTGACATTTAACTAAGATGTTTAGTTTTAATTTAAGGCCAACAAATGGCTGTCGTGTACAGCGAATGGTGTCTATGTGTAGAAAGCACAGCACTCAACCAGGAAGGTCAACTATGTAACCTTTATAGTTATGTTTATGGAAGCGCAGCTTCTCATAAACATATTGTGATAACACAGGATCAGGTCACGTGACAGTTTATTTGTGACACGTTATCTGAAGAAGACAAATAGAACTGCCGCAAGTACTGTATATTTCTTACCACTTGTACATAATTGTAAAGCAGTCACTAAGAAAATAATGGTCTTTTTACTGTAATATAAGACTACAAAGATTTTTTAATGTCCAAACGTCTGAATGACTTAGGCAAATAAGTACGCACAAATTCAGGTGTCTTAAAATGATTTCCACTAGGTGTGGCTGATACAAAGTTTAAAACATACAATAATATAATAAAAAACTTAATTTTCAAAGCTAGCTTTGTTTATAATACTTTTTGTAAGTAAAAGGATCATTTACTGGTCTTCATAGAAAGATGTGACATTTTACTCTTTCCTCACTTTTGCAGGATATGTTATCATGACAAAAAACACTGTTAGTCCTAGTAGTAGTTACCCTTTTGACATCTTTGAGTATGTGCAGAAAATGTGGAACATGGAAGTCAACGTCACTGTGACCACCCGCGAAGCACAAAACACGCAAGCAATTTGTGCATAGTAGTATGGTACCGTTAGTACGGCCATAGTTGCACAATGCATAGTTCTTATATTCTGCTCTGGACTGCCCGGCCAAGTAGTTCTTTTTTCCCAGAACGATTAAGGCCAACTCTGGCCAATGGACCAATCAGCTTCTTCGAAATAGACCACACCTCTGATTCCAATATGACAGCTTTTCGACCCTTTTTTGTAATTCTGACGCCGGATTATGAAAGAACTGGCCAAATAACCCCAATCCACGTAACCCTAACCCTAATTCTAACCCTATCCTTCTTTTTGAAACAAATTAAAAAAATGGAAAAACCGATTTGGCCTGACTCGTCCTGGGAAAAAATTAAGCGGGCCGGCCACTCTTTCGGGCGAGATTGTTCCCACCCTAGGCCTATATCGTACTATAGTATTTACAGCCGTGTTTATCAAACACAGTAGTCCATCTTTAGAGCCAAAATTGTTTATGTCAGTGACCCCCACAGTGGCTGACACAGAAGTAAACGACATAACGTTGTAGGCCTTAGTATATAAACGTAAGTCTGTTCGGTCAAATAGGTGATACGCATGTGGTCTACAGTTAGTTGTGTTGTTGGCCCATATACTCGTATACGTACAGAGACTGCTAGTAGCCTACGAGAAACTTTTGTTTACAAATTCTGCCACAGTTTGGTTCTGTATTATCGTATTTTGTAGGCCAATAACTGGCCTAGTGATAATGCACAGTACAAGCCTGTCCAGCATTTGGATATACTCAGAGCATTGCAAGCAACGAGCATGTACCACTGTGTGGGTTGAGCTTAATATCGGCAATTTACTTCAAGGGCATTTTTTCCCAGTAGTATTCGCCACTGTCTGAACTGATATGTTGTGATCACTTTACTCGTGCAGCCTAGCTCAACGTATTTTTACAAACCATTCCACATGCTTCAATTTCATTAAAAGCGGAAAAGGCCTTTATGTCATGATCTTGAAAATATCCAGTATAAGTACGAATTGCATCCATAAAAAGTAGTTACGGAACTAGTTCTTAATGTTGGGGCTGTGTCTGTGAGCGTAATCGAGATGTCTGGTTAATTTATGCTACTGAGTTCTTATTGTCAACATCAAAGTAAATTTACTATGGTTAAGTATAGGGGTCATAGTACACCTCTTAAATGAAATACTGGAAATATTAAGCCTGTAGGCCAACTCTTTGTGTCTTTCTGGTATCCTAGTTCATACGTGGCTTTTTGAAATACGTATTCCAGTAGCTTACCGGGGCAGATCCTTTTTTTGTCACACAGTCTCCCTGGGGGAGGGGATTTGGGAGAAAGGGTCTAGGAGGAGGACATGTTCTTTATGTAAGGTTGCTTAATTGCAAGGCTGTGCTGTCTTTGCAAAGATTTGAGCGAATTGCATGAATTACATGTAAGGTGCAAAACAGTGGTATCTTCGGTAAAGCTTTAAACTGGTTACATGTTTAAAGTGGACCAAAAAAAGCCTCAAAGTACAAGAATATATATACATTAGAGGTTTGAAAACAAGTTTCATTCATCCAATTCCCATTTTCATAGCTTCCTCCATTGCTAAGATATAAAATGTTGAAATATATTCACTTAAAATAGTCGATTGCGCAATAAATTGCGACGTCCTTCTTGTACAACTCTCATTTCCTGCTTTTGTTTCCTTTTGAAATTAAAATTTTGATGTGACCTTGAAACATTTACTGTTTGCTTACAAAGCATGTTGTATAGAGAGGAATTATACAGGCAAGTCATCCTACAGCAGTATGACAATAATCACGTTTTGGCACAAAGGAGCACAAGGTGCTTTCGAAAAAACGAAGAAATGTAAAGACGGTAATTTGAGTAGTACAAAGTGACATCACAAATTATATAGTGGGCAATCTACCATTGTAAATTGAGTAAATTAGCTTCAACGTTTTATATTTCAGCTAAGGAATGTCCTGTAAAGCTGGAAGTTGGACCAATTAAATGCATTTTTCAAGCTTTGTAACATATATTTTTGAAATTTTAGACTTTAAGTACACTTTACAAATTCTCACTTTTTAATGCCTCTTTCTATTTTCCTATTGACAGGATGCAAGGAGGCCCCTCCTATTTGAGCATTTTTTCCTTTGTAAGATTGTTTCAGTCAATACAAAATGGCGCTATCTTTTCGTCAACAATGCCTCTTAGTTTGGACGGAATGATACATTCTAGAGCTCCAGATTGCTTCTAAAACTTTTGAGAATTCTTGATTTAGCAAAAGGTTTCAAGAAGAAAAGTTCAACTTCTAAACTTTTTATGTAAAATCACTCTATAGAACAAAACAGGACTTAAGGGTACTTTGCAAGTTTACTAATTTTAGCAGCAATTAAAGGTAATTATAGGCTACTTAATGTAAGCTTGCTGCGGTACAACGTGAGAAACAACGCTTAAGATCTTTAACGTGTAGGTTAGTGTTGTGTGCGTCATGCAAGACAGAAAAAGGTTCATTTGTCAGTGAGAGTTCCCCGCATAAGAGCCTGTCTGCGTTGGGCGTCTGGGGACTTCTCGGTAAAAATTGGGACATGATATGGGAACCTTTATATGCAAATCTCTGGGTTCTGAATGCCTTAAAAAGTTATCATTATCATGACAAAGAATATTGTAAAATTCTCAGTGCATTTTATGAGGTTTGGAACTCTCAGGGGGCTCCTCCTTGCCCTCCTCATCCCCACAGGCTACAGCTCTCCGTTGGGAAGATGATCAATGCAAAGCAAGTTACCGTATTCCTTATCGAGGTGGGTTTGAATTTTGCCCACCATCAATACAGATTTTTCGACAGGTAGGCCTGCTTCAAATTTAGGGCCCCCTTCTGCATAACATATTTATAAAATCTCTAAATCAGTACTGTACTGCAGAGATAGGCTGTGTCAGGAAGGAATGATCAGCGCTGGTAGGCTTACGACGAAATAGTATTCATTTCTTTATTATTCCAAGTATGTTTTGCTTTGTTTGACAAGATGTTGATTTTCTGAAGTGGTAAAGTAGATATGTGAATTATAATAATAGCACCATTTTGAATTTAAGCTCCAAGCGGAAAAAATTTCAAAGGCGAGTTCCCACGTCTACTCACAGATTCCTCGCCAACTAAACAGTCCGAAAGAATCTCCGTTTTCGGAGATAATCGTTGTCTTCGACAATGGAGACAATGTACGCAATGTGTATCATAAATACTCAATGCCTTATTCTCGAAAACATCCGTTGTATTACACACGCACTTATATGATTCCGCGTCCTGTAACAGTGTGGTTAACAAAACAAACTTTGGTTCGTAGAAGCAACGTCTCATGAAGTGTGGTGCAAATAGATTACTCCAACAAGTAAATACTCATCTTATATGATTGACTCTAATCGTCGCAAGTGAATCTCGTGATCTCATTTGATAGCAATTCTGCCGCAGTTCTTCACCTTTAAAGTTAAATGAAACATGTACTGTTTAGCGTTCATCCACATAAGTGCTTCGTTTTAGGGTTGAGCGTCTCGGCCACGTTAATTCTCTGGGAAGTATTTGCATTAAGGAGTGTAAAGGTTAAACCGACAGTTGATGGACTTTTAATTTTATATACAGGCCTTCATACTAAGGCTAAGTGTTCACGTGCTGTCAATGTGAATACCAATCGTCGATTATACAAAATACTGGCGTGTGAGGCGACTGTAATATGTCTAGTAATGACATCGAGAAGTGTCGTTGCTATAATCGGTATTTTCTTAAAACTAGAAACGTGGACTCACAATGAGTGCATAGAAAAGTTGTAGATAAGATATTCAGGACTATGAAAATTCAAGTTTTAACCTGTTTTAGGCAGGCACTAAATTTTCGGGAAGGGTTCAAAGATAAAACAAATTTAGTTCTGTATTATCCAAATCCTATAGAATTGTTGGAAATTTAAAATGTTTTCGGAGACAACAGACTATGTCCGAATCTGAGGTTCTCCCGGACTGGAGGTCGACTCGAAATGTACCTGTAGGATGTCATAGGAAAAGTTTTCCCACATTGGATTATGATTTTAATTTATTAAAGCTACCTTTAATTTACCCTTCTTTAGGAAGTGTGTTAACTTTCTAAATCATGAAACTTCAAAAACAAAAATGTTTAGATGCACTTACAAGTTCTAGAAAGTGCCCATCATAGCCTACTTGTGGGTTATGAAGGGTTGAAGAGGGTCTTGAGAGAAGAAAGAAAGGTTTCTCTCGGTTTTGATGGAGATCAGAGGTATTGACATTACCTGAGGTCAAAAAACCAAAAACCTTGTACACACAATATTTTAAAGTGGGAATGATGGATAACCCGCACTGCCTGGCACAGCCAGGTATTGCCCAACACCACCATGCACCGCACCTTACCGCCCCTCACCGCACGCACGATACAAAATAAAAACAAATTGACACAGACTGCATTTTTTCATTGATTGTTCAAATTTTAATGAACTGTGCTCTTTATGTCATGGGGATAAATTCACGAGGTGTAAAGATAAGTGCGAAGGAAGAATGGATGCCGCTAAGTTTTATTTAAACCTAGAAATTATGCCACTTTTCAACTCGCAAGTTGTTTACCCTTGACTGGCATGAATCTGACGTTTGCAAGTTTAAGCGCATTGCATAGCCTTTTCGGTATAATTGCCCACAAAAAACCAAATGACACTTTTTGGTCAGAGTGATGTTATTAAAAATGAAAAAAACTAACTCCAACCTTCTTACTTGTTACAGGGTAAAAATCAAGCTTGATTGCCGAACAAGCCAAAACTTGACCAGTGGTGGGGCCAAGATTTGCCTTAAAGGGGACCAGGCTACACGACAGGAACGGATTGGGAGGGCAGTGATCTGAGGCCCTGACAGGCAACGGATTGCCAGAACGATGTCAACGGAAGTGGGGACATGAGAAGGCGATTGTATTTCATAAAACTGTTCAAATTAAGCAAAAAACTTTGCACACATTCAAACACTTATCATTTACCAAGATCGCAATTTCACGCAACAGTCCTTGCTTTGGTCGTATACGAAAGTTGGAATCTTTTCTTGCAATTAAATATTTTTAATGACTCTTGCGTTTAAAGCTCTTGTCAGCAAACGTTGCAAAGATTTTGAGAAGGCTGCACTTGTTCATTTTGATGACTTTAGGGCCCGAACAAGTCTCTACAAAAAGGGTGGCCTTAATTTGGAAACGGTTGGATTACTCCTCCGGTATGTCGAGGTAATGTTAGTGAGATGTTTTGCAACTGAAGAATGAGTGGATTCAATGGTTTACTAGTATAAATCTACAGTCTATTTGAAAAAAATTACTACATTTTATGAATCGGTCATGCATATGAATGACGTAGCGTTTGATGAGGTGTTGTGTTTTCTGTTTAGAAAAGGAAATTTTTCCATAAATGTGCCATATATGGTAGATTATCTTTCAACATCACAACTTAATTGCTTTTCCTGTCGTCAGCGTGAACTTTTGTTAAGCATTATTAACATGATCCTTTGATTTTACACCGTGCGACCTATAACAGGAGAAGTTTGGGTGATTGAATGTGGAACGCCAAGGATAATACTTTAATGGTCTTGATAGTTGCTGTTAACCTGTTAACGAAGAAACCTTCCATCAAATATTTACTGTTTGTAGCTCGTAAATCGAACAATGAATAATTTCCTAACTAGGTGTAGAAATGTAGTATAGGTATTCACTTAAGTAGACCCCTTAACCTACAAAACCTTGTGGACGTTGTGGACTCTTGTATCATTGTGTCTCATGTAATGTATTTCTTACTGTTATAACTCTTATTGCTGTTTTATAGTTCTCATCTTTCTTCTCTGTTATTGAGTTTTAACTCTGTTTTGTTACATTCTTTATTGTTTGCATTTTACCATTAACATTTGTACAGCGTCTTAAAGTATACTTTTTGGTTTGCATGTAGTTTGGGGGGATATGATTATTATTACCCACGGTGCAAAGGTACCCTTTATTGCTTTTTGGTGCCAGCTACTTGTAATTAATGTAGCTTATCTTTGGAAGTCAAATGTCACAATCGCTTCAATAAATTGTAACAGTAAGATGGAATGCATCCACATTCGATATGCAATCATCTTGGTTACCAGAAAAGTTTGTCATTAAAAAATACCTAAAATAAGTAGTCATTTCAGGTCAAACGAATGATTGGAATAACTTTGTTATTGTACGTAAGACTATATCGAAACCAGAATATATCCGTATACGAAAAAGAACAGCTAGAATTTGTTGGCAGTTACAGTAGGAACGATACCAAAGTAGTCGGTTACCTTTTCTCACTCCAATAAAGATAATGTACCTTGTCATGTTAATGTGTGATAAGAGTTAGTGCCTTTGCCGTACACCGGAGGCTTTGATAAACCATTGTGCCTTCAATAAATGGATACTTTTGGAAGTTTATTTTTTAATAGAGCAGAACGCAATGAATCGAGAGTGAAAATAACAGTGCCTATGACAGCCACTTTATTATCAGAATCGTAATTAAATCTCGAAAAAACCTAGACTGAACCTTTATGAGAAGTGAGGTGTGTCTAAAGGGTACTTGAGGTAGAGCGTCTGGGCCCCTCTGATTTTAATTGGTAATGAAAATTATTAGCGGAACAGTAACATACGCTTTACAAAGCATAATATACCTCTAAAAATGATGCTAATCACTGTAAGGTTCGACTGTTTTTCTTCAGTCCTTTAACCATCATTGGGTACTAGAATGTTTACTGGCAAGCTTTGTCCACGTTCATAACATTTTCAAAGTGCGCGTCTGAAACGAACACAGATTCACCCAAGTTATTACAAACAGTTTTGCCCTTGATGCATGAAGCTATTCGTATCAACATCAAACATACCTTTCTTTTAGTGGGGTGCAAAAGTGATTTCACAAATGTCAGCCAGGGAGATTCTCCCGTTTGGGGGAAAAACAAAATTCTCCCGAAGGGGGGAAAACTTATGCAACACATTTTATAGGCTTGCCAGCCTAACAAAAAGGAAGGTTAAGAAAGAATGGAAACCTCTCAAAAACTCAAACACGGCGTGGTGAACCACCAATTGGGAAGTGGCTTTTGTATAGCTATGACAATGAACCTTACAAATATACATTTAATTCCTTTACATTAGACGGACAATTTTTGAAAGGGGGTTCCAAAACCCATTCCCCACTGACAATGCATTCAAAGAACGCGTGAGACTGTGGGTAAAATCGACAAAATGGCGGCGCCAATGAACGTGTTTTCTCCCGATCGGGGGAAAAGTAGATTCTCCCGAATGGGGGAATCTCCTGAACTGAATATATGTGACCTTTCAAAGCAAACATATACAGACGTTCCTTGAGGCCTTTTCTTTGAAAACATTTTTGTTGTCCATCTCTTGTTTGTTCAACATACGAATGTCACCAATTCATGAAATGTATATGGTTGACGTCTTGATGCTTAAGGGGATGACGATGAAATAGGTATTGTTCAAAAATATTGAAGTTATGATCAAACATGTCTTGATGCAAAATAAGTATCGGTACTAGAATATTTCGAAATTTGCATCATTTCTACAATTGAGTACTATAGGCTAATCTTATCGAGTCCTCTATCTTCTTTCTTCCACAAGCGTAGTTAGATGACCTTCCTTCTCATCAAAGAGCTTCCAACAAATGAAATGGATCCCGAAAGTTTAACAACATTCTGTTGCAGTGGTCAAGATAACTAACCAGAACTTACGTCCTATGACTCCGTAGCAAAGACAAAATAATTGTCAAGTTTTTATTCAGTCATGGAGGATCCTTTCGGGGCCGAGCGGTAGGTGTTGTTAACAGGATGAAAGACTTTGACATGTACTATTGATGAGGTATACTATATCTAAAAAAAAAAAAAACTTTGATCTCTAGTCATCTCCAATAACCTCAACCTCCACCAAACACAGTAAAATCTTTTAACGTAATGCGGAGCATCGGCAAAGTAGGAGGCCACTCAGGTTATCCTCCTTGTGTTATCATGTTTCTGAGGAATACTACAATTTCACCTCTAGTAACTTCACGTGACCTTTGACATCCCACAAGTAACTATACTTTTTGAAATCAATATGGAGCGTCTACAAACTTAGCAAGAGATCACTCAAAATTTCGCCTCTCGAAATACCATGCTAACAAAAACTTCACCATTTGATTTCGGATGATCCCAAATTACCATTTACGCCTAGCAACGACAAAGGGGGTCTTTAAATCAATCTAGGGTAACTGCGCCCTAATTACGACATTCCTGAAGATTACCCTTTTGAAATATTGTGTTCATGAGTTGTTCACAATTTGACTTTCGGTGACCTCAAATGACCTTTGACCTCCATGAAAACTTTAATCGGAACATCCATATGCTAACGGTGACATCTATTAAGCCTACAGTTCATGAGATACCAAGGTTTACCAAATTTTCATCGTGTAACCTTTCCTGACCTTTTATGTGTAAGATTTTGAGAAAGGTTACGAATTGTTTTTGCGAAGGTCTAAGGTCATTAAAGGTCATCAGAGGTTACAAGGTAGGGGTTGAGTAATAGGCAGTTGTTCCTTTAATTTAATTAATTAATGCAAGAGGTATTAGAGATACGGTGAAAAGAAAAGAACTAAAACATTGTGCTTACTTTCATCACCATAACAGTTTTACATTATTTATCAGGTACCCCCAGAGTGAATTTCTTACGTGGGGTCCTAGCCTGTTTGATGTTTATCTATCACCTATTGTTACTCACTTGCTTGGCATGTGACAGTCTATTATCTTCAGGGTCAGTGCTTCTACATTACCAGCTGCTGCATGTATTGCATAATCACCATACCACTGCTGGCTTAGGTCTAGGGTCTCATTGTGTTTATGTGGATCTTCTTGTATGTATGTTAATGTCTAGTACGTGTGGTCATTCACTGAGCATGTCCCTTGTGTACTTTGTATTCCTGTCTTATATGTATATGTGTACTGCACAGTTAGTGGTTGGAACTTGAATAGACAGAGTTGCACCAGACCCCAGAGTGTGTGCATGTTCTCTCTTGCTCTCGAGCTGTTTCTCTCCTAGACTCGGCCCCTACATTGTGAGAGGAGTTCTGATCCCCTGTTCAGGAGGTTGGGAGACCAGTGGTCGACTTTTGTACGCTTTTCGGCTTGTCCGTGCCTCAACACCATCCTGGCAAGAGGATGGTGTTGAGCACCTTTGCGATGACAAAGAGTTTGGTTCCAATCTAAAAGGAATCCACGCGCAAGCAGTGACCTCAAACCGTACTTTGAAAATGATTTAGTATCCATGGTAGAAAACATCTTATTCAGAAAGTCTCCTTGTACCTTCCAACACAAACTAAGGAACGACATGAGGAAAACGTCATCCATTGGAAAAGTCCTAATTCCTGCCGACAATACTAGGATTTTGTACGCAGCAAGCCCAGATGACTATGCCAAACTGTTGAAGGATAACTTCACCCGAAAGTACAAGGTTGCTGGTACATCCCTCGTAGCTGGCATCAATAAAGAGCAGACTGACATTGCCTCTAAGCTAGACATTCAAGACCGTATCAGTCACGTGTAGGAGCGAGAAGCCGTTATCACTATCAAAGGCAATAAAGATAACTTCCCGAACAAAGTGTAATGCAGACTTATTAACCCTGCCAAGAGTGAAATGGAACGAGTTAGCAAAGTTATCCTCGACCGTATGAACGAAAGTCGCCACCAAGATAAACCAGTGGAGGAACACATCCTCAGTAATTGAATGGTGTAGTTCTCTGAAGGATAAACAGTCCCGCACTTTTATGGTCTTCGATACTGTAGACTTCTATCCCTCCATATGTCAGCAGCTATTCACTGCACAGCCTTAACGTGGGCAAATCACGTGTGTCCATCCCAAAACTAGCCTTTTCTATCATACATGCAAGAAAGTCGGTTTTGTTTAGCAACGGTACCCCTTGGACAAAAAGAGTAACACCTTAACTATTTTGATGTCACAATGGACAGCTCTGATGGCGCTGAGGTATGTGAACTGGTCGGCCTTTACATTCTGAACATCCTTAGTAGGCACTGTCATGTCTCCGACGTTGGCCTCTACAGAGATGATGGCCTAGCATCCTTGAAAACGTGCTCCGGATGACTCGACGACAGAGCCCGCAAGGATTTCATTAAAACCTTCAGCGAGTTTGGCTTGAAACTCACCATCGAGACTAAACTCCACGTCATTAACTCCCTCGATGTTACGCTTAGCACGAACAATAGTACCTACGCCCACTAGAGAAAAGCTAATGACGCCCCTCTTTATTCACACGCAGTCCAATCACCCACCCAACATACTTAAAATTATATGGCAGTAAACAAACGTGTGGCCGAACTTTCTTGCAACCAAGCAGCTTTTGATGCTGCAGCACCTGCCTACCAACAGGCACCGGATTCTGGCGTTTATCACAACAAACTAGAGTACCCAAGTGAGAACCTACCAACCCAAAGACGGTGGAAGAGACAACGACATTAGAAGGTTATATGGTTTAACCCCCCCTTACAGCAAATAAAAAGTTAAATCAAATGTTGGTAGAACCTTCCTCAAGCTCCTAGCCAACCACTTCCCGCCGGGTCACAAGCTGCACAAAATTTTCAACAAAAACATTGTTAAAGTCAGCTACAGTTGTATGAAAAACATGAAATCAGTCATAGAGGGTCATAACACCAAAGTGCTCTCTAAGAAAGCTCTATCAGTCCCAAATCATGGCTGTAATTGCATAGTCAAATATTCTATTGTCTCCTTGAAGGAAAATGTCAATGTCTGACACCAGCCACCGTTTACAAGGCCAAAGTTACTAGCAATAACGTTGCACACACATACACAGGCATGTCCACCGCCCCCTTCAAGGAGAGGTATAAAAAGCACAAGCATTCGTTTAACCTAGAACGTCACGAAAAAACAGAGCTCTTTAAACAAGTTTGGTCTCTCAAGCGGAATGGCCGCGATTTCAGCTGAGCTGAAAATGGACACTGAAGACTCGCAAATCATTATTCATCTGGACCTCCTAATGAACGTACTAGAGTGAAACTCTGAGCATAAGTTTATTGCTTAACGTCATAACTATTAAATTCATATGTATATATATATATATATATATATATATATATATATATATATATATATATATATATATATAAACTGAAGAATGGTGGAAAGCTTTCAATCCTCGTTCCTGACAAACCTTATAGAGCAAATAAAACACTAAGTCAAAGACCATTTCTGAAAACAATGTACATCTCTCGCTAGTGTCTAATTTTGAAAATAACCAAAGATTTGCCCTGCAACTCAGTTTATGTCAATATAAATTGTACCTAGCGATTAAGAACGTATTACAGGAAATATCAAAAGATATGAAATCTCTATATCAGACTGACTGGAGCCGATTTTTTACGTTCCGTACATGTTATATCAACTTCCAATCTCCATACTAAGTCCCATTTCTAAGATATAAATTGGTCAGATGCTGAATCATTTTCTTTATTTTCAGGAAATGGTTCGGCATAATGTGCACTTCCCCAAGATCGCCATCAGCATCTCAAAAGTGTGCCTGTGTGTGCTTGATGGGCAGGGGCACCACCTTTACCAAAATTATTTCAACAGCCAGTGGCGTAATGAAGGGGGCAGGTAGGGGCAGTATCCCCTCCCTACATGGACCAGGGGAGCAAAATGAGGGCAGACGAAAAAAGAAAAATAGAGAAAAAGATAGGTGAACAAAAAATAAGAAAAAAGGAAAGAGAAGGAAATGAAAAGGAAAGCTAGTGTACTTTTCGCGCCCCTCCGCCTCCGGTAAATTGTTAATTCGTGATAGCAAGAGCAATTAAATTAAACTGAGCCGTATAATGCGCTCATGTTCTTTTGTAGCAAGAGTAACACCGCCAGCTGGATCTTAAATAAAAGTTTGCTGAGTTCCTACAGTGGATGATCGAGCAGACAGGTAGTCCGGGCCCCGGGCTTTGGGGGCGCACATCGAGTCACTTGACCCCCTGCAAACAACCCTTGTGACGCCACTGTCAAGAGCGAATAACAAAATCCTTGAAGTGAGGGATCCGGGGCTCACTTAAAGGAGCTGGGTAGTCGCCAAAACTGAATAAATTCTCGGACCCGCCGACTTCGTTACGTCACATCCGGTTATGCTTCTTGGTTTATCAATTCGATCCGAAATGCATTGTGTCTAGTACACACAACTCACAATGTACGTCCGTGTGTAGTATATTAGGGTTGCATGTTTTAGTACGATACTGCTTACATTTAGGCCTAACGTACTAATTAAAAAAAATCTTTCCAAAGCTTCATTTATGATTTTCAGATTGTAGTTTCCGCCAAGGACCGGAGAAGAGTTTTCCTAAAATTACTAATTGCAAAGATTTAGGCCTACAACATCTAATGAAACGTCTAAAGAAACTGCCAGCCTATTGTGCATGATGGTCTGCAAGGAATATACTCTTGGTTTTAATAGTCCTACGTCTCATATAAGTTGGTCTTTATTTTCATTTTTATTACATTTTCACTTTTATTACAAAACGTTACGATCCCCTGTAAGTAGCTAAGTATACATTCGATCTTTGGATTTTGTCACAGCTGCTTTCTTCCAAAACTGAAGTGTGGAAGCTTGAAATTAACCGTCACGAAAATAGAAATCTGGATAATCACTTCAGTGGCCAGGCTAGGGGATTCGGTCTGTGCAGAGAGTTGTTTGGAAGGAGGCACAACAACTAAATCCGCTAGACAGCAAGTACTTGAAAATGATTTAATCCCGTTCAGGTATCAAACTTTGTTCCTATTGTTTAGCCCTGTTGCCTTCCCCCTACCTAATGATGTTCTGCCCTTTTCACGCACATGAAATCCTGAAACAATTACCTTAGTTGTTAAAACATGCTTCGATTTGGGGTCTATTACTGACTGGGGATAAGCTTTAATCACGATTTGTAGCTAAACGACTGCCAATGAAAGTTTAAAGAACTTACTTCCTTTGTGTCCCTAAGAGTTTGATGCTTGGTCTGCTTTAAGCATTGTTCAAGTCTTAATCATTCACAGTTTTGACAAATTTCCTCATCACTTTAATACATATTTGAAATGTAAGTTGCGTGGAAAGTCTTCAATGAAGTTGACAAAAAATAAATTTCTCGCGACCAATAACGACAAAGGTGTAAAATTTCAAATATTTGTGTGACGAGTGGCCAGAAAAAAAATTAATTGTTCAATGTACGGAGTAGCTCAATACATTGCCATTTTAACAATATGTCACTAAATCCTAGTTGATCCTGGTAATTGTGATTGA
The DNA here is from genome assembly GCA_029531755.1 of Holothuria leucospilota. Lineage (NCBI taxonomy): Eukaryota > Metazoa > Echinodermata > Holothuroidea > Aspidochirotida > Holothuriidae > Holothuria > Holothuria leucospilota. Next base: position 16,145,921 of record CM055966.1, on the reverse strand, counting down.
CATTTTGAGGAGGAAAGCAAGATTACCATAGGAAACGAACATTGAATGTTGTGTATTCTTCCTAACAGCTCCTGGTCAGAGGACAAGTCAATGGTGGCATGGGACGTTTTGAAATGGTCACTTACCCAGTGCGTAGACATACGCCAGCTGGAAGTATGCGACCTTTTTTCGTTTTTGGTCTACAAGGGCTACGCTATGTCGAAACAAGATAAAGTATGCGGATCTAGGGAAGAGGCGATAATTTCTGTCCTAGAAAATAAGTTCTGATTTTACAAATTGGAAGAGAACCACAAACGCGGGTACTGGGTCTGACGAGTGGGCTTTCCTTTAGAGTAACTGTGGTGATCCGCGTCTGAACCGTTTAGTTAATGAAATCACGATAAATATACACATAACTTATATAATAACTATGGTGAATAATGAAGCCTGCATTGTGATAAGTCAATTCAGTCAATAATTCACTTGAGCTTATTAAGACAGGACCAGATGCTCAACCAAGATTTCAAAAGTTAGTGAAGGAAGGGCAGATGGAAGGCAAGCAGAAATTATTTGGTAAAATTTACTTCTGCGTATTACCATTTTAAACAATATACCTTTGTACAGGAGCAAACGGGGAAAAGTTAGAGGACAAAGGCTTTCACTGGGGGAAATGGCTTCATGCCTCCTCGGTGGCGTCACTGGGTAAGACTCTACCAATTTCTAAAAGCAAGAACTACCTGCTATTGTTTATGACCATCAAGAACAAGAGCGACAACAAACTTGCAACAGAGGTGAGCATGACCTTGACGAGGTTAATTCAAGTGCTAATCTCGAACCACTATCAGCATGAAATCTGAAACCCGCTTCAGGGACCTGAAAAAGTTTTTATTCAGATGAACTGTGGTGCAGTCTGAGGCATTTTTCTACTATTTGCATCTTATGGCTGTTTCCACCATTTTCGAATTTGATATCACTGATACGGTGTGGGGTCTAAAACCCGGGCAAAGCCCTGAGGGTTTTGGGGGACAACCTGCCTCTCCCCTTGGGGTATTCATTTCATTGTTATCAATATAGTGCAGTAAAGGACATTGTATTCGCACCAACATAGCGTACAAAAGATAATTCGAACATTTTCTTATATTAGATGAGTCGAGAGGCTACCCCCTGGAAAGGGTCCCATGGGAAAATGCCTCAGGAAGCCTTTAGGTGTTTACAAAATTTTGAGTGTTAGAATAAATAGGTTACATATTTCTAAATAAAATTGTATGCGTTCTAAATAGACCTAAAAATTATAATTTTATCATATCTCTTGCTTGCCTAAGTCCTACGTTAAGCCAGTCAATTTGATGATTCAAGGAGCTTGGCAGCACTGGTATGTGAAAGATTACTGAGCAAACACTTGGTTTTTGTTCACAACATATCGACCAGGTTTATCCTGCATTACAAAAGTTATCCAAGTTACATTAAAATGCACTTCCTTCTTCACCTTTCTTCTTCCATTCACTTTGCTTTTTTCAGCATTCAGTAATTTGAGTTATCTTTCCAGTCAAAACGATCACTTGCTTACATAGCAGGCTGTGCGACATATTCCTTGATCAGTCATATCCCTTACGCCTGCCCAAGTGAACACCTATCAAATTCTTTTGGATATTCATAGAAATATGTGGCCCAAGAATGGTTGATTGTTAGTGAATATTCAAAGGAAATAATGCAACATCCGGCCCAGTTTACATCATGCAGTAGCCTATGCTACCCACATAGTAATGATCGGACTTCTCAGGTTTCACTTAGGCTTTCAGTTTTACCACTGTATGAGCACACACATCACTCAAAACAATAGTTTTAATAAGCGAGTACATGAATAAGTCATAATAAAATTACGTCCAAAATAGACGCAGTCCTCTTCTTGTGAACCTACGGTGGTTGGAAAACCTTAAAACGTGGCTACGCACACATAGTCTCCTCCACGGGGTAAACTGTGAACCGTCACGGGCTTTTATCTGCAGATAGGCTACGCTACAGGTTGTGGTTCCAGAGGATAGGTGGTGGTAGGAGTTGCATGGGGCGTTGGAAAATTAGTCTCGCTTCAGCTGACAAATATCAATAGGACAACAATGGGCGATGGATACGCTCCGAAAAAAATAGCATTTTTCAATTTCTGTCAATTGATGGTTTACTCTAATCCACACTTTTCAAAGGTTATCAATTTGGTAGCCAAACATGATGATAAAGAGGATAATATTTTGTAATTTTGAAACGGGGATCATTGTGCAGATATCCCAGCTTGTCAAAAAGTTGGGGGATTTAGCCCCTCCCCACCCCACCCGGAATTTATGCCTATGAACACTCTATATTATAACGCAAGCTTTGCATAAAGTTTCTTTGTACTCGGAGGACAATTTGGCCGTAAATGGGGTTTTTTCAAGAGTCATAATCAACAGTGGCGTAGCCAGGGGGGACAGGGGGGGGGGTTGGAAAATCTTGGGGGAAATTTTGAAAGTGAGTATATGGTGAAATTTGCGCATGATCTGGAAAAATTTAAATTTCTCAACCAGTACACTTTACTTATTTAAAAGTATATGCCACACTGGCACAACTAGTCCTCATTAAGGTTTTCAGAGATGGAATGATGACACCATGCTTATAGTTGTACTAGTTATGTTTTACTATCTGTTTATACAGCATGGGATCTCTGGACCTCTGACAAGAGACTCTGTCCTTTTACTGTATACTTCCAATGTTTCTTGATAATTAAAGCAGCAGCATTGCGGTATATGCAGTTTGTTAGAATGGGTCAGTGGTCAAGTGCTATACTCTGCTACAAGGGCAGGTCCTCGTAAAATTTGGACTGATTGTGGTGAATGTGGTGAACTGATGAAGGGAAAGGTGTACCAGGGTTCACTTAATTACTGTACTTCACCCATTGCGATTCTGATCTACCAGTATGACTCAAGAAAAATTCACCAAGACCTGAAGACAAGCAAGATAAAAAAGCTTCCTAAAAAAATAGGAATTCTTGGTGATGTATTCAGTTTACATTTAGCACCAAATGTGGCACCATTTTGCATCTAGCCCACCTTATATGAGCAAAAATTCCCCCCCCCCCTTAGACCCCTCCCCCAGGACGGCGATCAGTCACATCAGCCAGGCCAGAGGAAAGCACCCGGACAAAATTTGGACCTGCGGAGAACACTGATTATTAGGAAGCAGATCACTAATTGGGGGAAATCTTGGTGCGCTTTCCCCCCTGACAAAAAACCTGGCTACGCCACTGATACTCAACATATATTTGTCCTATTTAAGTATGGATAGAACCATAATTGCATTTTAACAGATCACAAAAAAGCACCCCGGACAAGCTTGTAAGACAAAGTCAAGCGTTAAAACCAACTTCATTGCTGGGACCGGTAACGCCTTTTATTTCTCACAGACAACAACAAATATGGTTAAAGCAAAGTAGTGGAATATTTCGTATCCCAGAACATGTAACATCTGTATTTCTTTTAAAAAAGCACTAAATTTAGGAATTTGCTTAGCTAGACGGTTTTTGTGCGGCGGTACACCCCAAAATTGGATGTTTTCAGGCCTAATTGAAATAAAAAAGTGCATGACAGGTATCTTCCATTACCTACTCAAACCCTATCTGCCAGTGGCAAGTCGGGGAAGTAATATTAGACCCCCTTATTGATTTGTTTGCTTTGTGGTTTCCTCCTCACAACTGTTGGGGAGGCTCTCCCATTCAGGCCCAGCACAGCTATTCAGTGTGTCATGCATGAGTGACTTTCAACAATACAAGTTCTCAGGAGTCAAGATGAGGTTCATGCCTGCCAGAAAGTTGAGCTGCACAGTTTATTTGCTAAGAGGATTAGTTGTGGTTAGAGTTTTTCTCAAGCCTGGCTAATGGACATTCCCCCTAATGTGTACAGTATTCAAAAGACAGTGAAAAACAACTAATTAATTGAATAAACAGAAAGCCAAAGTGCAAAGTGATTCCCCTGCCTCTGAGAGTATCCGGTAAATGCTTCTACTTTCCAGAATTTTAAATTAGCAAAATTTCATCAGCAATTGCTTTCTTAGAAGAGTCTTACCAGCTAGAGTAACAACCCTGAATTGACCCAAGGTCTAGCGAGAAGCTCCAAAAGGGTCCTTCAGACAAGGAGTGCCACCAACTTTATCAGCTGTGTGACTGATTTTGATGGTATACCCTGATAGGTGGGAGGAAAGCCAATTATACGAACCATTAAGGTTACTCTTCATGAGATATCTTGTTTACGAGGTTTCCACCATTTGACATCTGGTGACCCCAGACTTTTGACCTCCATCAAAAACAATGGGTTCTTTTACTCAATATGAGGGCATCCATGTACTTAGTATGAGCGCCATCATCATTACGAACCCCTCTTGAAATTTCATGTTTGTAAGCATTGACGAAAGTTTTCAGGTTGTGATGAACTTATTCAAGAATGACAGTGAGCAGCATTTTACCACTTGACCTGCAAAGACCTCGGATAACCTTTCACCTCTGCTGAAAACAAGTGTCGAAATAATACACTTACAGGGTTTTCAATTTTTGATCTCTAGTAGCCTTAAATGACCGTTGATATTCTCCAAAAAATATGCTCCCTTTTCGAACATGATTCATCCATATATCAAGTATCACAGGTCTACCTTAAGATGTCACATACCCACACACTCACCTTCCAAAGTGACCCTAACGATTCGTCTTCGGTGAGGAATCAAAAAGATATTAAACAAAATGGGCAACAAACAGTTTTGATACCAATGAGCATGTTAATTGTAGACCGAAGGTGATGTTTATGGGAGAAAGTTCTGTGGGCATTCGTTTGGTTGAGAGGGTAAAACTGTCAATATTTTGTTTTTCCTCGATTTTTGAAACGTTCTCGCGATCCTGGCAATATTTTTCTCAAACCAGGGACGTGACATTAGATGGAGATCTATCGAAAACTTCAATTTATGCTAATCCGATTAGATTGACCTCAGCGTTGAGACTAAATTCTCCTTGGGGATTATTGAACTAAAGTGCATTAAATTCCTGTCTAATATCTAGACAACCTCATTCATACCTACAGCGACCCCAACAAAAAGGATTATTTGGAAAAATGCTTTAATGTCAAACTAGTTGCCGACAGTCAAGTGAGAAATACCCTTCTGACATTCAAAACGACTGTTCATTGCCAAGGAACCTAATGATGCCTACAATAAACCAATGATGAGTATTTATGCAAATTAGTAAAAGAAGGACAAAACTAAACTGTGCTGTCGAATATTGATTAATTCTTGCATTCGCTTGCATGATTTAAAAGATACACCCATATTCAGCAAGTTACAGAGAACCAGACAAATATGTTGTAAATAGAAACCGTCAAATTAATTTACAGCTTGAACGACTGGCAATGTTAAGGCAAGGGGTTAATTTCCCGATCTGCTCATCGAGACGTAGCAGACTACGTGTCCTACTTGTACTTAGTTCTTAACACCTCTTAAGCCTATTGAATCATCAAGAAGAACACACAAAAGAGATTATTGTCGGCAACTGGTAGGGTTCAAGAAAGAGTTTTCGATGGATCTCCACCTAACATCACCTCCCTGCTCAAACCATACGATGCATCTTACGTTTGTCAGACCTGGTTTTACCAATATCACCTCCCTGGTTTAACATGATTTTACCAGGGAGGTGTTAGGAAGGAGATTCAACGTTCTACAAACTCTTTGAAGCAATGCTCGTTTTCCAACAGTAGTCTTGCTTTTCCTCTCAAAATTCTTATCTCAATACCTAGATCAACTACGATCAGTGAGACATTGTCAAAATGACAATGAGAAGACCCACCCCCTTACTTTGAACTCGTAAACCTTTCGTTGCAAGCCGTCATGCAAGCCGTATGAAAAGCGGGATGTCCTGATTTCTCCAGTTTCCATGCTTACAGCAAAATAAAAAAGAGCATCCTAGTTGGCCTAAAACTTCGAAAAACTTTAAGAAAGGAACACAAAATAGCTTGCGACAATTTTCCACACCTCCATTACAATTTGCCAGCGCCATTACTACTTTTGCAATTGCCTCACTTCGTACAAACGGCAAATGAGAAGTGAAGGCCCGCTTTCTGCACGTACGTTCAGCAGTTCATGAAACGCTTGCAAGGGCTTACAACCTATCACCGTGGTCACCTTGAAAAGTTGCAACTAGCAAAAATCAGGAGTGGTTGAGATTGTTCGACCTAAACATGGATGGATGTACCAGTAAAATGTTACTCTGCAAAGTTGACAAACGTATCAATATCGTTGATGAAAACTAAGAAAAGAAGTAGCCTAAAAACAGAATCCTGCAGTACTAGGTCCGCTTGTGACTTCTCTCCAAGAAGAGAAATTACCATTAACAACAACTCACTGTGATATACCATGAAGCCATGAACTTATCCAGTCAGCACAACTGCCCTTGATGCCTAACCGGAACCAAGAGATAAAGAAACATCCGCAAGAAAGCTCAGTAAATTAGTAACACAAGACCTAATAGGCAAGAAACCATGTTCAGACAGACGCAGTAAACCATTACCTTAAAGGTCCTTAAGTACACAATCCTTGACCACAGGGTTAAGAAGGATTAAGGGAGATATGCTGCAGGTTCTGTCAGGTAGCAATTCTCTTACTGTACCTTCTTAGAGGTTTGTACTAATTCCCGTGTTCGAGTCCATAATAAGAAGCTGGTCAAGTGTTCCTCTAGACTGAACATAAGAAAATTCAGCTTCTCTCATAGAGTTGTAAATGAGTGGAACAGCTTTCCTAAGTGGGTTGCTCATTCCACTTCCGACAGTTGTTTCAAGATGAACATTGACTGTGCCAGAATCTGATTGTGCTGGGCTTTATTGGATATTTGGTTTTGTTTGGTTTTGTTTTGGGTCTGGATCTTATGGCATCTTATGGGGTTTTTGACCTCCTTTGCCCTTAAACGTGTTATGTTACGTATTTTTTTCAGTTCTTTGCAATACATCTGTAAAAACACCATCCCGTGTGGCGATAGCCACCACGCGTGTAACCGTAAGGGGCTCTTACTTCTCTCAGCAGAGATATTTTTCAACATGTTGTAAGAGCTAATTCGTTAGTCGTTAAAATTTTCATACTATCTCCGGCATGATTTACCCAAGCCCACTAGACTTTCGTGCAGCCTTATTATGTTAAAGTATCACTGCCTGAAATCGTGCCAAAGAGAAAGAGTCCATCTACGGCTCCCTACAGCTTGCAAGCGTACACTTACATACTGTACATTGAAACCTTTCGGTAAGGCTGTTTAAATCTTGATCCAGACATAATTCCGGCATGATAATTTTTGAAGAAGGCCATGAAACACTAGCAGGGATATCTTTTGCAACCTGTGAATACGTTCGCAAAATATCGACTTCCAAAGGGATGAGATTTTAGTCCTGGAAATCTTGGTAAGCTGGCACAGGCAAGTTACTGACTACAGCTCTCATCATATGTAATTCTACACACACACACACACACACACACACACACATATATATATATATATTCTCACATAAAGGGTGTTCATAACTTTTAGGTCAATGGTCATCTAGTAGTCATTTTATGGAAAAACAAAAAATGCATTGCTTCTTCAAATGTAGTAATAGTTTGGTGTCTCTCTTATGATATTATTTGGTAATAGTCCCATGAAGAGTGTTCAAGAAGTTTAGGTCATTGTTCCACTAGTGGTCATGCTGGGGTCATTCCATGGAAAAACAAAAATGCATTGCCTTCTACTAATGTTGGGTAAGTTTTGTGTTTATTGTTGTGATATAACTTTGGTGAAAGCCCTATAAAGAGTGTTCAGGAATTTCTCACAATTGCAGTAATACTTTTTGTTCTCATGAAAAAACAAAGTTGACTTGATAATTTTCTTAGGGCCTACCAAAAATAAAACCCTGCAGTTCTTGGTCTTTTGAGTTTCTAACCCCAACGAAAACTGATCTCGGAATAGCCTGCTTCAGGAATACAAACTCAATGTTAATGTAAGCATTAAAACATGTATTGAGGGGTCAAAACGTCTTCCTAACATACCTGAAACTACTAAAACTCAGGAGCTTCCGGGAGCTTCGCCCCTACACTGTAAAAAAATTCTCCAAATTAACAGTAAAGTTCTGTAGAATTTTCAAGATTTTTTCTGTATTTCTTATTTTACATATAATTCCTGTAATTTTTACAGAAGTCTTCCGTATATCACATCTTTTACGGAATAAGTTTGTACTTTTATACGAATAAAAATTTGCAGATAATTTCTGTAAAATTTTGCCGAAAATATCTGTTTTTTCATATTTACTAGAATATTCTGTAAATTTAACAGAGGTTTCACGTATTTCCAGTAGTTTACTGAAAAAATCTGTTTTGAAAATGCAAATTAAAAATAGATCTAACTGGTTAAGAGATAACACTGTAAAGACTTTGCGGGTGTAGTTTATTAAAAATATCATAATAAAGCATTGGATAACCTTGAATTGTGTGTAGACTTAATTAAAGCCCTTTTTAGGGGAAGTTAATTAATAAAGTGGGCGTGGCCAAATTTTGAAATAAAATTTGTAAATTGACGCTAATAACAGTCCTACACTAATCAGATCTGTAACAAAAGACACTTTTTTTGGTGAAAAGATAAGTTGTTTATTAACACCAATAGAAAATAATAAGATCAGTGAACCTTACTTCTGTAAAAAATATATAGTAACATTTTTCACTGTAACTAACCGGTCAAATTAATATAAGACATTCCGCATTTCGCACACAGCATATGTTAACGATTATGGACCGTTACCGCCTCTGGCTCTCTCGCACGAGAGAAAGGGGGATGCTTCAAAGGGTAGTTATGCAGCACGGACTATGGAAAAGTCCCATACATGCTTGTATACCACGTATACAGCGGCAGCTTCAATTCAAAATTTTACAGGCAAACACTGTTTTTTAACAGCATGATATGTAATGTGAAATTACAGAGAAAGCTTGGAAACTCTGCTGCCAGAAAAAATCTGTAAAATAACATTTTTTTCCTGTAAAATTTTACCGAGGATTTCGGTAATATAAAATTACAGAAAAAGCTTGGAAACTCTGCTGCCAGAAAAAATCTGTAAAAAACAGAAAATTTTTTTACAGTGTAGATCCCCACCGGGGCGTTTTCCCTGGACCCCACCAGGGACCCTATAGCGGGCCCGTTTTAGGCTCGCACTTCGCGCTCAATCTGCGTGCTTCGCACGCACTTCAGGCACCCTGTGGGCTTGGGGTTGTAGAATATGCCCACGGTATTTCCCGCCTGTCGTGAGAGGCGACTAAAGGGAAGGACTTGCACCGTATTTAAACTTTGTTTTACACTATATACACATTTTGTGTTGGTATGTCGTTAAATGTTATCTAACTAACTAACTAACGCACGCACTTCAGTTTCAACGCGACAGTTTGTTCCACTTTTAGAAATTGAAAGGTTGGCAGGTCTAATGTCATTTTCAATTACATATTGTCTAACACATTTGGTCAATGTATCTCCTTTTTTAGACTTCCCTTGCCTAAGTTAATAAGAAAATTAAGGGCATTGGAATGACACTTCTACCTATCTTCAAATGTCACTGGAAGGGCACTTAACAGTCCGAATAACAACAGAAGCTTTGACCAGTATTTTTACAGCAACTATACTTTACTTAATACAGAATAGCCATTGGTCAAATTGATAACGCAAGTTACTTGTCTGTGAGAAAAAATGATTGTACGCATGTTACAGCAATAATTCTACTCAAGCTGCCCCGCAGGAGGTAATTAACAAGAAAACCATCCACGACGAATGCGGGCGAAGCGGACCGAATACGCAGCACCTTCAAAGACACTTCATGATATTGCAATTCATGTTTCACTGCAGAAGTTTTATTTAGATATCCTCAAATTCCTCTCTTTGTCTTGCTCTCCCTTTTGAGACAGAATTGTAGTCACTTGGAGAACAAATTTCGACTTAAACAGGGGTGCCACACTCCCTCACCATAGTGTGTAGGCCCTGATCGTAAAGAACACAACTGTGACGATGCATTGTAGGTGGTTGCATGTTAACGAATTGCGGAATTGTAAGCTTAGGGTGCGTCTAATTCGACGAAATGAATAAAAGTGCATTATGTCATAACGATTGATCACAAATATCACTTGCCATAGCCGAGATTATTGCCCCTCCTTCCTTGCGGTAAACCAAGTCCTAACCTCGTTGGACAAATTCTGATGACGTCTTTGTGTGCGTCTATAAGTCAGTGACTGCATTTCCGTTAAAAACATTTTACGACCTTACAGATTAAGGTGAATGAATACAGCAAATGATATTTGATAAAAATATTTACAAATTCTATGAAACATTCCAGAGAGTTAAATCACAAAACCACGAAGAAACATAACTATTCAGCAAAATTTAATACAAATCGTTAAATCAAAACGAACGTATTGGACTCATCTAAACATCCAGGAATTGCACTTAAAGTTTACTGTAGATTTTGGTCAATGACTACATTCTCCTACATGCAGTTTTAGTACCCCGAGATTGTGAAGCTGTAAAAGTACGGAAAACTCCAACTGCATGTCATGGGTGGCACTCTTGTCGCTAAAATTATATTGGACTTTGTCAAAGTAGTGATATGGTACGTCTTTGATTGTTTTGTCAACCATATTTGAAAACGGCCAGAAGCCAAATAAGTGCACTTCTCGGCAATAGCTCAAAGCCAGAGTAACGAGATATAAACCTGAAAAGAAACCAAATATAAAATTACTGCTAAAAAGGGCCTTGTACTATTTTCAAACGTTAGATGTAGACCTACTTTTTTATTTAAGCTGAACGTTTCTTTTTTCTCTTAAATATGCTATTTTGTTTTAGTCTTAGGTGAACCAATGTGGATATTGCAATGGACTAATTGACACTTGATGTTGTTATGAAGCTGAAAAAGTACGAAATATTTGATTATAACGAAGTAAAAATTAAAAGCTTGAGGGACATCTGATGCAAGATGAAAGTATCCTAATCTTACTAAAAAGTATATTCTGGTTACCAGATTTCATGGTTCCAAAAGTGAAAGTGATTTTTTTTTTTTTGTATTAGGCAGTCAAAACCCTATCTAACTAGCATGTTGCATTTGAAAGACACAAGTATTTGAAGAGATACCATTTTGCCAGCTCCCACAATGTATAATGGGAAACTTATGATGGCATTTGGGCAAATTTATTAAACAGCACTTTTGTATTAATTTTCCCATGCTATAGCATAGGTATGGAACGGTTTTAAACTAGATCTTAAAATATATCCACTACCATATCAAATTTAAGGAAAAGCAATGTTTTCAATTATAACGAATAACAAGAGGAATCTCATTAAAGCAATTGGCAATCATTGGCATGACATTCTGTGACATGTGGAAACCTGGAGGAATTTCTTGACTTAAGTAAAAACCCTTAAAACAGAGATACCTTGGGTTAGAAATGGTGATGGTGACAGTGATGGTAATGATGATGAAATAGAAATGTTTCTTGATTTGTTACTCAGTTTGATTATGATGAAAGGCAAAATAGGTATAAAACAGATGAACAAGTTGTTAGCTTTTAAATATTATTAAAATCCTTACACAGTGTAAGAGACATTCATTACTTAAATAATCGTACAAAAATGTTGCTTAATTTGGTTTGTAGGGATTCCTTATATTTTCAACAAATATTGTCTATCCCAAGCTTAAAAGACTAGAGTGTAAAAATATGCCTGAAATATGCTAACCGGTTGATATCCTTTTCTCTAATCCACATAATATCCAGAAGTCTTGTACTTTCTTGAGGTGACTTGGGTATGCCAGAACGAATTTATTTTCCGAAATTTTGTAAGTCTTAACAACGTTTAAACATTCTCTCATGATTTCTGCTGAGGTGAAACAAGGTGCCCAAACCAGTCCCCGATACTCTTTCATGTCCTTGAGAAATCGGGATCTCCTCTCTCTCATTGGGAGTTTTCGATATCTAAATGGAGAGAAAATTTAGAAATCATGATAACGATGAGCTGATCGAAATTTACCATTGCAGACGGTGGTGGTAATATTATGTTCAAAATTCTAACAGAGGTAACATTTCATTTCACCACTTTGACTAGCGAGGTAACAGAATCCATGAAATATTCTAAGAAGTTAAGTTATAGGCTATTTTCGTGAAGCAAAGAATAATAAGGAAAAAACTTTGAAATGGATGCTGATAAATTAGTTCACAGCTATATCATGTAGTATCATTCGTGAGCTTTATTTTATTATGATTAGTTACTTTCTCACTGATATAGTCAAAATTCTGTACTTTTAAAAAGCTGGTCACTTTCTCTAATAATTCAATTGTTTAAAATGTAGACATTTAAATATTATTCAAAATGTAGACATTTAAATAGTACATAGGTTATTGAAAGTTTTTTGTCGAAGTCCTATAAGTTATTTGACAATGTTCACCCTGGGAATCCCCATAGCTTTCTTTTTTGGCATACTTCGAGAAAATAGCACATAGTTAAGACAAGGCTGCACATATCCCAAAACAACTTTCAGACTTAATAGCACATACACATAAGTGTACTATGGGCATTTGTGTCCTGTAGAATCACAAAATAGTTTTACGTTCTTAAGACTAAATATGAGACAACGTTAGCCTAAGTTTCAGGAGCCCGTCTATTTTCATGCTTTGGGGTGGAAAATGATTTCTGTTCACACTCGATCCGCTTTGCTTTGGCCAATCTTTTTACAATAAAAAGGTCGCATGACAGCGAGATATATTCAAAATTATGGTAGTATTATTGCGAGAAAACAAAATGAAGCTATTTTTATTTATGATGAAAAAGAAACCAAGAGTCTAAAGCATAGTTATTTCCTATTGCAACAAACTCTTTTCTCTTAGGTGAAACGCATGATTGCACTGACAGATAGCAGAGGTCAGTATTCAGGGGTGTGGTAGGGATAGTCTGGGCTAGAAGCAAGCCAACAGTCCAATACACAAAATAGAAACAGTGAGAAACATTCGCCAAATTATATATATATATATATATATATATATATATATATATATATATATATATATATATATATATATATATATATATATATATATATATATATATATATATATCGTTAGTGCAAAGCTTTGTCAAAGATAGCATTCTCTATATTGACTAATTCAAAGACAGGCCACACCGTTTTCGATCCTTTTAAATGTAAACATTCACAAAGAGTGGAAATTTTTTAAACACTTTATAAGCTTGAAGCTGGGAGCAACATAGCACCATTTGTATCTAAGCCTCAACGCCCCTTAGGTGGCAAAGTGTGGATCCAGCCGTGTGTCAAATACTCTAGAAACTATACTGCGTCAAAGGCCTAATCCACCGTGAAAAGATGACGGTCTTAAAATATTTTTACCTCCTTCTATATCGATCCATTCTAAATTTGTTTTACAAGCATGGCACCATATCGAGCACGGAGCAATTTTGCTTAGTAATTGAACTGCTATATACACCAGTATTTGGGCTGTTAAAAAAGCTGTTTCAAAAGTCGATCTCGTTAAAAAGCAAATTATCGAGGGCCTACCTGTTTCGTATGACGCTCGGATTAATGGACGTAAAGTTGGTTTTGTTGCCAGCATCATTTGCAAACGCTTTAATAGGGGCAGCGTTACACCTGTACAAAGCGTAATGTTATAGATAAAGAAAATGAAACATTATCAAAAACAAAAGGTCTTTCTCAGAAAATTTCATCGTTCTTTACTTTACATCTCACCCCGTTTCAAGCCGTAAATGTTGGTTATTAGGATAAGCTGTGTCATAAAAGACCTATATTTGTTTCAAATTTTGGTGCTAATGAAAGCATTTACACATATGAAAGAAAAGAGAAGTAACAATACCACACAACTAGCCATTCGTTTCTTTAAAGACAAAAAACGGGCAATTTTTATGATTAATGATCTTCCGACAAGCTAATGATTGTTAATGTATAATATTTACTAACCTGAACACAAAGTCCGCTTTATCGATATCTTTCCCGCATCTGCTGTTTAAAATTAAACCACCATTTCCAACAACGCTGCATCTGGGAATATCTTCCTCGCCAAAGCTTACTTTCTGTTTACGAGAACATTATGCGTTGCCATATTAATAAGATGAACGATTCATTTCTTAACTTTATCAAAATAAAAGGCATACATTTTTTGGAAATGGTTTAAAATCTAATGCAAGATACATCTTCTAAACCGGAATCTAGTTGCTCTGTCAATCCTTAACAAAATGTTAGAAACTAAGCTTTAGAAACAATACCTTTTCAAAAATCCCAGGAGGTCATTTTTGCAGCAGTATGCAAAACACGTTAACGAATTCTCATGATCTTAGTAATTGCATGTGAGTGTACTAGTTATGTCTGGATTGGCTTATCGGTGGAGTATATTCATGTAAGGTATGCATAAATGAGCTAATAAGGCCTGGGATGTTCAAGGTACACTGGACAAAGCACCTTATAGCCTGCCTATAGGAATCCTGTGTAGTTTGCAACCCATGTATATAATAAATATTGCTTTTAAGCGTTCCAACCAATTGATGTTGCAATATACAGGCTAAGCAGTTCAATTCAACGGACATCAAACTTTTGTGTATTTTAATAATAAAGTAATCAGTTTATGATTCTCAAAACTTCTTTAGTTCTCATTTTGTCGGTTGAAGGCCAAGGTGCTTTCAGGAACAAACATTTTACGAGAATATTTATTTAACGTTATATATCCACAGGACTGTAACAAGATTTATTAGATTTCTCGAATACAACAAGGAAATGGAAATACATTTGGTTCCCACTCGCGGCAAAAAGGTTTGAATTGAGGATATTGCCGGAGATCTAAAATACATATGCTTTTGATTGTTAAAATATTGCTTCGCTGCAACTGTCAATAGACAAATATGCATCGTGGTTAAACTGAACCAATCATGCAGAAGTGAATCACATTTTTATGTTGTAAGCCTAGCCCTTTAATTCAATAACGGAAACAATCAGCTTGATAAACCATTCACTTACCATTGTTTCTAAACACAGGTTTCACTAAGGATATGGCGACTTACTCACCCTTTGAAATACGGGGGGGGGGGGGGAGCGTTAACACAGTACTAACTAATGGTACTTCCCCAACCTTCCAACCTTTGCCACAGGCCAGCCAAATGAACTTAATTCACTTCTCTCTCTTTTATAATGCCGAAAGTGCTTATGGGATAAATTGACCCTGCTGCTCTTTGTCAAAAGCCTTAAAACGTAATAAGGTATTACAATGGCACAATATGGCGCAAAGTAAAGGTTTCTGGCTTATTGTGATTCATTTTATTCATTGATTAATAAGACAAAAACATTTCTAAATGCTACTCACATTTGGCAATAGTTTGTATATATTTCCCGATATCCACACTTGAGACTTAGCTTTTGAGCCAAATACAAACTTGTAGTTTCTTGGTGTATTTTGCCGATCAACTACAAGACGGTTCTTGAAAAAAGATCCCATTTTTCGCCGTAACTCGATTCTTCATTAAAATAACATTGAATACATAAGAAACTTTAATAGTCTTAAAATCGTACATAGAGTTCTTAAAGAAATTCTGTCCATTTACATGTAGCTAACCTGTAGAAATATGTAGACATTTCAAGCAATATGGTTGGAAAAATTGTGCAATTTTTTTAGGGAACAGTAAAACTATCTAGAAATATAACCTTTCAACCCAGAATTTAATTGTGCCCTTTGTATTTAGAAGAAGGAAATTCTTTACAGACAAAGCAGTTGTATTAAAGGTTTGATACAGTACCTTTCCTACCAGCGCGTTAGATAACACATGTTTGAGTCACGGCTGGAGAAATAGCCATGGTGAAACTTCCCATCATATTTTATATTTTCGCTCACTCACACAAGGGAAGGTTGAAAACATAAAGAGATCATCGACAGATTAAACGTAAGTCTTCTTTCATGACTAAATTGCAAGTTATATCTTCGACATTGGTGCTGATATTTTTGTGTACTAAAGTACCCATGTTGTCAGTAAACTATTTATCACGTGTGGGACAAAGTACTGTTCTAAATACGTTATCATGACTAATCTAACATTAGATCATGTGGTAACCCTTCATGATGGGCACAGATGAAAATATCCTACTCAGAAATGATGGGAACCCAATATTCCCTAAATGAAAGAATGATTTGGTGGAAAGCTTCTCAGAGTCGTTTAAGCAGGACTTCAATCATTTTGCCCTGAAGCTATTAAAAGCTCGAGTAGTCATTTTCCTAACACTTGCTTTACTTTGGTAAGATTTCTGCCCCCTAAGTGTAAAGGTAACCAAGGGTTAAAGGTACGATTTAACCCTACCACACTTTCTCGTCTATTTACCACAGCAACAGCTGACTACCTTTACGTTTCTCTCCCCTGATTAATATATGCATGGAATACCATTTGTTTTCAATTAAAATAATTGAAAGTTACTTTTTCCACTGAAAGTCAATCTACAATCTAGATAAGAACACTTTGTTACCTTGACAATATGCACTGATGTCACCATCAAATTGTAAACCACCAGCTTCGAGAACATGTTACACTACTGCTTGTACCAGTGTGTGCAACTCTGACCTCTGAACGGTGACTCACTTTGATATCTAAGGATCTGTGAAGTCATGCGCATAAGGTCTATTGGTCTGAAGAAAAACTGTCATGAAATTTCATCTTATGCTTACTTCAGTATTTCTACGTTCGTGTAGTTGAAGAAATGCTCCTTTCTTAAGAATATCTGGAGGAGATAAATTTGCTCGATTCCAGACATCTTTAAATTCCATATTTGGTTCGTAAGGCTGTGGATGGAAATAAATTTCCCTTTTTATTATTCTGTCAAGTGTCATTCAATGTTTATTTCTGTAAATGAACTTTGTACACTGCACGACAGATTAATCTTGTCTGAAGAACAACTTTAAACTCATCTGTAACATCAAATCTAGCTCTTACAATGGCTAAACATATAGCACCATAACAGTTCTTCACCCATCAATATGAGCAGTTAGAGGTGGTAATTGCTTTTTCCCGTACAAGATCGTCGGTTGCAACCAACGGTACTTTTCACACAACTCTTTTTACAACGATGTAAATTGCCCTAGGACAAGTTCGTCTTCGGTGAGGAATCAAAAAGATATTAAACAAAATGGGCAACAAACAGTTTTGATACCAATGAGCATGTTAATTGTAGACCGAAGGTGATGTTTATGGGAGAAAGTTCTGTGGGCATTCGTTTGGTTGAGAGGTTAAAACTGTCAATATTTTGTTTTTCCTCGATTTTTGAAACATTCTCGCGATCCTGGCAATATTTTTCTCAAACCAGGGACGTGACATTAGATGGAGATCTATCGAAAACTTCAATTTATGCTAATCCGATTAGATTGACCTCAGCGTGGAGACTAAATTCTTCTTGGGGATTATTGAACTAAAGTGCATTAAATTCCTGTCTAATATCTAGGCAACCTCATTCATACCTACAGCGACCCCAACAAAAAGGATTATTTGGAAAAATGCTTTAATGTCAAACTAGTTGCCGACAGTCAAGTGAGAAAAACCCTTCTGACATTCAAAACGACTGTTAATTGCCAAGGAACCTAATGATGCCTACAATAAACCAATGATGAGTATTTATGCAAATTAGTAAAAGAAGGACAAAACTAAACTGTGCTGTCGAATATTGACTAATTCTTGCATTCGCTTGCATGATTTAAAAGATACACCCATATTCAGCAAGTTACAGAGAACCAGACAAATATGTTGTAAATAGAAACCGTCAAATTAATTTACAGCTTGAACGACTGGCAATGTTAAGGCAAGGGGTTAATTTCCCGATCTGCTCATCGAGACGTAGCAGACTACGTGTCCTACTTGTACTTCGTTCTTAACACCTCTTAAGCCTATTGAATCATCAAGAAGAACACACAAAAGAGATTATTGTCGGCAACTGGTAGGGTTCAAGAAAGAGTTTTCGATGGATCTCCATCTAATATCACCTCCCTGCTCAAACCATACGATGGATCTTACGTTTGTCAGACCTGGTTTTACCAATATCACCTCCCTGGTTTAACATGATTTTACCAGGGAGGTGTTAGGAAGGAGATTCAACGTTCTACAGACTCTTTGAAGCAATGCTCGTTTTCCAACAGTAGTCTTGCTTTTCCTCTCAAAATTCTTATCTCAATACCTAGATCAACTACGATCAGTGAGACATTGTCAAAATGACAATGAGAAGACCCACCCCCTTACTTTGAACTCGTAAACCTTTCGTTGCAAGCCGTCATGCAAGCCGTATGAAAAGCGGGATGTCCTGATTTCTCCAGTTTTCATGCTTACAGCAAAATAAAAAAGAGCATCCTAGTTGGCCTAAAACTTCGAAAAACTTTAAGAAAGGAACACAAAATAGCTTGCGGCAATTTTCCACACTTCCATTACAATTTGCCAGCGCCATTACTACTTTTGCAATTGCCTCACTTCGTACAAACGGCAAATGAGAAGTAGAGGCCCGCTTTCTGCACGTACGTTCAGCAGTTCATGAAACGCTTGCAAGGGCTTACAACCTATCACCGTGGTCACCTTGAAAAGTTGCAACTAGCAAAAATCAGGAGTGGTTGAGATTGTTCGACCTAAACATGGATGGATGTACCAGTAATATGTTACTCTGCAAAGTTGACAAACGTATCAATATCGTTGATGAAAACTAAGAAAAGAAGTAGCCTAAAAACAGAATCCTGCAGTACTAGGTCCGCTTGTGACTTCTCTCCAAGAAGAGAAATTACCATTAACAACAACTCACTGTGATATACCATGAAGCCATGAACTTATCCAGTCAGCACAACTGCCCTTGATGCCTAACCGGAACCAAGAGATAAAGAAACATCCGCAAGAAAGCTCAGTAAATTAGTAACACAAGACCTAATAGGCAAGAAACCATGTTCAGACAGACGCAGTAAACCATTACCTTAAAGGTCCTTAAGTACACAATCCTTGACCACAGGGTTAAGAAGGATTAAGGGAGATATGCTGCAGGTTCTGTCAGGTAGCAATTCTCTTACTGTACCTTCTTAGAGGTTTGTACTAATTCCCGTGTTCGAGTCCATAATAAGAAGCTGGTTAAGTGTTCCTCTAGACTGAACATAAGAAAATTCAGCTTCTCTCATAGAGTTGTAAATGAGTGGAACAGCTTTCCTAAGTGGGTTGCTCATTCCACTTCCGACAGTTGTTTCAAGATGAACATTGACTGTGCCAGAATCTGATTGTGCTGGGCTTTATTGGATATTTGGTTTTGTTTTGGTTTTATTTGGGGTCTGGATCTTATGGCATCTTATGGGGTTTTTGCCCTCCTTTGCCCTTAAACGTGTTATGTTACGTATGTTTTCAGTTCTTTGCAATACTGCTGTAAAAACACCATCCCGTGTGGCGATAGCCACCACGCGTGTAACCGTAAGGGGCTCTTACTTCTCTCAGCAGAGATATTTTTCAACATGTTGTAAGAGCTAATTCGTTAGTCGTTAAAATTTTCATATTATCTCCGGTATGATTTACCCAAGCCCACTAGACTTTCATGCAACCTTATTATGTTAAAGTATCCGTATACGTGGTGTAGTAAATTGCCCTAGGCCAAATAGGGGTGCTGTGGTGTAATGGGAAATGTTACTCATTTTCGAAACACACACACACACAAAATATTCGATCATGATTACAGCTTTTAAAAGAAGGAAGCAATAAGGCAAACCAAGCCTCATCTCCCTTACCTTTCATTCATATCGTGTTGTTATTGAAATTTTCAAAGATAAAAAACTAGGTAATGACAAGAAACCAATTGTCCTTGACCAGTACACTTTGATAAGTTACAAAAGACATAGGATTTTATAGTCAGGTACACATAAGTATTCCACACGTTTTCACTAGATTGCAGTAAGGACTTAAGACGAGTTTGTGACAATATCTTTGCAAAGTGTTTGGCTAAGAACCAGTGATAGTTTATTTCAAACACGACCTGTGACGTTTGACCTATGATTTTAATAATTATCAGTTTATACGTTTTCCTTGTCAGGTATTTATCGACCAAGTTTAAGATCGACCACAACCAAAAATACGGTTAAGATTGGTTAGTGACACACTTTTCTGCCAAATTTAGGATCATATGACCTAGACAACCAATACTTGACCATCGTAGTAGCGCCAAAAAGCACCACTTCAAAATTTTATCATCATTCTCTACATGTTATGGAATCTTATGACTCTTTCCAACTTACCATAAGGAATAAACTATAGTGGCTGAAACAATTTTCAGTTAAATTAAACTTTTACTAGTGACTACTACACATATGAAGCCGTCTCTTACATTTGCACAAGTGTTGATGACCCTGGATATTTACCGACCAAATTTGCCCTTGATTGCCCACGTTTTCTACTGGAGCTCGCGACACACTCCATATTCATATTTTACCTTTCAGAGTTTACCTTAAGTCTAGAATTACAAGAATATAAATTTGGCATTTCAGAAAATGACCCTCTTTTATCCAATTCCCATTTAAAAGGCTTACTCCGGTGCTCAGATGTAAAATGTTGAAATTCATTTACTCTATTTAACAAAAGTCGATTAGGCAATCATATGCGTTTTTCTTACTTGTACAACTCACATTTCTGCTGCTGTAGGTGGATATAGGGTTTCGGGAGAGGAAGAAGGGGGTTAGGTTTTTCGCAGTGGCGTAGCTAGATATCTTCTACGGGGGGGGGGGCAAAAGCAAAAAAATTCCGACAGATTATTATCTTGAAGTAATGATGTACTGTCTAAGCGTAGCGCCACCATCATCTGGCGTGTAGCGTCCGGAAAAAAAAAAACTAGATTCAAATATCTCCGAGATTGCCTTAAATGACACTTCCAGGCCTTGTCAGTAACCATTTCGATGTGCAATTCTGCTTAAAAACATAAGAAGAGTTGCTAAAGCTTCAAATGAATTGTATTTGTTTATTTCCGACGGAGAATATAAATTTCCGAAAGGCCTTCGGAGGCTTTGTGGGGGGAGGGGGCGACCGCCCCTGCCCCCTCTAGCTACGTCACTGGTTCTGCGCTAAAGAAACAAACGGTTTAGTCCAAGTTTTATTTCAATCAGTCCTTGAATAGAGGATATGTCCCAATATTGCCCCTTTAACCAAATTTATTGCAGATGAAAAAGATTGATAAATTTTCATTTAAAGAACTAGGGAAAAAGCCCCTCCTCCCCTCTAACTAAGGTTAAAGATGTCTGAATTTTGTCAATAATTGTTAAGCTACCTTTGATTCCATCTGCACTATATAAAGTGTCATCACTTTAAAATTTTTAGTCACAACGTTGCTGGGAGGGTATACAGTAGCTTTATTATAGACTTATATCAGTCATGAAGGTAAGGGTGGGTTGATTGGGAGGCAAATTGATTCGAACCTAAACATAATGGGCCAAAATGACATTGGGCCAGTGTGGAAATTTCCAGATCTACAATGCATTGAAATTTCCCAAAAAAGCCGTTATTAATTAATGCCATTATCGTCTTAGATGAGGAGGGACTAGGTCAGTAGGGTGTGGCAACATCAGAAAATGGGCCTGTTGTCTCCTGCCGATGTTTCCTTTTAGATACGATATTCATTAAAAGGTGACATTTCTAACATAACACTTGCTGTAAACTTTATTGCATTTGAGGCACAACACATTGCATCATTTCGCATCTAGAGACCTTAACAAGCCGTTATTTCTCCTCCCCTTAGCACCCTTCCCCCATGTTGCACTCCAGCAACCCCCTGACACAATCCTGGCTATGCGTCAGGCGAAGCTATTGTTATATCATGCATGGCTGTGAAACAACTGCTATTTTAAGTTCAGGTGTTTGAAACAATGTTTTAGTCAAAAATTGAATATCCGAGACCGATACTACCCCTTCCGAGACGCCGCTTCAGAAACGGGACCTTTTAACTGAAATCAACTTTTAACACAACTAGTTGTAACTTAGCTCCTTATTCTGCAACACATACCGTCGGTAAGTCAAGTCACAAAATGCTGATATTGCAAAAAGTGTTGCCTTCGGCACTATTCATTGTGAAATCGCACACGACCGTGTGATAGCGTACTCAACTTCAAAAAGGGGTCTTCACAAGGACACTTTTGAAATTCAACACTGGTAAAGACAATTTCCTGGCATCTAGCAGATGGCATAATTCACTACCATTTGTACTTAACCTATGAGGGAAAGTTAGACCTACGCGCCATTTTATCTCCAATTTTATTGCATACTAATGTGAAATTTAAGCCAAAGGAAAGTACTTGATATAGTTTTAAATTAAGCCGCGATTTAATGTAGTATGGCATATTTTTCAAAATCCCCCTGCCGATTACTTGACTCTTGTGGCCCCCTGAGTTGAGAAACGCCCCCAAAGAGGCGATACTTTCCAAGTTGGGAACCACAACCATAACTGAAAGGAAGTTTCCAAGGTCGATAAGTGTCATCAACATACGTCTTACCTCATTTTGTTCTCAAGCTATTAGCAAAAATGCAAAAATGCAAACATCTATCATACTCAAACCTCCATTTTCTATGGTGTCACAAAGCACTGTCCTCATCACTTCATCAGACCAATGATTCCAAATGAAACTGAAATATAGCTTATTTAGTTCACTGAAATGATAATCAGGCGGATTATAGGAAGTACCATAAACAGGAAGACAAGCTTGGGGAGAGAAAAAGGTTTTTTTTTTTATCTAAAGACCCTTCCCAACCGGACTAATATCCCTTGGTGACCAAAGTTGAAGAGTATTTTTTCACACGAGAAAGCTTAGGTAAATATTTATTTAAACGAAGAAAAACAACTTTGTGGTGGAAAAAGACCAAGTAGGAATAGATGTGATTTATCAAAATTAATGCTCAGACCAAAATTACCGCAACACCGTTGCAAAACCCTGTTTATCTCAAAAAGTGATATTTCAGACCCGTCAGTAATAATACTACTAGCATCAGCATAATGATTTTAAGCGATACTCCAGAAATTGTAATACCTTTGATTTACTGATTTGAATCAATTTAAGTACAGAGAATTTCAGTGCAAATAAAAAAGAGGTAGGGGCTCAAATGGCATCCTGTCAAACACCACCTGCTATCCAAATATATGCAGACAAATAACCATGATTATTAGAAACACCGAAAGTAACATTACTATACAAAACATTAATCCAGCTTTAATTGGAGTCCAAAATTAGAACTTGTGAACGCATGCTGAATAAAGCTCCAATCCAGCCTATCTAAAGCTTTTACGAAGCCTTATAGAATAGTAAACCACCGGGTACAGACTTTTCATCAAAATATAAAAGAAGGTCTTGTAATAATCTTATATTTTCACCTACAATCTTCCTTTTAAAAAGTTCGTTTGCTCATCACCTATGAGAGAATTTGAAACATTTTTCACACGGAAAGTTATACACTTAGCAGCAATTTATAGTCTGTGTTAAACAATGCCATAGCAGGCCAATTCTGAAGATATCTAGTGCCCTTTCCAGGTTTAGGGCTCAAATGAATAATAGCTTCACCCATGTTTGTCAGATAAGTTACTTTTGTCAAATGCATAGTTAAATGAATCAACCACCAGCTGTCCAACGTCATTCCAAAAAAGTAAGATAAGATTGTGCAGGGGATGTTTTGGTCAAAGAGCAAAACACCTGACTGCAGTTAAACAATGCTTAGGAGGGATCGCACCGGACTATGTGCCGCGCAGAGCTGCGCCGCGCTTGAAAAAAGTTAAACACAAGTGGACAATCCATGGAGTTGTAGATCTCATCTCTTCCACTACAGTTGAAAGTCCATCGGATAAATGTTCTACGATGAGTGCGTGACACACTTTTTTGCAAATTTAACCTTTGACCTATATTTTGACCTTAAACCAGCCTTTAGCGTAAAAGTTCAACCAAAATTTTTCATAAAACTTAGGCTAATTTGACCCTTTCGATTTTTGACTCTGTATCAACCAAAAAGCATTATTGTAAATATTATCTTATTAGTCTTGGTATATTGCGTGGTTTTATTACTTTTTCTAACATGCTGATGGGGAGAATATGACAAAACTTTTTAGCAAATTTGACCTTTTACCCCTGACCGTTGACTTATGACGTCATCAGTTATGGTATCCACCCATCAAGTTTGAACTTGATCGGACTCACGGCATAGGAGGAGTTCATGACACCCTTTTTGCAAAATTTAGGCAAATTTGACATTTGACCTACATTTTTACGTTTGACTCCACCCTTAGCAACCAAAAAAGCACTATAGATTCCAAAATTTATCTCATCAGTCCTAACTTTTTGTGGTTCCTTACTTTTTCTAACATAAAGAAAGGCAAGAAAAAACAACTCTGACCTATTGACCTACATTTGACCTTTGACCCCACACTTGGTAACCAGTAAAGCACTATTTCAAATATTATGTTATCTGTCCTAGCATATCATGAGGTTTTATTCCCTTTCCTAACAGACAATTAGGCAAATAATGGCAAAAAAAAAAAACAATTTTTAGTAAGTTGACCTTTGACCTCTGAAATTTGACCTCATGTATTACGCATGCACGACTTTTTATGGTCAGGTACTCCTCACGAAAGTTTGAACTTCATCGGACTTGCGGTTTAGGAAGAGTTCGTGACCCACGTTTTGTCCACGCACACATTCAGACACTGAAAAACATTTCTAATGTTCGGTGAAGTACAGTATCTCATCTCTTTATACATTGCATGTACAAAGATGAGATAATAAGGAATTACTTGAAGGCGGCCACACCGGCATTGCGATGCACACGTGAAGGTGTGTTTGCGCGTTTTGTATCCATTGTATTTAAGTTTTTGCCAAGCACGGTGCAGCGCGGTGTAGAGCAGCGCCGCGTCCGCGTTGTGATTCACTTTTTAAGAAACCTTCTTTATGATCATTAGGAAGGGGGGAAGACTGAAAATTTCAACCTTGGTTTAAGTTAAAGGAGGACACAGTGTTGTCCTTTAGGTAAAAGTTGGAATACAACTTTCCAGCTTCGCACAAAACATCATCAGGGTTTTGCAAAATATGATTATCCTCAGTAATAACCTTATTGATGGTGTTGGAAATCTCATTAGGCTTAACGACTTCCAAATCACCAGTTAAAAATTATGTAGTATTTTTCCTCCCCTTTGTCTGCCGATCAAGTCCTTATGGACACACCTATACCGTTTAATATAAAGTCCAATAGCGCTACTAATTTTGCTTTAGCATTTCATAATAAACTTTTAGTCTCATCAGAAAGGTTAAAAGAGTACATTTGTCCATTAAGAGCAATTTGTTCGAAAATTTTCATTTCATAACTTTGCCCATCCTTCCTGACGTTTTGAAAACCTGATAAAATCTGTCCTAATACTTACTTTGCAAATTTCATACAACAGACTAGGGTTAGCGTCAGAGTTGGATGAAACTGTATCTCCAAGTTTTTCACTAATCAGCACCCTGTATCCTTCATCGCTTTACAAGGAGACATCTAGCTTCCATACCCCCGGCCCTCTGACATTCCCCAGTAGAACTGTTAAAATAATACTCTCATTTTCGTAACCCAAAATAGGTGAAAGAGATGTATCTAGAATACTTTTTTTAAGATGAGAGGAGATGGGAAAGAAATCGCGCCTACAGTGAATATTATCATCAATATTGGAATGTCATGTGAACTTTTTTGTCTTACGATTACGCTCCCCAATATGTCTTCTAGATCATAAGTCTGAGCCAGTTTGTTAACCTCTCGACAAACATTAAAATTCGTACCGGGCCGACGAACCGTTTGTATCAAAATCTAAATTCCAATCAAATTAAAATGGCCACCCAGACGATGGAATTAAAGACAAAACTTTATAGCTGTTCCTTGATTTTATAGAAAGTTTAAAAGTGCCCAAATTGAACCCATAAATATTGAGCAAATACAAGTCTGTGCCCTCAATATTGTTAGTGAGAATGACACAATGCCAATCTATTACCTCACGGCTCGGGGACTGAGAAAATAGAGGGTTAAGTAAAATGGCCTTACCCCTGCTTTGCTTTGTACCGTTTGATAAAACTAATCCCCCAACCCACACGTTCCTCCAAAATCTAAGATCGAGTACAGTAGAACGAAAAAAGAACGAAACAGTTTCCTATGTATTCTGTTGTCTCGCAGTTTCCTATGTGTTCTGTTGTCACGCAGTTTGCTGGGTTAATTTTAAAAGGAACACAGCTTTAGTGTAATCATTTTAGGAGTAAATAAGTATTCAGTACTCTTCATACTGATAAGGATCACATGAATCACTGATGGTTCGAATAGGATAGTACATACTTGTATGAGTTGCCTAGAGATATACAAGATAAAGAAAAGGAAATCCAAACAACATTCCCAATTGGGAAGTCGACACAAGGCCATGATTTTTGATGGCCATCTTTGAAACAGCAAAACCCACACTGCCGTAACAGTTGTTCCAGTCAATAGGAAGTGCTCTCGATAGGTCTACGGAAACGTTACAGTTTAGATCCTTGATGTCGATGTATTACACAGCGGGGTTAGCAAAGGAGTACGTCTTTCCATTGCTCTCAAGCCATTTGCCGACATAAAAATGTAATCGTGTAAGCTCTTGAAAAGCAAGCACCAGTACTTGCCTACTCCATTTTCGTTTTCCAGCAAATGGACCTTAGTAAGATCATTAGTTAGCAAATATTCTTTGCTGTTGAGTATCTCCCTTGAACATTTCAATGCAGTTGGTTTTTCCTGATAAAGACAGCTTAACCAGCAAATGTCTGGTTCTGATGGGACGCATTCTTCCATCTCTGCGGGCTCTTTCGATTTTGGTGTTGGTAGTACCTACCTCCCATAGTACAGATTAGTACAGTACAGAAGTATTTACTAATTGATAAAGGTAGTATGGTATCTGTAATTGGCAGGAACTGACAGAACAGCATGAACAGCATGAACTGTACTTAAAAAAAGTGAGGTAAAACGGACCCCCATCTTTATCTTACCTGGAATTAAGACTTAACGGCTGTATTCTCAAAGAAGTCGTATCACCTGTTGTACTATATCGAAGAGGTAAAGGAGCAAAAGTTCTACACCCTCCTTCAGTATAGGAATACAGTCCTAACAGCAGTAGGCAGAAAATTAGTACAGCTAACCAGATTTGTTCCATTCCTCTTAAAGCAACACCTTTTACCATGTTGTTGTTCCATTAAGATGAAATTGTTTTGTCACTGTTAAGGTTCAGCTCCCAAAATTCAGCAGATCCTTGTAAACAGGAAAATTGTTACGTGCGGTTTATATGTCTTTATCCCATCATGTGGCATTTTCTACTGCTTAGAATAGCTAGTGCATATAAAGGCGGGCGACATTTAAGATATGCTTCCTTTTGGTTAAGTAAACAACTGGCTGCCCTATACAGAAAATATGTTTGTATGATGGAAGCACAACAGTCAACTTTATGAAACTATTAGGAGGTCTTTAAATATCTGAACTATCCCCATGAACCTCAGGAGGATTTGTGGTTGAAGTAGTTAAGGTTTGACAACATCAAAATAGATGGACTAGCGTTAAGGAGAAGGGGTCAAAACAAGCATAGAGTAATACAGGAGAAGTAAACTTTGGCCTACTTTTTGTAACATTTGTTTGAGACTTGTATCGTTTGGGACATTTGGAAAAAAAAAGTATCTTGGTCATTTTACCTAGAAGGAGTTCGTATGCTGTACTTTTCAGTAGCTTGTTTTCGCTCTCCGAACTTTGCCGTCAGAACTTCAATAGCAACTGCAATTGATCTTTTAATTTCATAAATGTGGTTGTTACATAACTTCTACAGAAGTTGCGATTCTTTGTCCAAACATTAAGCTATGACAAAACTCGTTGCTAAAGACAAGACTGGGTTGTTGTGAGACTGATCATCTTTTCACTCAGATAGTTGTCAAAGAGAGCAGTAACGTTAGAAATAAAATACTCATGCAGGCTGACGCAATGGTTTTTTCAAAGAGCTGTTTTCTCAAGGAAGAGCACTATTACTGGACTAAAGTAAACCGCCACCCACGGCGCCTTAAGCTGAGGAAAGACTCGGCATTCGACTCAACCGACATTTTAACAAACGGTAGTAAATCACAAAGTTGTCACCAGGGTTCCTTTGCTACGTTGTGGACATCGCAAGTATGGCATTCTCAAGTCGCAATTTGTACCTGTGGTTTTAAGTGTTCTATCCATGTTCTATGTATGAAAAAATATTGAACCAGTATTGATAAATTCAGAACGGCCATACGATAACAACCTGCTTTTAACGTTGAGATTTCAACAACAGTTACAGTGTTGACACTTGCTCACCTTAAAGGTTACCTACTTCTAGAATAAAGTAAGCCGCCACACATGACAGCAACGGTCTCTTGCATGATTTAAACTTAGTCCAGGTTATTGTTTGAGTAACGCAGATCCATCTCACACTTTGAACTATTTACATTGACTAAGAAGTTCATAATACCTTAATAAAGATAGTTATTTAAACATGCTACAGAAATGTGAAGTATGTGAGTGCTTTTCTGTCCCGTTAAGTTACTTCCTTCAATGTGAAATACTGCACTAAAAATATTGGTAACAACTTACGACTTCAAATTACCATTAACACCAAGGGCGAACGTGTCACAAGGAGGTTTTCTTTTGCTTGGTATTTAGATTCACAAAGGGAGACTGTTTAAAAAAAACACAAAACACACATACGTCTTCCCTGTACAGTGGTCAAATTTACACTGGATATTGCTGAGTATTTTTTTTTTCAAAAGAAAAGTTCTGAGGCGGTAGCCACAGTTATGTCTGGCAGATATATAGAACAAGACATACCATGTAATTACAGGTTTTCAACTTCATTTTTTAGTTTGTGGAAGTTTGAGTACCCCAAAGGTTTATAGTTGTAAATTGTCACAAGTTCTAGAAAAGCCGAGACCTCGAATGAACCGATGATCAAGAATGTTACAATCCTCAAATATGACGCACCAACAAAAGCTCTGGATTTAGCATATAATTACATTTATTTACACTTAATAACATCAAACATTAATCAGAAACAAACAGTTCATAACAACTTGACATCGGAACAATATTTTCTCCCTTATTTACACCCGTGTACCACTTCTTACTCCCTTGCACCCTTTGACCTCCCCACAATGTAATCCACAGTGTCCCACAAGTCTGCTGTTTTGTGTTTAAGTTGTAAGAATGGCCTCTCCGGTTATGGTTGCAATCGCGATCCTCAGTGACCTCTTCTCCCAAGGCGTTCGGTCGGCCCCTTTTTTGCCCTCACTGGCATCTCATGGGTAACTATACTCCCCTTGGCCTGACTCGACGGTCCTTGCCTGCACAACCAGTGCTTTAGAATTGATTGCCCCTGCTAACCAGAAACCTCCTGTTTACGTTTTGAGTTCCCCCTGTTTGACTTCAAATTGGTTTTTGCCTTTTTCCTTTGTTTGCTGGATTTCCTTTGTTTGCTGGCAAATATCCCCCTTACTTTTCGTTGTTGATTTATGCCCTTTCTGTCCACAATTTAGTTAGCCCTGCAGATTTATACAAGAACAGAAAGAACCATAATAAGAATCTACATACACTGCCTTTTGCCATACAACTACGCGATAAAATTTGTCCCCACAGGTTCCTCCCAGCAAAAACAACAAGAATACTCACAGGTCACAAACGGAACTCATTTTCCTGTGCCGGCGTCCCCAACATAAACCAACTTGTCTTCAACGAAAAAAACTGAAAACTTTCCCAAAATCAATGCATCCTTTCCCTCTGAGTGTTTCATGGCGTCTGCCACGACTACACCCATCTGCTTCTCGCGCCTGTAGCTTCTGCATTCTTTTGCCTATTCAAGTGTACCCTATAATCCTCTTGATTACATTATTCGCGAGTCGGAGAGCCATTCCTACCAAGCTTAACCCCCAGCTGTACTATACTTGGCCTACAAAAGCGTAATTTTCTTAAATTCAACCCTGGTATTATGACATTACCCCCCCCCCCCCCATTTCAAGAAAATTTCGCTAAATTAAGCTCCATTACTCATCATATAACGCACAACACATAACAACTCGTTCCTTTTCACTACAAAACTAAATTGCCGCAACACTAAAACAAATACCTAAACAAAATTAACAAATATGACACTTTTTGTATGTACGAAGGGAAAACAAATTTACACATTCCCTTGGTTTGCTTTCCTGCAATCGGTTGAATTAATTAGACCCAACAATACGTCCTATTTTGCCATACATCGACTTAAAAAATCGGCTCCAAAGTTATCTGCTCCCTTAATTGCAGTGACAGTAAACCTGTAAGGCTGAAGGCTTAACGCCCATCTCGTCACCCTACTATTACAAAGTTTTGCCTTCGAAATATACACTAAAGGCTGGTGATCGGTTTCTACAACAAAGTGCTGTCCATACAAATAGATATGAAACTTGTCAATTCCCCATACTAGTGCCAAACACTCTCTTTCGATTGTCGCATAATTACGCTCCCGTGGCAGCAGCTTTCGGCTTGCGTAGCTTATCGGGAACTATTGCCCTTCATACTCCTGAAGCAAAACTGCTCCGACACCAATATTTGACGCATCGGTCCTCAGTATATATCCCTTTTCTGAATTAGGCAAATGCAAAATTGAGGCCGAGGTTAACCTTTGTTTCAAAGTCGTAAATGCCTTTCCTTGTGCATCACCCCATTCAATGGCATTTGACACTCCCTTTTTAGTGAGATCACTCAAAGGAACCGCAATGGCCGCAAAATTGGGGATAAACTTTCGATAATAACTTGCCATCCCTAAAAATGATCTTACATCTTTCTTATTTTTTGGTTTGAGGGCTTCTTTAATTTTCCTCATTTTATCAGGATGAGGTTGCAATTTTCCCCCTCCTACAATGTGACCCAAGAATTCAAGTGAGTCATATCCCACAAAACACTTCGTCGGTCTGGCAGTAAGTCCGTTGTAACGTATTCGTTGCAACACCTCCCTGAGAATTTTAACATGTTGTTCCCAACTCTCAGTATATACGAGAATGTCGTCAACATAGTTTATAACATGCTCTTGACCTTCTAATAGCATCCTCATCATCCTGGTGAATGTAGATTGTGAATTAATCATTCCAAACGGTAACACCTTAAATTGAAACAGTCCTTCTTTGGTAACAAATGCAGTCTTTTCGATGTCCGATTGTTCTATAGGAATCTGCCAATATCCCTTAGATAGGTCCAATTTACTGAAATACTTGGACGTATTGATTTGGGCAATTAGCTCCTCTTGGTTCGGGATAGGCTCCAGATCGAACACGGTCACCGAATTTAGCTTTCTAAAGTCAATGCAAAATCGGTTGCTGCCATCTTTCTTTTGCACAATCACTACAGGTGATGCATATGGAGAGGCAGATTTCTCAATAACGTCCATCTTTATCATACTGTCAATTTCCTTCTTAATTATCTCTTGCGTCGCCAACGGTACTGGGTACGCCCTCGACCGTACAGGGTCATTTGTTGTCAAGTTAATAACATGCTTAATCAGATTTGTTTGCCCAGGTAAATCGCTTAAGACGTCCGAAAATTCTTCTAATGTATTCCGAAGTTGCGCTTTCGCCTCACTGCTTCTATTTGGACATACTTCAACATTCACATGACTTTCTTCTCTCTCAATTGACAGTAAGTTCACTTCTCCGAGGTCACCGTCCTCTTCAATGACACTGTTATTTGCATGCATTGCGCCCACAGCATGAGTTTCAGGCGACGACTTCTTGGTTTTGCTTTCTTTCTCAGTGTCCTCAACTCTTTCGACATATTTCTTGAGCAAATTTGCATGGTACATCTTGTAACTACCATTTACATTAACTTTGTAGTCATTTTGCCCTACTCGTTCTACAATCGTATAAGGACCTCTCCATTGCATTTTCAATTTGTTTGCGTCCGTTGGAAGTAACAATAAGACCTTATCATCTCGCTTAAATTTGCATTCGCGTGCACGTGTGTCATAGTACTTCTTATATCTCCGGGCCGCTTTCTTGAGCTCTTCTTGGGCAAGTTTACACGTGGATTCTAGCCTATCTCGCAGATCAATCACGTACTGGTATGTACTCCTCACTTCTTCCTCTATACCCTCTCCGGTCCATAACTCTCTCAAAATGGACAACGGTCCACGCACAATTCTACCGAACATTAACTGGAACGGGGAGTGACTGGTGCTCTCTTGTGGCACCTCTCTGTAGGCGAAGAGCAGAGCTGGTAAGTAGCGATCCCAGTCACGCGGTCTCTCATGGCACATTCTACGTAACATTCGTTTAAGTGTTCCATTAAATTTCTCCACCAACCCGTTGCATATAGGGTGGTATGGGGTGGTGTGCAACTGAGTCACTGATAATAGTCTCCCCACTTCTCTCATAAGATCTGAAATGAATTGTGTTCCCAAATCTGACAAGATTTCAGAAGGTACTCCCATACGTGAGAAAATCTCGAGCAACGCCTCGGCTGCACGTTCAGTTTCTATTCTAGGAAGCGCCACAGCCTCGGGGTACCTCGTTGCAAAATCTACCAGTGTTAATATATACCTGTTATCCCGATCAGTCACTGGATCCAACGGTCCCACTAAGTCAATAGCGACACGCTTTAAAGGGGTATCTATCAACGGCATGCTGCCTAAGGGTACCACTGGCACCGTGCTTTTACTTACAGTTCGCTGGCAAATGTCACAAGATGCACAGTAGCGTTGTACGTCCCCTTGCACACCCGGCCAGTAGAAATTGGCGATAACCCTGTCTAACGTTTTCTTAACTCCCAGATGGCCTGCCATGGCCAAATCATGGGCGATATTCAGCACCATAACCCTGAACTTTTTTGGTACCGCCATCTGCCTGAACATCTTACCAGCACCAACATTGGGTGATCTAAATTCCCTGTACAACATTCCATTTTCCATTACAAACTTGATTTCATTTTGCTTGCGAGTAGTCTGCACCACTCCTGCATGTGCTGACTTCCACCAGTTTTTTTAATGTTTCGTCCTCTCTCTGTGCACTTTTCATTTCAACTGTTGTAATATTTGGAATCGGAGTTGCGGACAATGTAAGCGGTCTTAATGACTTTTTCTTCGCTATTTTCTGTGCTCTCGTTTCGACAGCCGTTACCTCGTGTAATTCACTGCCCTTCTCCTTTTTGTCAACCAATTTTTTCTTTTGACCGTCCTCATTTTTGTTTAGTCCGTCAGGTCTTTTGTCTATAGTGTTTGCGGGTACCCAATTTCGGTTAGGGCCCCCTGGCTCTCTAACACCGTTTACATTTCCCAACACCAAATCGTACAACGGTTCGGGCATACATACCGCCTCATCCGTTCCTACAAAATAGGGGGTATCTATGGTAACCCGAGCCACAGGAAAAATTCTAACCGTCCCATCTATCAAAACACACTTTTGCGTGTTACCTAAAAACTGATCATCTTCCACCAAGTTTCTCTTAACTACAATTACACTACAACATGTGTCCCTCATCACAGTTACTTCCTTCGTACCAACGAATCCCTTACATATTGGCATACCAGTGCCACGTGTGCATACCGCACTTACTACTGGAAGTTCGTGACCACATTCTAACTTCACATTTTGTCCCGAGCCTATTTTCATTCGACAATCACAGTCTATCCACTTAGCATTTACACAAGCTGCCGTAACTTGTTCTGAACCTTGCTGATTTGTCTCCTCATTTTGTTCTAATACTTCACACATACCTGTAGGCCTACCCTTTTCCTTCTCATTAACCTTGAACTTATTCCAACAATCACGAGCAATATGCCCCCTTTTGCCACATACATAGCAACCTCGGCTATCTTTACCTTGTGGTTTAACTCCACCTTTGCTTTGTTCAGTACTTTCTGTTTGCCTAGGCCCTGAGCTACCATAACTACCTTTAGGGCGTTCGACATTATGTTGTCTGTCCCTGTTACTGAACCTTTCCTTTTCATGAGCCTCAATATATCTATCTGCCATTGCAGCCATTTCTGTACTGTCTTTTGGCTCTCTCTTTCAAGAAAATAGCTAAATCTTTCCTACTGGACACTATTACTTGTTCACGCAAAAAGAGATCAACCACATCCTTAAACTCTTCTTTAGTCTTACTCAACTGTACCCATCGCAAAAGATACTGCTTTAATCGGTCAATATACTGAATGTATGTTTCACTCTTTTCACGTTTAGATGACCGGAACTTTACCCGAAATCCTTCAGCAGTCAGCTGATACTTATGAAGCAATGCCTCTTTAAGTTTCTCATAACTAGTTGCCTGCTCTAACGGAAGTCGAGAGTAGACTTCTAAGGCTCGGCCCGTGAGTAAAGTACTAATCATGCGTGCCCATTCTGATTGATCCCAACCAGCTATTTGAGCGAACCTTTCAAACCGCCTCAAATAGGCATCCATGTCATCCTTGCCATCATTGAAATGTGGCAACTTTGGCCTAATCTGTTTATAAGCACTTGACAGGCTACTATCCCCATGGCTTGTTTGCTCCAATTGACGTTGTGCCCTTTTCCCTCTATTTCCAGCTCTAATTCTTTTAATTCCTTTTAAAGCTCACGCTCCTTTTGGCGTTCATCCCTTTCCTGACCTTTTTCAGCTTTTGCCTCCCGATCCTTAACAAATGCCCATAAATCGGTTCCTTGCAGGTTCATAGCCTGACCCATTGCAAGTAATTTCTCAAAATCCATTTTCAAGTCACCTTCACTTCTTCGCTTTACTGTAAGTAGGGCTACACTAGTTAGGCATATCAGTAATAACAAAACATACAATAAACTCTTCTGTCTCATCCCAACCTCTTGAATCACCATAATCTTCACTTATATTCCTCTATATTACTTTACGGATGGCAATTCTATGTACAAATACGAATACGCCTATACTAAGCTACCGTAGCCTAGCATTAAGCTACCCCGATTTAATTTAATTTAATTGCCTTACCCTTACATCAACATTTTCCAATTTTTTGCTTCTTTTGGCTTATTTGAAAACTGTAGTAGGCTCAGATCATATGAATCAGACGAGTCCTGGCAGGGTCGCCAAAAATGTCACAAGTTCTAGAAAAGCCGAGACCTCGAATGAACCGATGATCAAGAATGTTACAATCCTCAAATATGACGCACCAACAAAAGCTCTGGATTTAGCATATAATTACATTTATTTACACTTAATAACATCAAACATTAATCAGTAACAAACAGTTCATAACAACTTGACATCGGAACAATATTTTCTCCCTTATTTACATCCGTGTACCACTTCTTACTCCCTTGCACCCTTTGACCTCCCCACAACGTAATCCACAGTGTCCCACAAGTCTGCTGTTTTGTGTTTAAGTTGTAAGAAAGGCCTCTCCGGTTATGGTTGCAATCGCGATCTTCAGTGACCTCTTCTCCCAAGGCGTTCGGTCGGCCCCCTTTTTGCCCTCACTGGCATCTCATGGGTAACTATACTCCCCTTGGCCTGACTCGACGGTCCTTGCCTGCACAACCAGTGCTTTAGAATTGATTGCCCCTGCTAACCAGAAACCTCCTGTTTACGTTTTGAGTTCCCCCTGTTTGACTTCAAATTGGTTTTTGCCTTTTTCCTTTGTTTGCTGGCAAATTGTTTGCTGGCAAATATTCCCCTTACTTTTCGTTGTTGATTTATGCCCTTTCTGCCCACAATTTAGTTAGCCCTGCAGATTTATACAAGAACAGAAAGAACCATAATAAGAATCTACATACACTGCCTTTTGCCATACAACTACGCGATAAAATTTGTCCCCACAGGTTCCTCCCAGCAAAAACAACAAGAATACTCACAGGTCACAAACGGAACTCATTTTCCTGTGCCGGCGTCCCCAACATAAACCAACTTGTCTTCAACGAAAAAAAAAACTGAAAACTTTCCCAAAATCAATGCATCCTTTCCCTCTGAGTGTTTCATGGCGTCTGCCACGACTACACCCATCTGCTTCTCGCGCCTGTAGCTTCTGCATTCTTTTGCCTATTCAAGTGTACCCTATAATCCTCTTGATTGCATTATTCGCGAGTCGGAGAGCCATTCCTACCAAGCTTTACCCCCAGCTGTACTATACTTGGCCTACAAAAGCGTAATTTTCTTAAATTCAACCCTGGTATTATGAGATAAATAAATGTTCAATCGAAACAGGGCCTGTTGGGAAGGAGATCCAACATTCTATAAACTCTTTAAAGTAATGTTTGTTTCGTTTCCGATTATACTCTTTCTTTTCTAATTAAAATTCTTATCTCAATACCAATATCAACTAGGATCAGTGATTTATTGTCAAAATGACAATGAGAACAACCCCTCTTTGCGTTACACTCGATAACTGTTCGTTGCCAGCAGTCAAGCAAAACTGTGAAATTGTAACCTTTCGTCGTTATTCGTCACATTAAATATCATTCCAGTTAGCCTCAACGAAAATTTTCTTTACAACTTACTTTTGGAACATTTCTCATCCTTGGAGAAGTTTGGCAAAACTGAGAGAAACGTATAGACTTGAACAATGTTTCCAGCAGATGACGTATTACAAATCGTGAGGGCCCAAAGGAAGTAGACTATTTAAACGTTTGTTGACGATCGTTTCACTGAAAGTAGTGATTAAAGCTTGGCAATTGGCGTAACAAACTTGGATTTAAAGCACATCTAATTTAATGGCCTCTGTCTCGGGATTACGTCGGAAAGAAAGAAGCAGATCAATCAATCAAAAGTTGGTGCCTAAATCATTTTCAAGTACACAACGTGTGACGGACTTGGTGGTTGCATTTCCTTTCTAACACCTCCCTGATCGAAAAGAGGCAGTTTTCATGAATTAAGGTATTCGCATATGCTGAATTAACTGCACTGAATAAGGTTCTTTTTCAAACCCCATCGTTTTGCCGTGTAAGCTGGGTATATCATGTTACAGTACCCATAGGCAGAAATTCCAAGGAAGAATAATCAGGATATATCCCTGTTTGGCTTCGATGAAATAGAAACCTTTGCATTCATGATGGCGTGTGTATGCGCACTTGTTTTTGGTGTAAATCGGGGACATGAACGTGTTTTTCTCCAGGCAAGTGTGGATACACCTGCAAGTGGGGATATCCCCAATTGCCAAATGCAAAATTAGCCATGATATTGGATTTTTTACCATTCAAAGATGTGCCCCAGTAAGTTTGAAGCATTTTGGAATTTTCCCCATTTTCCATGTTGTAAACCTATCATTGGGTAACGAGTGTGTGTGTATGCGTGTAGTACCTGTATGTGGGGCATGAGGGTTTTTTTCTCCTAGTCAAGTGGGGATACACTCCAGGTGGGGATTTCCACATTTTCACTGTTAAAATCGTGTGTCCCCGATTGACGCCTATGACATGTATGGGTGTAAGTGTAGTTGTGCGTATGTGTGGGTGTGTGGATGTATACGTATTTGTCAAGCTTGGCTTGTAAGAACGATATCTCAAGATAGCAATACTGGATACTTCTCATACTTGGAATATCAAATAATCATAATAAGAGAAAGATCCTATTGTTTTTGGTGAAGTTCAAAGGTCATGTGAGGTCACCAGATGTCATGGACCGAAGACATTGCAAACACGATGTTTCTAGGTATGAAGCACGGATGATTTTCATACTTGGCATGTTATAGTCCGAAGATGAGTCATATTGGTTTGGTAGAGGTCAAAGCTTATCTGAAGTCAATGGAGGTAAAAATACAAAATTCTTTAAAATTGCTTGCAAACACAGTATTTCAAGATCGCATTAATGTACACATTTCACACCTGGTTTATAACTTTATCGTATTGAGAGGAAGTCCTCCATTACTTTCAGTGGAGGTCAGAAGTCATCCATTAGAAGTCAAACACCGAAAACCTTGGAAAAACGCAATATTTCAAGACAGGGATTATGGATACATACACTTGGTATATAGATTCGTTACTTAAAAGGGATATGCCAGAGACAAAATTCAATGACTTTAAAAATGCAAACATATTTTCTTTGTTAGAAGGTGAAAACGGCATCTCAATAGCTTGTAGCCTTTAGAAGATATTAATTATCAAAGAAGTGCACTTTTTTCTCAAGATGAAGTGCATTTTGGGAAATGTGTGATGTCATCGCGGTACATTAATTTGACATAAAATTGAATTTCTTTATGGTAATGACGCCGTTGTAGGGAATATTGAGCAACGTTGTTTGTTATGCACCACACATTGTGTAGATTTGTGCTAAATCTACATGGAAACATATTCAAACATTCCAACAGTATCAAATATCAAGGACAAACAGGGCATTCAAATATAAAGAAAAACAAAAGGAATCTGAGGCAGTGTGCCAGCTTTACAAAACATTCCTTTACCTTAATGAGAACTGGAGGTATTTTTGACAAAAATAAGTACTCTTTAATATGAGATATCTTCAGTTAAGAAAAGAGTATTGCTAAGGTATTTGAAGGGTGTAATCTGGATTTTTTTTCTCTTTCACATGAGACCTTTGTGAAGAGCCACTGGGAAATGCCTCTAAGAGAGAGGACCTTTTGGGTTTGATGAAGGTCGAAGGTCATCAGAGGTGAAACAACAAAAAGCTCGTAACTAAATAGACAATGGGTGGTTCCTCGAAATTGTGTCCAGCGTTTCGTGACCAACGAAAAGTTATGGCTGAACCTTAGTACCATTGCAAAGATAAAATTATAGAAAACAAAATTTAATTTTTCACAAGCATAACTGTTCTAGTAACATTTCTAATTTGAATTACCTTATTATGAACAGGTATAAATGATGCTGTGACTTTAGCATGATTAGAAGTAACATATGTTTAACGAGTTCTTTGATGGAGTAGTGGAATAGTGTTCGGTTTCTCGAACAGACGGCCTGGGTTTGAGTCCCTTCTAAGTTATTTTCTTTTTCTCTCTCTTGTTATCTAAAGGTTAGGTGCGGCTTGCAGAGGTCAAGTTGTTAAAACGTTAACGAGATGAACCTCAGTGCAACAAAACAACCCCTTTCGGCAAGGAATCATTAAACCTCCGTACTTTCTGCTTATAAAAGGAAACCATTACTACGTTTAATCAATCAGCGGGTTACTGAGATTGGGGGAAATCACAGTCGTCTCAAAGGTAGAACTGGGCATGTCTTACACGATACTATCCACTCACCATACAACCTAGGGGATCAGCCATTCGTAGGTACCATTTGAATTTTAAAACTACTATTCTCGTATTTAAATCCTGGTTTTGAAAGAAAGCACCGTTTCGCTAACGTGGTGTTGACTTAATTTCATTTACCTTCCACTTTTAAGCAGCTGTATGTACATCGTAATAAACAGTTTTCAACACCATCCGTTAGGGGAACGTTATTGCTGTAATGAAGAGGGAATTAAGAATAAGATATTGAACAGTCTGGGAGATTCTCCTGTTTGGAAGAAACCAAATTCTCCCAAATGGGGGAAACGTAGGCAACACAGTGTACAGGATTGGTAGCCTTACAAAGACAATGTTTAGCAAGGATAAAGATCACTTTAGAAGTTGCATTTGTGAACTCAAAAACGGAGTGGTAAGCCACCGATTAGGGAGATAGTTTGTCGCTACCTATTATTATAAACCTACCCAATGTAACACTTAATTTCATTTCAATAGACCATCAAGCTCTTCAAGGGGGTCTGAAGACCATTCACTACTGAAAACATACAGAAAAAAAAAAAGAAAAAATGTGGATTTGCGGGTAAAGTAGGCAAAAGGGGGTTGCGTAATCTTCCGATCTTGGGAAAACTAGATTCTCTCAAAAGGGGTGTCACCCGAACTGTTGAACAACCTTACGCAGAACCGTACTGACCACTAAGAAAACTGCTATACTTATCAAAATAATGGACAGTTCCCATTTAAAAGTGCCTTGTAATAGTTGGAATAAAAGAGATATGTAAATCGAAAATTGCTATCCTAATAGGGTTCTATATCTGGGGTTGTTTCTTAAACAGCCCGTTTGTTAGAAAATAGAGTGTTTGACACAAGAGATACACGAGACGGCCGTCTAAATCATCGAGTCACGGAAGGAGCATGCTGACGGGGGATTGAAATGTGTGGCTTCAGGGAACCCTGGGAGGTTCTGTTTGTCTTCCAGCTCCCTGGTTGATTGACCTCATGTGCTCGGTGACTCGGTCATCAAGGCGACGTTTGGTTTCTCCCACATAAAATATATTACAGGATATAAACAACATTTGCTGTAAGTACAGAAAGCGCTGTTGGGTTGTTGTTGGGACCTGCAATGGAGAGAATTTTGTCATAACTAACCACCGGGCAAGTATTGCATCTCCCACGGTTGCAAGGGGACTACAACTTGAGGTTGGGGGCAAGGACCAAGTGCTTAAATATGTTCTTTTCCATTCTGAATGCTGTGATGGGTGGCGCAGGGAAATGTTCACGTGTGGATGGATCATGACAGAGGGTCTATATATATATATATATATATATATATATATATATATATATATATATATATATATATATATATATGAGTAACAACGAAGACTTCAAATGCTGTTTGACTTTGGCAAGCCAAATCATGTGGCGTGATGGAGCTAATCAAAACCAAAGCCACAGCCAAGGGGTGCGGCATTGGCATGAAGTCTTTGTTCTAAGTTATATAAACAAGTGCTTGTAGCTAGTGAGAGTTTTGTATGCTTCTACAAGGAGTCAATACTGTGCCCAACGCGTTACGGTGGAAACAGTTCGTCTCCTAATGCAAAATGGACTTGACACGACCTTGCCAATATATTAAAGGTCCGGTAAAACTATCCTTGCTGTGAAGATCGGAGGGAGACAGGCTATAACCAATTTCATTTATAGGAGGATAAGAAGAAGTTAGTGAACGCAAAGATTATTCAAAAGATATCAAATATTTTTCCACACCAAGAAACAAGTGAAAGCCAAATAAACGAATATTGGCATATATAGTTACTGCATGTAAAAGTGCTTGCAATTTTGACATTACTGGAGGGAACTTATTACACATAGGGAGCTCAATGTTTTGGCACTGACCATTCATGTATGACCTCTTTGTTTGATGATTCTCATTTAGTGATTCTTCCACAACTTGAAGCAGTATAAATACATAAATTGTGTAACCCTTAAAATACGATTAAACAATAACAGCACTAACTATAAATGGGAAATTAAAAGACCTTGTTGAAAAAAATGAAATGTTGCTTATATATTAATAGTGTTCACGTAACTGTTTTCCAATTTTTACATTTTTAATTATGAGTGGACTGTTTTATCGCCACATAAGTGAAAGCATTAGGTAAGTGATAACTGAAATAATAAGCTCACCCAAAACACCAGATGGGGATAGGGGACTGAGGTAACCAATAATTTTACGTAGGGGCTGGGGTAGTCTTTAGCCTCAGCTCCCTTATAATTGGAAGATGAAGGTGTCTCGGCATAAACAGATAGCTAAAGAGGTCTTTAAAGTAAGCAATCAATATCATATTTTGAATTTAAAATTATTAGGGAAAGATTTGTCACTCGTTAGCCACAGGAGGGTATAAATTAACATTACCACTCCTTCCCGAGCGAATATAGGCTATCCATCTCATTCACTAAACAGTGGTGACACTACAGGGGCCTGAAGAGGAAAAAGACCCCTCTCCTAAAAATTAAACAGAAACTTATCCAAATGTGTGTAAAGCTAGGCTGCTGATTCTACTACAAATATCCTCCCATGAAATACATTGTATTTTGGATGATTACTAATGTTCCTTAAACAGGCTATTCATGCGGGGCACTTTGCCGGCACCCAAACAAGTATGTATGATATTGTTGTTCCCAAGCCTCCCATTAGAATATGCATTTAACACCAAACCCACCAGTACGTTAGTTGGAATTGACTTATAAAATGACGGTCAAACTGAAATTTTTGTGTGGTCTTGTCAGGGCACATCAAATGCCATTTAAATGTATTGAACTGCTACAGTGGGTTCTGAACTCCACAATTGTCTCGCCCCCCCCCCCCACCATCCTACAAGAGGGCATTACACGGCTTTGGGTCTTTTCTATTTCTTTTCCCTCAATGTTTTATTTTGTACACCCAGTGTTGTACTAAAGAGATGCACTTCCCAACTGAAATCTTCTCCTTTGGATACCAGTGTTTGGAAGTGCAATGCCACTGCCGAAACAACCGCCGCGAAGTTTTTATAGGCTCTAGACCTATAATCAGTTCAAAGCTTTGCACAATTTGAAAAGAAACCACCATACATGAACAAACTTTTCTCAAATGGAGAGGAGGGGGGTTGGGACATCGATTCGAGCATAATGCGGCTACTTACATCAGACATCCTACCCATTCACAAGACTATTGAATCATCACGTTCACAGGTCATTATTTCGAATGGGATCATTATCAAAAGAATCAATGGCAATTTATAAAACAAAGAGCTAAATTGCTAGTTCTCTCCAAGTGGAGAACAATGGATATACTGTTACTGATTATCAAGGTCTACCAGACTCTACTACTCTGCTACAGCTTAGCAGCGTAAAGAACGTACCCACATACGTAATAAAAATTCGTTATTTATTCAAAAATGGGCAATGCACGGAAAACTGGCGGGAAAACGGGTTGATCAACGAAATGAAAAATAAAAAAAAAAAAAAAAACGGAATCCCGAATTAAAATAATGGAAACATTTTGGATTTGGTCTAGACCCTTGCAGTTACACCAGTAACGGCCTGATCCAGTCAAGGAGCGTATAGCGTTTCCGTTGTCAGAAAGCCATTTACATTGTAGAAATGTTAGACCGACGTCATCTGGAGCCTTGAAAATATACAAGCGTTTGCTTAGACAAAGTGTGTACATAAATTCAACACGATAGCAATCTCGTATATAAATGACCTTGACACATTTTAGGTGATGACTGCGTAAATAATGACTACTCCAATTTCTCGTTCAAATGTCAACACAGTCAGGGCCGTGGCTTGAGCGAAATCCCAAGGGGCAGTTCATGAGAGCTTTCAATAGCGAACCTTGGATAGGTGGCACCTAGGCGGATCATTTCCTTTTCACCCAGTGCCGCCCTCAGAGAGGTCTAGGAAAGATGTTGCATTTATGAAAAGTCGCTTGGGTGCAAATTGGTGTTGTAATTGGCAAAGCTATTTCATGATAGAAATTCTTATTATATAGTCAGGGGCGGATTTGGCGGGGGGGGGGCGGGGGCCGGGCCCCCCTTCCAAAAATTTTTTAAGTTTTTTCAACGTCATAAAACAAATGACTAGGCCCTTTTGCAATTAAATAGGCCTTTGTGATGTGTCAGAGTGAAATTCAAATTTGTTCATTATTTAAATTTCTACCTCAGAAAATCAGTCTCATGTTAATAATTCTGTTACTGACCTCCGGCTGATAATATTTTGGCTTATATTGGTCACTAAAACTTTTTCCGGGCATTGCAAGGGGTTACCCATGAGCGCTGCATTGGACTGCTAACTTCAGTCTATTACCGGCCGGGCCCACATCATTGGGAACACTGCTT
Organism: Holothuria leucospilota; assembly: GCA_029531755.1. Classification (NCBI taxonomy): domain Eukaryota; kingdom Metazoa; phylum Echinodermata; class Holothuroidea; order Aspidochirotida; family Holothuriidae; genus Holothuria; species Holothuria leucospilota. The sequence continues at coordinate 16,102,327 of CM055966.1, read as the reverse complement.
CTACTTTCAAGGGAATTTCAGAATTCTTTAATATTTAGAGGAATATTTTCAACAACCTCAGGCTTTTAACTATAACTTGCTGCAACATTAGCATCTTCTTTAAGCTTTGTAATTTACTTCAATGAAATGTACTTCGAATTTAGGGCAATATAAGGGAAAAGAAGACTTCAATTCGGGAAACTGTCATCCTAATATGTGGACAACAAAGGCTACTGTCCTCTTTCAACCAACCAAAATTTAAATTTCACTAAATTATGAGCATTTTCCAGGCATATATAATCAGTTTCAAAAATATACTAAAGACATCACCATTTTGCATCTAAGCAATCTTAAATTTACAAAAATTTCTTAAAGGGAAAGGAGCACCCCTCCCCTTAGACCCCTCCCAGAAAAGCATCTTCCACCCAACCAAAAATTTAAATTTCACTACATTATAAGCATTTTCCAGCCATATATGATCAGTTTCAAAAATATACTAAAGACATCACCATTTTGCATCTAAGCAATCTTACATTTACAAAAATTTCTTAAAGGGAAAGGAACACCCCTCCCCTTAGACCCCTCCCCAGAAAAGCATCTTCCACCCAACCAAAAATTAAAATTGACTGAATTATGAACACTTTCCAGCCATGTATGATCAGTCAAAAAATATACCAAAGACATCACCATTTTGCATCTGAGCAACCTTAAATTACCAAAAATTTCTCAAAGGGGAGGGGACACCTCCTCCCTAAGACCCCTCCCCCAGGACGGTGATCACTCATCACATACTTTACCTTCTATCAAAATACCCTGGCATCACGCCTGGCGCACCGCCTCCCCCTTTAGATTCCTCCCCCAGATCGGACTTTTATGCAGACCACTTTGACCTGGGCCCCCCTTTTGCCAAATCCTGGATCCGCCACTGACAGTGGCTAATTTCTCTTTTTTTCAGGGGGTGAGGGTGGGGGTTATCTAGAAGCCCGAATGACCTACCTACTTTTTAGAAGTTTTGTATGTGTAAGATACATATGATAAAAAATGGTGCAATCTTTAGGAAAGCTTTGAACTGGTTACATGTAAAGGAGTTTTCAGTTTTTTGTGGCCTTTTTCTTTTTTCTTTCTGCCTAAGACCCCTCTCCTTTGATAAATTTTTGCCTTTGTGAAGGTGATTGGGTACAATATGGTGCTATCTTTAACAAATCTTTGAATTGACTATATGTTTTAGGAATTGGCTAGTGGCCTGTATCAAATGTTTATTAAGATATTGGGCATTAAAATGGTGCTTTGGTCACTATCTTCAAATGGCACTGGATGCGTAATAAACAATCTGGTTAAACCGCAAAGTTGACTACTTCCTCTACACAAAGCCCATTCTTTAAATTGTAACTTAACGGACTAGCAGCCAGGTTAATGATGTAAGGGGTTTGCGGTTTGGTTTGTGGTTGGTGAGGGTGAATTATCGCAGCTGGTACATGGAGCTTTGAGACAATCGTTCGTCCCAAGTTATAACAATTTTCCACAGTGGATGCGCACGAAGTGCCCCTAAAATTGTGCCTTGGTTTTAGGACAGTTAATTCATGACTTGCATTATTTCCATGTTTTAACACTACAAAATTTATCCATTGTATAAACTTGTTTCCTACTTTTCTTGGTGTGCTTCTTTTTACGTAATTTTTGTAGACGGACTTAGAATCGCTGGCAACCGACTTTTCATTTCTCATAGAAACTCTCATACCCCACCCCACATGCCCCTCTATGTACGCCCTTGGGTGTAGGTCTTACCAATATTGTTAACTAAAACGCCATTTCGTTTATCACATTTTAAAGTTTTATCAGTACTCTTCATGCAAGTGATATTAATTTGTGTAAACTTTGGAATCATTTTAAAACGACTGTGTGTGCCTAGGGCAGACTTTGGCACGACTTGACATCCCCCTTACAGTCGTTAAGTTTAGTTTGCATTACTCCACCTTATGCCCGACTGATAAGACATAAAGCTTTATGTAATTATGACCTCGACCTCATTGCACTTTTACGATCCACACTAACTTGAATTTGGCTACATTTAATAATGACAGAATAATGTTAAGGGTTTTATACTGCAGCGCAGCTGTGGTTAGGAGTCATGGTTGACGTAAATCCTACTCTTTGGGTGAGAAAGTTGACGATGTAAAATGAAAAACAGGCATACGACTCCTTTCTGCGACACTCCTCAATCAAGAGCAATTGCGCAGCCCCTCTCGAATGATTGCTCTAGGTACCTTACAATCAGACTATATTAGTCAAGGGCTCATATTTTCAGTAATTTTAGTACAAACATACCGATACAGAATTGCGACTGGGACATCACTTAGTGTCTACCTCCTCCAAATTTCAAGACAAAACTCTTCATTTGTACAGAACTTTAACCTACCACAAGTAGAGAGGTCATTAATTGGAACCACAACTACGATTGTAGGGATTACTCTACAGAGGAAAAGTCCAAATTGTTGTCCTCTCTCGCTGAGACAGTAAAAGATACAACTTCCAAGAAAAAGATACAACTTCCAAGAAAAATGTACATCAATAATTAGCACATAGCTGGTGCAGTTGCGCCAGCTTAATACGAATTATCATTGCAATGTTGGTTCAACGGTCGAAGGTACGGAAAATCAGTCTTTCCACTTGTGTCGGAAGTGTTTAACATTTGATAAATATTAGTATATTTTAAGGAACAGAATTGTAATGTGGGAAACGTTTGTTAGATCTTCTTAGTATTACCTTGTGAAAAAAATCCAGCGACACTAATAGTAAATAAGTATAACATTGCAGAAACTTTTTACTTTTTCAACAAGTATTTTGTTCAAGATGTGAAGTTACTATGCACAGCACACTGTGTGAAGCAAGCAGTGAAAGATGACACCTTGAAACGAAGGTGCATGTTATTGTTAAGTCAACAAATTAAACGTCGACTATTTACCACAAAAATGTTAGGATTTTGGAAAAAAGTAGGTCCAGGCTATGCCTAAGATTAACTTGTCTGGAAAGATCAGGGTCAGATTTTGACAGTAGCCTCGTATGCTACAAACTTAGGCTATAACGTGGTACTTCATGCGTTGGGTCAAGGACTAAGTTATTCACTTGCCATAAAAGCTTAGTTATCTAAGTTCACGAGGATTCGATATGTACTTGTCTGCAAGTACAAAAATGTCTAGTTATTCATTTATTTGTACTAATTTAGAATCAGTGCGCGGAAGTGACGTAGCATTGACTTCAACTTAAAACTTACAACTCCAAATTAAAATATCAGTGACGAAGTAAAGTTCCAAAAGACCTACAATAAAGTAGCATAACAAGACTTGAGAAAAGAAGGGGTGGAAAGAAAGGTGATATTGAAATGCGAACGCGGGAACACTTCAAGAATACGAACGCGGTATGTATTGCAGTATCACGAGTTTATGCCCTAACCTATAGCAGTGCGAGCCGAGCTGCCGGCAAACGATTTTAGCTATTATAAGTACACACTAACTCTATTTGGTATATATATTTCTATACGTATATTATATCTCTGCGTGTACATACATCCTTACGGGTAAAACCATAACCTTATTTCTTTGCGTATCACGTATATAACCCTATCCCTACCGGTATGCGTACCATGAACCCTAACCTTATCCCTATGCGCACCACATATATAACTCTACCTATCCGTATGCCTACCACGTATATAACCCTTTCCCTATGCGTACCAGGTTACGTCACTTCCGGGCACTGATTCTAAATAAGAGCCCATCCATTATCATTATTCTACTTTGTACTAAATCATTTACTGCCAAACGATTCAGATCAAGTAATTCGTCATTACAGAATTTGAATTTTTTTAACAAAAAAGACAAAACTTTTTAAACGTTTAAACTGTTTTGCAAGTTCTCTGCCGCTACCACACTTGACACTGCATGTAAGTGCAGAAGCTCTCAATTTGCTATCATATGCAAGCATCGAACCTTTAATGTTTTATGTTAGTCACTTGAAATTCCCACTTTGCCATCATTTTCCAAGATGGTTTCCTAATGACTTCTTCAGGTACCTAGTCATTAAACTCGACAAGATTTTTTTCAATTACCATTATATTTTCATTCGATCTAAGTTCGAGAGAAAATAGCACATCGACCTTTAACATGCCGCAAGTAGGATTTCAATAATATATTTTCCCCTTTTCCCCCAAACTTTTTGCTACTTTCAATTAATTCCTTGTGTTCTTATTCTATCTACAGTAGATAAGTGCCAATGTTTTGTGTGCATGTTTTCTATCTCTTTGTTTAATCTCCAAATTTGTCTTCTGTGCAAGGTGAATATTGCCCGTGTAAGAATGACTCGCACCTATGAGTTCTTGTTTGTATTGAGTTGCCCCCAGTGTATTTGCTCATAATATAATTGGAACTGTGCTTAACGTTTAACTTGACTTGAACAAATTTTACTGAATGAATGCAACTAGAATCAATGGGGACCTTTACCTTATTATGACAAATCTATATACCAAGTATGGAAAAAAAGGCCATCATTCGTTTCTCGAGATATCGTGTTAGCGAAAATTTTAAAAGTTTGCCACTTCACCTCCGATGACCTCAGATAACCTTTGACTTCTACCAAAACAATGGGTTGTCTTTGACCACATATGACCTCTGACTGCCTCTAAAGCGCTGGTCACACAGCCACGACTACCTGCGACTCTCCGTCGCAGACAATTTGCATAAATCGTAGACATTCTGGTGCACAGACTACATCCAACTACGGCTGAACGTGTTCAATCGGACCGAAGGCTTACGACACGACAGAACTATAGTCGTGGAACAGGCCACATCGCCACGACAACATCGGACGCGGTGGGTGGGCGCCGTCATATCGTGCCTTGTCGTGGCAGTGTGACCCGGGCTTAAAAGAGTAGGCTCCCTGAGCCCCGTGCGAAGCATATGCATGCTATTTATAAGGTCTCTCAAGGTTACCCTTTTAGAGATATTGTGTTCAAGATGTTTACAGAATGTGACCTCTACAGGCTTCAAATGACCTTTGAATTCCACACAGCACAGTAAGGTTCCTGTACTCAATATGAGGCATCCGCATTTATGCATGGGGTCCTTCATGTTACCCTTCTTGAGACACTGTTTTTACAAGCAGGTTACAAGAATTTTGTATTTTCGTTGCTGGTAACCTCAGATAATCTTTGAACTCTCCCAAAACAATACGACCTTTCTACTGACTGTAATGCACTTACAAGACGAGTATAAAAAGTATGGATGTGAGAACCTGAGATATCTTGATTATGCACTTTCTGTATTGTGTACCTATTAACTCAAATGACATCTGAACTCCACCAAAAACAATAGTGTTCTTTCCTTTATTAAAACAAATTTATGCACCAAGTATAAAAACAATTCATCATTATTGTCCAGAGATATCGAGTTTACAAGCGACCTGAGAGGATATTGTAGTTTCACCTCTGATGATGGGTTCATTTACTAACTACAGCGCATCTACATGCCAAGTAGAAAAATATCCATGTCCATATCTTACAGGCGCGGATCCAGACATTTCGAAATATTCTCCTAGATTAACATTATGCTAATTTTCGCGTATTTGTTATTGTTGATGTGGCGAAAAAGGGGGGCTGAGCCCGAGGAAGCCCCCCCCCCTTGGATCCGCGCCTGTTTTAAGACATGGTTACAAGTTAAGTGTCCCAAATACACAGACAAAAGCACACACATTCGTACACACCCCTTAATGATTGCATAGATTCCTTTCTGCCTTGGGCAAGGAATTGGAAAGAAACCAGAACTAGATGACCCTCACTGCAGTAAAGATGTACGGATTTTTTTATTTTTTATTTTTTACACGGTGTTTCATTTGTCACCTTGAAATGTATTGGATTGTCCTTGAATAATTGCTAAATGTACGTCTCCTTTGTCGAATTGCACTTTGTTTCACATAGCAAGAGTAAGTAACCGTAATATTTGATATGATCGACTACGTCAGACGAAAATTTCTCTCTGAAAGGTTAACGGAAACTAACAGTTTCATCAAGGTATTAAATCTCACGAATGCAATGTGTAATTCTAGTTCACATGACATATGCTAGGTATTACTGCCTTTATTGAGAACATTGATCCACTATAAACGGTTAATGTTCATCATTCTGTGCGTCCTTCCTCGCTGCTTATCTGTCAATCCGTGAGGCAGAATCCTACACTTTACAAGGAGGGGAAGCTGAATCTAAGTTAGAACATGAATCTCACCCAATTTTGCAATGTTTATACCATCGATGAAAGGTCAGGGTGTTGTGGAGTTTGAATTATGTCTCCTTGGTCAGGATCCGGGGAAGTTTCTCCTATGAAATATAATAACCTTGACCTGAAACGTAGGATGATTGCTACATTTAATTGGTAAAGCTCGACGTTTTTCAGGAAAGGTCCCAAATTGACTATCGTTCGTGATTTTATGAAAAGGAAATAGGGGGTTTTAATATGTGAGGTCTGAATTTATTTAGGTTGGCAGGTTGCGTCTTTTGATCGATCTACATCGTTTTCGTCTTGTAGAAGACTGGGACAGGTGGGTTCATCATTAGCTTACCACCATTTGCGGCATTTTGTGTATAAACGATTGCTTCCTCAGGAGAGAGTAAAAACAAAACATGGATTATAGAACAGGTCACTCTATTTTTAGATCCCAGGTCTCTTCTGAACTTTGATGTAACAAATATGAAATTTTGTATCCCAGCTGCGGTAGTTGCAGTCCTCTTACTTGGCTGGAGATGTAGAACCGTTTTCGAGGTATAACCAAAGAAATCCAACACAATCAATGAAATAACGTTAATGACGAAAGTTAATGCGCAAAGGATGGTTCCTTTTTACTGGAACAGTTGGTGATAGACTCAAAGTGGTCGATGTACATGGAAGTGTCACCATTTGATTGAATGGGATAGAGGTGGGATTCACTCCATGCACATAATTATTACCATTTTTAGGACCAGTACAGGATGATAATCGGTCTGGTCTGGTGCGCGGTCTAGATGAAGTTCTCTCGCTAGTTCAGCAAGTCACAAAGGTAACATGGCACATGTGTAAAGTAAAAACACACAGAGTAATCATAAACACTCAAAAATGTTTAAAGTCCCGACCTGCGATAAACTCTCATATCATAGGAACGGAATATAACCCGGAGATCCGGGATCCATTTAATTGTCTTTCCGTTCACACCCCTGATTTTATAGCCGCTGCGGGTTTTGTCCTCCATCTCTTGACCCTCATTCTTTATTCCGGTGCGAAAATCTTTGCTTACCCCAAAACATTTCCTCGTGGCTTGTAATAACTCCCTGGTATCTATGTCGACATGTATATGGTTTCTAGTGTTGATCAGATTTTGTTACCCTTAAAGAAAGGATAACATTTCGTGGCTGGGTTTTCTCGATATTTTAAAATTATGCTTAGTGATGAGAGTGAACGTTAGTTATTTATGAAAACCTTTGAACCCATTCAACACGTTCAGGTCTCGGGTTCGACTCCTGGCCGGGTCATACTGAAGACTTTAAAAATGGAACCTACTGCCATTATACTTGGTACTCAGCATAAGCAATAGTGTAGGGAATACAAGCCAGAGAGCCACAACTGGAAAAAAAATGCCGTGGTCGGCCCGACTTAAACCAATTGGTTAGAAACTAAGCCGTAAAACCTCATCTAACATCTAACATCTTGCGTGACTTTGGATGGTTGGAAATGAAGGGAACCTATTCGCATGCAAAACAGATATTTATTTACAATACTACCACCTCTAGCCATCCATTATTCAGAATCCTGCATTCTGATTGGTTAAACACTTACCTCTTACTCCACAACACACGGTTAGTAAACGTAAAGACTGATGAAAGGAAGTTTTTTTACACATTTTCTGTGGTAGAATAGGAATAAACTACATTTGTCGGACTATTATTGGTGAACAAACCATCGAGACTCCAAATTTGGCAAAACAACGCCCTCGGCTTCGGCTCGCCCATAATTTTGCCAAAGATGGAGTTTCAACGTTTAATTTATCAATAATCGCCCCCCCCCCCCCAATACGATTTATATCTTAAGTAACATCCTGTTGACATTTGAACTAAGTGAAGTGAGTCGTATACATTTATGACACTTCATTCCAAACATGTCTGGGCTCTGAATGTCACAGGTTGCGGCGGCATTGAATTTCTGTCCCATTATATTCTAGTACAGATTCACCCACCAGCTTATTATGATAGCCTAGCGCAGCCACAATCTCGTCGGATTCCTGAAGACAAGCAGTTAATTCTATACGCTCAAGTCAAAGCAAAAATCTATACACCCAGTTTCCAACTTTTCAGGATGGACTCTGTCAAGGCTGCATTACCGTTCGTGGTTGCCAGTATCGCCGGCCTTATTATATTCTTTCCTGCAGTTTTGCGATATCTTGTCGTTAGATACCGTCTGAGGAATTTCAAAGGCCCAAGAGGGTTGCCTATTATTGGAAACGTTTTGCAGTTTGGACCCGACAATGTTTGTGAGTTTCATTAAGATGCATTAAAAGTGACTGGGTTGTATAAGAAATAAGAAGGCTCATTGTCTTGATTAACCGTAAAGCGAAAACAATGTACCTATTCATATGCATTTCAGGTAAAAAAAAACTGAGAAGCGTGGCAAATTTATTCTTAACAGCAACAAAGTTAAAAATTTGCTCGTATCCTCCTTAAAAGGACACTCACAGTGTTATTTCCAAATAATTGGTCATCGTTATGCAGTCTATTATGCAATACTATGTAGGCCTAGCAGCTACATCACGCGAATCTAAAGGTGCCTAATCTCCTATATAATTTAACATAATGTGTAAATTTGTCGTTTTATTAATGTATAGCACATTTCCATTGCTCTCTTGGAGTATGGCAATGATTCTTTGATATGCATTTTATCATTCCCTCCAAATGTCAGGAATGGATTTAAAGGTAGGCCTAGGGTTGAATATCTAAAAAGATGTTTTGCGTTGAAAGTTTGATGAGCTCTGGGCATCAGCACAGCCTTTTCTCGAACCATAAAGAGATAATCCTACATTCTGTTCAACAATGGTGGAGCATATCACTTTGATAAATTCCGTCTCTCCCAATCATTTTTGAGATACACCTGGGTATCATACTCTCCATACATTAAAGCATAGGCGGGGAACCTCCCGCCCCAGGGCAGTATGCGGCCCGCGAGAACCATTTTATCCGGCCCGCGAGGCATTTCAAACATATAAATTCAGAATCATGTGAAAAATAATTGATAATGTTTTAGCCCACGGTGCCCACCGTTTATCCTGCTTATACCACTTTCCGGGTATTTCACGTAGAACTTTAGCGAATCACTGCTAGCATATCACTAAAACCTTATGCACAATGTAACATGTCCTCCGTTTGGTAAGACAAAATCCTAGGACGGTGCAGAATCCTTGCACGTATGGTCGTAATGGAAGCTTTCCATGGGAGGCTACATAGCAGTGAACAGAATTGCACTATTACGTGTATAGGTCTACTACAGCGATACGCAGTGGGTACTCTTTTTATTGCTGTAGATGGGGGTGTTGGGGTCGGGTTAGGATTACTCCTTCGAAGAGAGAGTTAAACGTTAAAAGTGGATACTTTTGTTACCTAATGTGAAGACAAAAAGTAAGTTGGTCTCAAAATATGCGTTTTTTTTTTTTTTGGCGGAGCCTTGCTCGCACTTTTCATATGTGCTCATTCATTATCGCATAAATAAAAGACAAATGGTCATTATAGTGTTATACTTCTGGCCTGTGCAGCCTTGAACATTCAATGTAATTACATCACAGTGGATGAACATTTTATTGCCTGCAAATTTTTACCTACTCTAGAGGTCTTCGTCCAAGTTTCTTAGTCCTACCTGGGCTTTCTCCTAGACCACATCCATAGCCTCTCTCGGGCCCCTGGGCCTGCGGCGTGTGGGAAGCTTGTAGCACCCTCACTGTCTGCTGCCCGCGAGTGAATTATGACTCAAAACGGCCGGTCTGAGGAAAAAGGTTCCCCATCCCTGCATTAAAGCGTGACCACAAAATTCTCCCGGAAAAGTACACCAGGGCTAAGACTCGTCCTGGGAGGTAGTCGGTTGTTTAGGTTGCCAAGGGACAAGGTGATAGGTTACGAAGAAATATACATGAATGTCTGATTGCACGATCACGATTAGTACCACTTCACGAAGATCAAAATTTTAATGCTACCGTTTTGGCTTTCTTGTAGTTTTGTAAGGATGTTATTGCCATTAAATGATACCCTTAGGCTTAGGAAGGGGAAAGCCTAACTCCCTCATTAGTTGACTGAGGAGGTTAAGATACCTTTAAGATCCCCTCGAAGTGGAAAAATGAAAGGGGCCGCTTTCAGATTTCCCCTACCTATTTACCTTCAGTACCAATAATACCAATAGTACCTCCGCCAAACTGCATAGAGCTAGACTACTCGTTCAATTCGAAACAGCTTTCCACGTAGTAAGACTTTGACTTTGCACTAAATAAGACTTTGATGTATTACTAACATAAATTGCAAAATGTGCAATTTTGCGGTGTGCCGTGCGCGCTCCGATTACAAGTTTAGCCGTGTTCTACTATTACTTTGGGACCACTCGTGTGATGTTATTGTTCGGAGGATTCATGCAATCTGTACCATCATCCATCTACTCTCATGGTGAATGCCCCTGCTTTTTAAGCCTTTCGACCGTTAGTGTAATTGGGAAAGTGTAAGAAATAGCTAAAATGATTTTTTCCCCTTGCAGCAAATTCCATGTAAAGATATGTTGTTTACTTTATTGCTGTAACCACACTTGTGGGGGCGGGGGGCTAGGGTTGGAGACGTTTCTCCACTAGTATCAGCTTTAGGGGTGCGATATCAAAGTTTAACTCACTAAATACTAAAAATTTTCCCCAAAATTAGCTCAAAGCCTTGTTAAAAGGGATGGGGTGTTACTCCTTCCCCTTGGGCGACACCCCTGTACTTTGAACCCAAGCAAAAAATACCGAAAATTCACTAGAGAATGACAATTTTGAAATGCACAATCAGTTGAAAGCTTTGCAAAACCCCTGAACTGTTTTACATTAATGTCACATTACATACCCGTAAGGTGTCTTAAAGGGAGAGGAATGTCACCTCTCCCCCTGGGCCCAGCCTCCAAGTCGTAAACATGCACTAAATAATCACAATTTCTCAACATTTAAAATGTTCAAAGCATCGCCAAAGATAGCACCACCTTGCATTTAAGCCATGAACATACATTTTCTCCAACAGTTATACACCCAGAATGAATTAAGGACCCTCCCCATGTGCTAGACATCCTACTGACTTTTTTCACATAGTTCAGGACTGTTGCACAGCTATAAACCATAAATGAACAATAAAATAGCACCAATGTTTTTCATATTTCTACAACCTCTAGCCATCCGTTATTGAGAATCCTGCATTCTGATTGGTTAAACACTGACCAGTTATTCCACAAAAAACGGTCAGTAAACGTAAACACTGATAAAAATGAAGTTTTTCACACCTTTCCGGTGGTAGAATAGGAACAAACCACCTTTGTCGGACTGTTATTGTCTCATAAACCGTCTCGACTCCAAATTTGCAAAATAACGGACTCGGCTTCGCCTCGTCCGTTATTTTGCCAAATTTGGAGTCTCGACGGTTTATTCATCAATGATAGTCCGCCAAATGCGATTTATTCCTTAAATAAATGTGTTGTACTTAAGTTAATCAGCTGATAACTTTTTGGCATTAGCCATTTACAGATTAAAGAAAACTGTTCCTAATTTTTCAGGGTAACACATGAAAAGAAAAACAGTTAAATTTAGACCAAGTGTGGGAATCAAATTTCAAAATAAATATCACCATTTTGCATGTAGGTATCATCACAATTCACATAATTACAAAAAAGTTGGACCTTTTTCCTTTATAACCCTCTTCTTCATCCGTAAATCCACCCATTAATCAAGGGGAGCATCCTCAAACTGAAATCTCTCCGTATGTAACTGAAATGTACAAAATTTATGAAAAGATATAAAGTATATTACCTTTTCCTTTCGCAAAGGTAATGTTTTGATTTCTAGTTTCTGGAAGCATAAATTTATAAAACATGATTTTCGTTAAAACTTACAAAACCTAGGAAACGCCGTTGCCTACAATCTGGGAGGGACTTTGGTCAAAATTTTGTTTATGGAATACTATCGCTTACACGAACAAAAATGGTTTTGTTCAGTAGCAAGATGCCTGCCTATAGCATGGTCGTCCAAATATTTGAAAAGAGGAAGTATATTGAATGATTAAGTAGAGAAGGGTCTTCACGTGGGAATAATCCAGCGGCACTGGAAACCCGCTGAAGCGCAATTTCTTCAGGTGTGCGACTGAGGGGAGATAGCAGCAGAAGTTCCCGTGCATTAATAAAAGTGTAAGCATGAGAATGAAACATTGAAATACATGAAAACAGTATTCGATACGCAGTACATTGACCTAAATTTCTTACCATTCTTTATTCCAATTCCCTAAAAGACTATTGAGCGTTCCATTTGATGATGGAGCAGGGAGGTGTTTAAGGTAACACCTCCCTGGATGGAGGGAACAAGTGGATTGGGAATTGGATGATAGGAGGGTTGCATGGCGCTTTGGAACAAAAGATTCACTCAAAGGTGTCCACAGGAAGTAACGATGAGGCAACCATCAATAATCAGTGCTCGCGAAGCACGTCGACAAGATTTGTAGACGATTTAGTGTTAGTTTGCTTAATTTTACATTGCGCAAGTTTAACTTTATATCATAATTACCTCTAATGCAGTTGGACAGTTAAGGGTTTACCGCTATTATTCTGTTATCAGTGAAGCTGCTCTTTGAATTCTTGGAAAATATGGATTTATAAGGAAGCAGTAGGGGGGAAGATGATATCATAGTACAGCGGGACACACCGTAGCCGAAGGTTCGTTAATATTACCTGTCTCCTAATGAGCTGTCCTTACCTGTAGAGTGCCACTTGGGGACAATAATTTGATAAGTAACTTAGTTTTTATAACCAACCTACTTTGATTAAGGTGTAGCTCGACACGATGAAATGAATTAACCTTTCATTTGTTTTGTTTTAACAGCATTTTTGAAAGCATTCATGGAAAATGCAGAAATTTATCGTGAGAATGGAAGCTTTTTGGTTTACTTTGGTTTTACGCCAATAGTTGTAGTATACAATGCCGTCGATTTGGAGGTAAATATTCTTTTTTGTCACGTAAATTTGTTTTGGGGCATAAAGTGTATCTAAAACCTGAACCTGTAAACAAAAATATATTGCGGCAGTTCGAGGGATAAGGCTTTTTCATTAGTAGCAATGTGGCCGGCAGAGTAGAATCTTGGCCTAGGTAGTATTTTGATTCGTCTAGCGACACAAAACTACAGCAGAGCAATAACTCGAAGACTAGTGTAGAATTTCGGTTTTTAAATTGAACATTGAAAGTCTTGAGTATAAAATAAATAAGCTGTACAATAACTCAGAAAAAAAAAACCCAGCAAATATTCTGAGGCAAGGCGTAGGGCCAAAAGGCGTCTTCGGATCTCCACAAATGAGATAAACCGCCCACCTCTACGTGATTATCACATTTATGTCACTATGTAGTAACATTGTAGGCAAGTCAGCATGGGCTCAGTCACTACGAACAATGAGCTTAAGTTTTTGTTAAAATGGCATTACTTCTTGAAAGGGTGACCGGAGTATGTAATGAGGCAAGCTTATATGATTAAGATAGTTCTCCGAGGGAGATGTATGTAAGTTGTAGGGAGCTGGCCAACCATTATGAAACAGTCATTGCCGTGGGCCTTTAAGCTATGAAAGGAACGGGCCAATTACCCTTACTGTGTATTATAATGCTAAATACGTGTTAGAGCTTTTATAGCTTCTTGTGAAGAAATGTTCGTTTAAAGATGAGAAGATGAGAAAATTGTGAAGAGCTATATCAAACCTTGCGATGAAGTCATTATAATTACACATGTAACTGGTGATAGGAGGAGATGCTTTATTAGAAAATGTACGTTTCATATGGTACAAAATGAATACGAAAAGCGCTTTGGCTTGGCTTTTACAGGAACTTTTATAAGGAAATAAAATACAAATAATGAATGTTTATGAGATCAGTGTTATAGTATGAATTTTTTCATGAGTTGAATGAAACGTTAAATCTTTCAACGAATGAAATTATTCATACTTATCGCACGAATGAAAAACAGTCATTATTTGTTTTATATGACATTTTATAACTTTGACCATGTCGTTGGTTAAAGTTGTGTTTTGGCGGTCACTATATGGTTCGTGTTTGTCCGTTTGGTAGCTTCATGGTTTGTCGTTTGCTATCTACGCGCACGCGTTTATGTGCCTATTACGTGTACGATATGCAATGTGCGATCCCCAAAGCCGCATTGGTTTATTGAGTTGCGGCATAGTTTGTACGTACCGCAGTGATAGCTGACGTCACAGCCGTGTATACACACGACCGTGATTATAGTGCCGAATCACCTATGGCATGTGACCACTGACCGATTCTCCAATCAAATGTAGAGAAGTTAATAAGGTTCTATGTAATATTTGTAACTGTATTCATCTCATAGGTATTCAAAACAATTTACGTTGGAAAACTCGTTTCTAAAATATTAGCAAATGGCAAACTTTATTCGAATTATAGAGAAATAGTTTGAACAATAATTCCCGAAGATCCAGAAGTTCTGGAGACGGTTATGGAGACGGTATAAAGTTAGAGCTCAATCAAAGTTAACTGTTAAGTGATATTGAAACAAAAATAGAGACGATAAAATTAGAATAGCAATCAAGTCTAACCTATTTCAGAGTTCATGATACTGAAGGTCCTTTTGTTTTCCCAACTAATTAGATGCTTCGGTTGACGAGAAAGTCTAAACAGTGATCTCACTACATGTATTAACATACACTAAGGAATTGCAATAATTTTTTTTGTTCGTAATTACAACGGATGACGACTTAATGTACTTACGTCAATGCAATAATATACCAGGGTCATTTTCTTTTAAGCTGATAAGTACAGGCCTTGGTGCATTGTAAAAGATTGCTTGTACAGTCCAGTGGAGTACTAGAATTGCATGCTGTGGGGCTGAACAAGACTTCTTAGCCTTTTGGCAAAGATCATGTGCAGTATTTATTCTATTTAGGCAATATTGAATAAAACCAGGCATGAAACATCCATGATTCGGAGGTTTGAAGGTTTTAAATATTTTTGGTCCATTTGGGAGGTGTTAGGACACCCTAACAACTCCCTGGTTCCATCTGGGGAAGTAGCTCTTTTGGGGAGCATCACCCCTCCGGAGGTAACTTTTCGTTTTCGTCCTTTGGCATCTAGCCGAAGGGATTTTGACTTTTGAAAATAAAATTCATTAAGATTTTTTGATGCTTCAATGCAGAATGAGTTTTGTGACTCAGAATTGGGTTTGATATGGGTATATAGTTTATGGGCTACATTTAGTCCATATCTGATCTTAAAATTTTCTGGTCATATAAAATCCATATTTGGTCCATGTTATGGAAATGTCTGGTCCGGATACAGCTTGAGCCGGATCCAACCCCTTATTTGGTGTAAGGTATATAAAAAGCCAAATAAATGGCTAAATATAAATCCCATACCAGATGCAGGTATTGACCAGATGTGGAGAGCAATTTTAGGTCATATCTGGTCCAGATAAAATCTTATCTGACCCAGAGCCAGATAAAATTTCATATGATCCATGTATGGTTATATTAAATTCTGCTTCACACCTGGCCTATAACTTGCTATAAGGGCTAGATATCATATCCGCATTTGGCTCATATATGGAGTTTGCATGTGGACCATATCTAGATTTTGAGTAAGGGTAGCTTATTTCCAGCATTGTTTTCTGTAGTGACGATACCAACAGTCGGCATGACTGCTAAGACGGTTATCCACACTTGACCGTCGGCACTACAGTGAGACAGCAAGGCGTTATAACATCCTGCTGCCAGGGTTGAAGTGGGCAGGATTAAGCCTGCCTGGAAGTGAGACAAAATAATGGAATGCCCTTAAGTCCTATTATCATTCATTAAACGTTCTTCAGCTCATCTTAACGAAGATCTAATAACATTCCAATCGTAGTTCTTTCTGTATTACTCCTCCTTGATGCACTTCATTATCAATTTTAATGAGCTATACGATCGTTGTATTATTGTTATAGATTTATTTGACTATACAAGCCTTCAAAGTGCTTGTCGAGGAAAGAGCACGTTTTCAGCGCCATGTAAATGTTACAATATCAAAAGGGGGAAAGGAAGAATGCAATATGAGGAGCATAAAAGTTTCACACAAATTATTGATTATTTCGAGATGTAATAGAAAAAGTAAAACACTCCATATTTCTGAAAATAAATAAGCCATAAATATGGGACTTTCAGCAAATAACAGGTTTTCATATTTCAATCCGTGTAGTTGTTCTGTTTAAGAATATTCTGACTCGTTAACCTGTAATGAATAACACATTTTCTTAGCAAATTCAAGCAAGGTCATAAACTTTTATGCGTGTATTATTAAGACCATGATGACTATCCCCACTGCCCTTAACTTTGTTGGGTTAGGGTTTGGGAGGTCTGAGCTGAGCTTACGAAAAGGCAGAAAATTTGTTGCTATAATGCTTGTGAAACATAAAAAGAGTATGATTACGCCAGGCTCTTAAGGTTGTGAGAATTAAAGTGGTAGTCAAGCAATATCGCCCACATTAAAATTTTTGTGGTCTATAACTGGACCTTCCTTATTGTAGGAGAAAAACCTTCGATAGAAGTGAAATTGCCTGATAAGTGATTCTCCTATTCTTGAAAACACATATCTCAACTACAAAATTCATAACCACAGTACTCTAATTTCCAAATACCCACAAAGAAGAATATTGTCTATGATGAGTCATTCTGCAGCCTTTTTCTTTGGCACTTCGGAAAAGTTCTCCAAGGGCGCCAAAGTAGGATTCGGAAGACTCTTTTTCAGACATGTAATAATACTAGAATAAACGAAGATCTCAGACCACGAATCAAGCTTTCCTAAAATTCAACCAGTTGTTAAAGTCAAAGAAAGAAGCTTTTGTAAAATAAAAATAACAGACGACACACTGAAAGTCCTAAAAAATAAAACTAAAAATAGATAATCAGAATTCATGAAACCAGGATGCCTTTTGTATACTTGTTTCTACAAAGCTTATATGTTTCTGTAATTTTCAGCCTAGATTTTAGTGAATTTCCCACCCTGAACGGTGCTCGAGAATATTAGTTTCCTTAGGTTTTACAAATTAAGCGTGATTGTACAAGGTGATAGCTTCTTACATTAGATCCATTCGTATGAGAGTATATTGGTGAAAACAACACAGCCGCATGCCCGTTTGGGAGGTGGACCAAGAAACAAGTTTTGAGTAAAAACAGTGCTCTTTGCTAATAAAACTACTACGGAACATAAGGGGGAAGCGCTAAACATGTGTAAGACACTTAAAACGCTTTCATGCCTTTCTATGCTAGTAGTATGCAAAACAGTAAAAGAATACAGAACGCTTGTTTGGGAAGTCATGAAGCATGATACTGACATTCAGTTTTCCTTATTTTTAACAGAGAATTCTTCGAAATGTCAAACACGATGAAAAAGGATACTTCTACAAACTTTCTGCCCCTTGGTTAAAGGACGGCTTATTGCTAAGGTAGAACTAACGTAATAATAAGATTTTTAAATATTTTGAATTAATTAAATCATAAAGTGACATTACAGTTAAACACAAATAAGGTTGAAGGATTCAGAATTTACACTGGAATGTCATTTTAAGACAATAGAAAGTGTGCCTTAAAATTTTAAAGATCAAATTTGAAGGCCAGCTGACAAAAGCTGCAATTACCCAAAATCCACAATGTTATGAAATTAAAAGCAGAAGGAAGGTACCTATGACTCACGGAAATATTTGATTCTGATTCCATGGACTCTGAAATATACTAAGACGTTAACTCACGTGGATTAAGTTTCACCCTCGTTATAAACATGTCTCGTAAATTACCAGTCTCCGATGAATTGCACATCTTGCATACAGTTCCTCTCTATTGGATCCGGGAGATCTCATCTATGATTACATCAACAAATTCACAGGTTTTAATGTTCACATTTTCGATATAAACTTTTCTATCCTTCCAATGACTTCAAATGTAGCATTTTCACATCAGTTCATCGGTACAGTTGCCTTTCAAGACTTGTCCTTGTAAATATTAGATTGACAAAAGTTAAAAATAAGGCTACTTTTCAACTTTGATATTCACAAGAAAAATATTAAATATAACGTTATTTTGTAACTGCATAATTAGGAAGTAGTCTTTTGTTGTTCAAAGCAGCAAAGTATTAGGATATTAAAAAGTAGCAGCTGCTTTTTCTCTGCAGGACAGACTTTAAGTAAAATTTACCTTTTGCATTCCTAAGGATGGAAGTGTTCGACATCTTAACCGCCAAGGATCTCCCCAGCACGGAATCTAATTCTCAAAGTGAGAATGTGTTTTTACCATCTTAAGAAATCTGCCATATGTATCATGATTTTTCTATTTTTCCAGCAAAGGCTCGAAGTGGATCACAAGGAGGAAGCTTCTGACACCTTCCTTTCACTTTTCAATATTGAAGAAGTTTCTTGTCATTTTAAACGAGCAAGCACAGTGTTTGACGGACAAAATTTGTGAGTCAGAGGACAAACCCTCCGTAAATCTACCCTCACTGTTATCGTTGTGCTCGCTTGATATCATGTGTGGTGAGTTTGTGTATTTAGTAATCCCACAAATCCCCATTAATATCACACAATCATTACATTTGAGGAGTCATTTTTATTAGTACTATATTAATCTTAATTTTCTCTCTGGCTGATGTTTTTAGTGTTGGAATGTACGCCTTAATCCAATAGGCTAAGGGCCAAAGGCACTTCACGGGCACCTCCACAACTCTCCGACCCAATATTTTTGGGAAACCGTTGGGTCCTCTGAACACGAAATCAAGTGCGAACAGTAAATATTTTGGGTCTCACTCACTCTCTTGCTCATTAACTAAGAATTAACTATTTTATGAAAACTTAAAACAATTAAGGGCATTCAATTGTTTTGTCTAATACTTTATTACCTATGTCCCGGGCAACATTACTTACGTACACTACTAATCAGACAAAAGGATTACAGGCAAGTCAAGAAAGTTGCCGACATCCCAGTAAGCGTGTCTGATTTAATATTCAAGACGACTGTCCATCGGAACTTAAACCTGAATAATGAAAGAAATGCTTCAGCTTCTGCCATTTGCCTTCTGGGAAAGATGTATGATGTTACATTTTGCTGCCGAAGTTTCATCGACGTGTATGTTTTTAAATCTTGCTTATTGTTTTTATTCAATTTAATATGTAATTTGAAATGAAAATGGCATGTTTTAAAGAGCGCCAAACCACGCCAGAAAGCAGTAAGTTAATTTTTGATTAAAGCGACTGGCAATATAAGCGAAATTCACAAAATTTCACCACGTGCTCTACAAGGTATAGCAAATTAGGTGAGCCTCTGTGTTTAGTTTCTTTCCCCTGGTAAACCTATTAAATCTGGAAGATCACAACAAAAAGATGTTATTGTCGGCAACAGTCTAAGTTCAAAGATTGTGTAAAAGACGCGTCTCCTGGTAAAGTAACACCTCATCTCTAGCATCAGTAAAATATAGTGGCGTAGCAACGGGGGGGGGGGGGGGGCTAGGCCCTTCATACTTCCGTACACAGTTTGGCCCCCCAAAATGTGCTTTGGCCCCCAGTTATGAATTTCTAGCTACTCCACTGGTTAAATATTACCGTTGAATGAGTCTTACTTGCATTGTTGTGGATATCGCATGATACGCTTAATGCCACTTTACAGAGCTAATATGCTCATATTTTGCTGTCCTTAAACACAATACACCTTCTATGACCTGTAACGAAGCCGGTTATAAGTATTGCATGGATTTAATAAACTGGTTTTGCTTTTCTATTCTTTCTATAATTTTCCAGAGACCATCATGGGAAGAAGACTAGGAGCTCAAAGTGGAGAAAGTTGTGAATATGTAGAAGCACTCCACAGGTGGTTATAAAAGACTTTAAAAGCATTTTACATTCTATAATATTTTCAAAATTTTGAAAAAGTCACAAACACCTTAGATAAAAGTGAATATCTATAAACCTTAACAAATAAGATAATTTGCTTTGTAAGCTAGAGGATGTTAAATTAAGGTTTCAGCAGGTAGCAATAAGCAAGACGTCCAAATATTAATGGTTTGGAATGTCTAGAGGATCTGTAGCTTTACATTTGTTCTTCTCTTTTTGAGATACACATTTCTAATTTACCTTTTAGAATAGGCGCAATAATCAACGAGAGATCGAGGAAACCTTGGTACAACAATAATTTCATCTATGGTCTATCGCCACTGGGGAAAAAACAAGACGAGTGCCTGAAAATTTTGCATGGTACCACAAAACAGGTATAGAGCTTATGCACGTGACGTCAGCGCGTTTCAATTTGGCTTACTGGATGGAACTGCCATACGTAGTAGGTGTGTTAAAGATACGTCTCACGACAGCACCTTAGTAACAATTGTTGCACAATGTACGCCTGGATGGAAAAATAGAGAAACGTGACGTAGGTGCATAAGCTCTATATGCTGCTTTTTCCTCATAGGCAGTACCAGTTGCAGTAATCATGCTAATTCCTATGACGAAGTTGATGCACCTCATACCATGATAAGGAAGGAAAAAATTGAAGAAATTCTTGTTGTGCTTTCCTACTATATCCCCTAAATAGTCAAATCTATTTCTAAATGTAAATGTTGAGAGTTTTAAATTACAGATTATTTTGAATTTATGCAAAATTAAGTTAACATTAAATTGCGTTTTGATGAGACTTGTTCCAAACGTACTTCAAATCTCCCTGTTTGCCACAATGGTGTCGTATAAAGATCCATTCTAATTTTCTATCAATACTGATCATCCAAAGTGATTTGACACTAGATATTATTGGGATATACTTGCAGTTTTCTTTCAAAGAAACATGACATACGGCAACAACAGTTAAAAAAATTGTCTTTAGAAGTAGTCGTAAAGATGTTGGGAAGCAACGTCAATAGACGAGTTGGGAAACTTCGGGCTACAATGCATGCTGGGAAGGAAAGTGTACCACAACAGAGACTGCATGTGCAAGACTGATAGTTTGTGCAATCACGCACAATTTTCCAGTGTTAAACTATGGTTCTCTAGACATCAATTACGGATCAAAGAGAATTTTCTTTACAGGAAAAGTTCTTTTCCAAGTAAATCTCCTTAGTTAGGACGAAAAGGGCTGGGTAGTATGACGGAAACTTGTGAAAAACAAAAAACCAGTTTCTCAGAGCCTTCGTGTCCGTGCGCAGTTATCCTTGGCCTTGATCTGTGGTAGTACAATGGTACAGCAAAATCTAATTTCCCAACTCCTCTATTTGATGAACTCGTTGTGAGGGTCAATGTTGATTCATTTTGTGTATGAAATCAATTTAGGATCTTGTGCAAGAGAGCGGATACCTTGTTACAACAGGAAGATTGTATGCACAGCATTAAAAGATTATGCTGTTTTTCTCATTTCGTTAATACAAGGTTATTAATGACAGAAATTTTGAGATACAAATAGAGGGCAGCAGAGACGTCACAATAGACGATAAATCACGTGAAGTTAGGAAACGTAGAAGATTAGCTTTCCTTGATCTGCTCATTGAGGTTCAGAAACAAGACCCTAGTTTCACAGACGAAGGAATTCAGGAAGAAGTTGACACATTCATGTTTGAGGTGAAGTTCACTGCATTAATTTATTTCTTTCTCGAAAGAGAAAACAACGGTATGAATTCCACAAGTTTGGCAAAGCCTGAGAGAGTCGCGTTGCACTTTAGAGACCACTCAAGTCATGTGAAATAAAGGCTCTCAGTCATGGAAATATACGTAGTGCATTTGTACAGCTAAAGACCACTTGGACTCATCTAGAATCGTTCACTCACTACATTTAACAGTCCTTATGTAATTATTAATGTTTAGGGCTACCTGGGCAGACAAGACATCATCCCCAAGCATGGTCAAATATATACCAACTGCAGGTAAATAAAATCCATATAACCTCGCGTGCAGCAGCAGGAAAATGTATTTAAGGGCCTGGGGATGCACACGGCTGATCACATTACGTAAAGATTTCAATACCAGTGGATAGGTTAAATGCTGAAAAGGGGTCAGGGTTACAATTTGAGAGCATAGTGGTAGGGGGGGGGGGAGCCAATCTAAATTCTGACTATATTTAAGCTCTGCCATTGGTCAACAACCGTCAAAATCACGGGCCTAAGAAATCTTTAAATATTCTATTTTATTTCTTACAGGGGCACGATACAGTGGCTGCTTCTTTGACGATGGCCTTGTATTTGATTGGCAGACACCCGAAGGTGCAAGCAAAAGTACAAGAGGAACTGGAAAGAGTGTTTGGTATTAAACCTGAAATGATTGTATTTGTTTAATACAGCATTGACAGATTTACGTTATGTACACAAATCTCGTAAGTCTCGGTTACCTGAAGTAAATTCATGCAACATTGTTTTTGTAGTAATCTGCACAATAGTATGGTTTTCATCACATTCGACAACATGCTTTATTCCTGTGATTTCCTCAAGCGGCTACTTTCGTGAATAGGGAGGTCATAGGAGTTGGGGTTTACGCTGCCTTCCCTTATCTAAATTACAGAACAGCAATCTAAACATATCAAGTGATTAGTTCTGCCGAGTTTTCTGTATTCATTTTGTTGATACCAAATCTATAAAAGTTGTTTTTATGGTCCACCTCTTGTTCTATGGTGATATCTTCAACTCTTATAAAGTTTACGACTGTTTGTTGAACATGAAGACAAAATGTAATGTTCCAAGTATACTGTAATCTCTGTGCTTCAGGGGATGATCGAGAACGATTCGTGACTAGCGACAATTTGCAAGAGCTGGAGTACTTGTCATGCGTGATGAAGGAGTCCCAACGTTTGCTCACCCCTGTCCCTTTTGTGGGTCGGGACCTTGCAGAAGATACTCGTATTGGTAAATCCATTGTATGTATTCAAACTTGCAAATGCAGAGATGATATAATGTACTTATAATGCACTCGAAGAGAATATTTAAGGCAGAGCTTGATAGCATAACTGTCCACCACTGATTGTTGAAGTGAAGAATTTGGAGTGTTGATAGGACACTAACTAACAGTATTATTTGACGTTAACTCGTATTCACATTTGAAAGTAAATATCATTTTAGTTGAAAAAGTTGCAAACCTAAGATAAAAACAATATTGTGCAGCTATGTAACAGTGATGAGAGCCTTCCGACTATTTTATAGAAAATAAATGTGGTATTTGTGGATTGTAATATGCATTCACCCCAAGATAGTAGACAGAATACAATAGTGGCACACACATAAAAGTCGATGGTGTCAATTTTCACTCAACCCGAATTACTTCATTGTGTGTTTTCATAAAGGAGCACCACTCATGAATCCGTACATTTAACCTTTCAACGACTTCTCTTGCACAGGTGGTATTGAAATTCCCAAAGGAACTAATATTTTGATGTCACTTATTATGCTTCATCGTGATCCGAAACAATTTCCAGAACCGGAGAAGTTTGATCCAGATCGATTCCTTCCAGCCAACAGCGAAGGCCGACATAACTTTGCATACCTTCCGTTCTCAGCGGGACACAGAAATTGCATCGGTTGGTAGCGTATTGGTGGTACTTTTTTAAGTTATTGCGATAGGACTGATGTCTTTTACACAAGAAAATGTCAAGCGTAATGCAATTATGAGGTGGTTCTCAGTGGCTAAATACGTGAGGCATGGGAATGACTTGGTCTGAATGTCATTCAACAATACCTAGCTCCAGTAGTAGTACAAATAACTTTTGTACTTACTTATAATTAACCAGTTCACACACACAAAAATAGAAATGAAACATTTCTAACATTTCAAACATTTATAACACCTCCGTTATTTCCTTACTCTACAGGACAAAAATTTGCTGTGATGGAGCAAAAAGTGATACTGGCAACTGTTTTGAGGAAATTCGAAATTTCGTCGTTACAGACACTTGATGAACTAAAGCTCTCTTCAGAGTTAGTTCTTCGTGCTGTTGATGGTGTTCAAGTAAAATTTACTCAACGTCCTTAGTTTGACAAGTTTCTAATCACATTTATGACAACATGTACAGAATTTGGCTTCGAGTTTTTAAGCCACGAATTTATTAGTCAATCCGGCAAAAATTACTCAGATTATTGATAGCTATTATATATAGATATTTGTAATCACTGTGTCTCAACAAGGAAACATGGATACTTCCTTATGTATCATGTGGTGGTGTTGCATTATTTAATCCCCGTAGATTATTGTAGAGGGCAAAATGTCTTCACACATCAAGAGAGGCAAATTACTGAAAAGCTTGCAGTCAACAAATACCATGATACGAAGCATGGATTCTTGTCAACCCTTTTGCACTAGTAATTAATACGTAGAGTTAGAGTTAAATGAGGTTTTACGGTTCAGTTTCTAACCAATTGGTTTAAGTCGGGCCTGCCACGGCCTTTTTTCAGTTGTGGAGTCACTAACTTTTTTTCCCTACTTCATTGCTTATGCTGAGCACCAAGCACAATTGCAGTAGGTTCCATTTTTAAGGTCTTCGGTATGACCGGGCGATTAATACGTAAGGGAATAATGTTTTTGCGTAGCTCAAAGGTCATTTGAGATTTTGCAAAGTTTAACATTTGGAAAATATGTGAAAGCAATATTTGAAAACCATTTAAGTAGAAAAATACAACATACTACATTCCGATTTCTCCAATTATGTTAAATCGTCTATGTCGTGGATAAGGTCATCAAGGGGACTAAAGCTGAAATCCTTATAAACATATCTCCTTGACGAAATTATGAATACTTCTTACCCATTTTATTGGGAGCAGCGCATCAAGAAGGGAGAACAAGAATAAGAACATGGAGAAGGTCAAGATTTTAAGCTGTCATCAGATTTAAAACTCTAACCTTGTAAACATAGTATCTCAAGAAGTGCCCATACGCAAATATGTAATTCTGGCCATGTAATCATCTTGTATGAAGTATATTAACCTGCTAATTTAGTTGGACCTCTCCAGTGCATATGAAGACACCAGACCTTGAAACTAAGGACACTGTGATTATGTTCTACTGTTATAAAATTATAGCACTAACTATCACCAAATTTGTAGTGACCTATCCCGTTTCTTGCATGGAGATTTGGACATTCCAAAATTTAAGCCAATTCCATCAGATAAATTCCGGCTTCTGCTGCAAAGCTTCATGTGATGAATCTGTTTTTGACCGCTGTTTATGAAAAGAAACTCATAATTACGTTAACTTTTCAGCCTAAACTCAAGTCAAGTCTTCATGCTGGATGGGTACTACTTAAGACTTGGACGGTCCAATTGTTTCATAAGATTCTAGGATGTATTTTAAGTGAATTTTACGGAACCTATATTTGATCACGGCAATAGACCCCTTTTCAAATAACAATTGCAAGGGATTATCGGATTGAGTTTTGGTACGCGTCGTTTTTGTCAATGGCATTTAACTGTGGAAAAAACGACTCGTACCAAAACTCTATGCCACAATCCTTTGTAATTGCTACTTGAAAAATGGTCTATGAACTGCAGAAATATTTCATGTATGCATTAATCACATTTTTGCCTTAGTTCTACCTGAAATTTCGTCTTTTTTGCACGATGAAACCTAGAAAAAATTGTGATAGATATTCTCTTGTCGAAGAATCAGGAACAGGGGAAAGCGTTCTTGACAAGTAGAAGCGTGCAGGAAGCTCTAAAAGGGCGTTAAAATTTAAAATTTTTGACCATTCTTAAAATTAGTTAGAAATAGATAATTTTGGACCATTCTTGGTCGTTTTCTACTATTACGTAAAACACTGGTGTGAAGAAGTGGCAGTGCAGTTTTCACAGTTCTTTATAAAGGTACCAGTAGAGCCAGGCGCGGATCCAGACATTTCGAAAAGGGGGGGGCTGATAGCCCCCTTGAATATTCTCCTATATTAACATTATGCTAATTTTCGCGTATTTGTTATTGTTGATGTGGCGAAAAAGGGGGGCTAAGCCCGAGGAAGCCCCCCCCCCTTGGATCCGCGCCTCAGGTCATTTGCGTAGCAGACGCTTTGCAGCATTGGGTTAAGATGATGCAGTGTGCGGGGGCTCGTACATCAATTTCTTGTTAAGGATAACGTGTTACTTATACGATAAAAGAGAAGTTATGAAAGACGGAGTCCTTAATTCTCACCCCTTTATATTTGTTTGACATGTTTGACATGTTGAGTAATGGAGTTGATACAATGTTAGATATACATTTTTTGAGAGAACTTCAATTATTGACTTCAAAACTTCTTAAGTTGGTAAAATAAAGTGAGAATTTATTCATTAGTTTCTGGAACACTTTAAAATTTGACCCTAATCCGAATCGGATGGGCATCTACCCTAATCCGGGTCATTTGCAGTAATCAAATCTGGATAAAAATGATCCAATCCGGATCATTTTCGATCCATATGTGATTAAATTATTAGTCCAGATTTGTGTAGGTGCCCCTCAGATCCGGAATGGGATCATATTTTACCCGGACGTTTTTCGAGTGAACGCTTTTTGAAAGTATGGGAGATTCCTTACAGATAAATGTGTATTGCAAGCATGTGCATTATCAGTTATGATATCAGTTAGGGCCTTGGGCTTTTCTATAAGTACGGCAGAAAGAGTTAATAACATATGTTTGAAAGGTGATTTAATTCAACGAAGATGCACTTAACAAGGAACGTGATCGTGAATAAATGGTTATACAAAAGAAATAAAAAGAAGACCTGACCATTTTCCTGAACCCAGCGTACGAAGATTTCTTCCATCGGCTAAATTGAAGCTTGACAAGTGACTATACACCCTAAAAATGTATTGAATGTCACCAGAAATGTGTTATTTTGGTTTTTAAATGCTACCTACAGGTAAATTTAAGGATTTTCTATTGAACATCTTACTACCATAAATCCTGTGGACAACCACCAGGAAGCCTTGGCATGGCTTCTTGGTCAGAGTAACTGTACATTTTTTGTTTATTACAACAGCATTTCTTCGTTAATTTAACTCACTCATATCTTTGAGGATTTCAATTTGTGTTTGTTAAATTTTCATGACAGGTTCATTACCTACTCTATCCCTATCTGCCAGTGGCAAGTCAGGGAAGTAATATTAGACCTCCTTATTAAGTTGTTTGCTTTGTGGTTTCCTCTTCACAACTGTTGGGGAGGCTCTCCCATTCAGGCCCATCACAGCTATTCAGTGTTTCATGCATGAGTGACTTTCAACAATACAAGTTCTCAGGATCAAGATGAGGTTCATGCCTGCTAGGAAGTTGAGCTGCACAGTTTATTTGCTAAGAGGATTAGTTTTGGTTAGAGTTTTTCTCAATCCTGGCTAATGGACATTCCCTCTAATGTTTTACCAAAATAGCCTGGTTTGTTTAGTCTTAAAATAAAGTTAGCTGGAAGTAAAGTACTAAAAGGATAAAAGGGATATAATTAAGTTTATGTTGAGAACTCTTTAAGTGCAATGTCCTACTGGGACATTTTAAAATATGAATGATAAAGGTACCAAAAGTTTGTAATATGTTAAGCGTTTACGCTACAAGTATGGGTAAAAAGTATCAATTTACACTGCACTTAACAATTAAATTGGGTAACTCATGTAACATCAACAAATGGTATCCTCACGCTATGAAGAAATTACATGCAAACTTGCCTTATCCCCAACTCATATTCTATGACGTTGTAGCGTTTTCACATCATCAGTTTATTGAAATACAACCTCAGGAAACTTTTCAAAACAAAGCTCACCAGTGTCTTCACTATGGGGGGAGGGGCGTATAGGAACCTTAGGAGAGAACTCCCTAAATGTTTCCTATTCCCCACCCCATTTACCTACAGTTATTCCCCAAAACGTTTTTTTTTTCTGATTTGTTATCACCTCTCAAAATCAATGCAATGATTACATATCTCATAGGTCTTAAGCTGCCAAGTTTGACAAAAGACATAGGCCTACTGGGATCTCGAATGTGTTTATGTCTGTGCGTAGTGCACTGCACATCGTATAAGGAAAACGCAATGTACAATAAGGTGAACGAATTTAGGAAGTATGCACTATTTCGAAAATGTAGTCAGTCTTTTTTTGGGCCACCACTAGCAAACATATACAAGGCGTGGTAACTTCCATTACATATATGAAGTATTTACCTCAGACTGTAGAAACTGTTATGCACATTAATTTAGTGTACAATATTTCCTGTCTGGATCATGAAGTAATTTAATACTTAATAATTTCCTTTTTTACATTCAGACATAGAAAATAGCCGCTTTTGATGTGAAACATTTAATTAGTTCTGACAGCGGTAAAAGAAAATATGCCTGACGAGTTCAACAAGTTTTATGCTAGACTGGAAAATGATTATTCAGCCGAACTGCAGCGTGTTCTTCTTAGGCTAGGTGGTATTGATTAGCCAGTGAGACTGAGGTTTACCGAGAATTTAAGAGTATCAATTCCAGTAGAGTCTCTGTTTCTGATGGTATAAGTGGGAAAATTCTTAAATTGTACCATGAAGACCCCTACAGACCGCATACTGGGAAAATCGTTCTCTACAGGATATTATGTTTTTTTCTCCGTTCTTTGTATAGACATCTCAATCATAGCTCGGACTACTTTGTGAGGGTTTTATTATTGGGTTTTTTTTATCTGCATTTAACACTGTCCATCTGTACAACTGAACCATTAAAATGTGTGACCATGGGGTCAAATTTTACTTGACTAAGTGGGTGATAGACTTTCTTACTAACAAGTCAAAGTGTGTTTGTTAAAGGAGTATTTTTCAAAGGATATTGTAATTTATGGTGGTACTCCGCAAGGTTGGGTAAAGTCGTCAGTTCTTTCACTATATACATCCAACTGCGGCAGCACACAACCATACACACATATGGTAAAATTTGCAGGCGACACATGCGTCATAGGTCTTATTAGTACTACTGATAATTTACAATTTGATACGCATGTAAACACATTTTTTTAAACCAAATCAGCGAATGTTTCTTTTACGGAAGCTAAATGTCTTCAGATTAGACCCCACCCTTATTTCTCCTTTTTACAAAGCGTATACTTAACTTTTTGTTTAACCACATGGGTGGAAATGTACCGCGATATTACATGACAAAAGTTAATAGAGTGATTATGAAAGCAAGAGAAGTACGTCAGTCACAAGTACTAAGGGTAACAGAGAGAACATAATGAGATCGTTGATATTTTCTGACCATCCTCTTGAGACGTAATGTTGAATTCAGCTCACGTACAGGAAGAGGGATATTCAACAAATGTAGGAACTTGGAAAGATACAGAACATCTGTTTTACCCACGGGACACATTAGTTCTTTCCAACAATTTTACATGGAAGTAAGGAACAATTGTTATGTGTTAGTAGAACCTTTAAGTCGCAGTTTTATGGGGTTTTTTTTCTTTTTGTTTTTTATGGTTTGATTATGTGTTTAATGTGCATTCATGTGTGCATTCATTTTAGTTGTAATTTTATGAAGTTGTTTTTTATGTTTTGATTATGTGTTTATTGTGCATTTATTGTGCGTTCAGTTAAGTTGTAGTTTTTTTTTTTTTTTAGTTGTTTTTGTTTTGATTGTGTGTTAAATGTGTATTCATGTACCTATTGTTTTTAGCGTCTTTCTGTACTGAAAGAAACTCCTTTATGGTCAGTATAAATTATTATTCTTATTTCTTGTACATCTCTTATTCCATAGAGGTTGCGATTGTATTAGATATGATTCATACACCAAAACACTATTAAAGTCAAGTTTATGGCTGTGTTGTATTAGCAAAAGATAAAATTCATTTATCACAAGAAAAAGCCAGCATATTCTGTTTTCAAAACTTTGTCAGTAATGAATGCTGATGAATTCGAACTGAACTCGACCTCTAGCTCGAGTCCAAAACGGCTTGAGTCTGAGCCTGGTTTGAGTCCACAAAAAATCGGCAGGACACCAGTTCAAGTCCGAGTCTTCCAACAATATCCTTAAGGAAACGTACACTCTAAAAAAGTTGGCTAAACTTTTGTTTCTTGGGTTAGCTGAGAGGCAACAATTATTTGGCAAACTTCACCCAGTTTCAGTATTTTCACATACGTGCCCAGTTTTGGTGACATGTTTTCTATATTTTAGAGAGGCCCCTTAGTACAGATATAACACTAGGGTTATGCATATATTAGAGGGGTGGTGCCTGCTCTTAAAAGGGACACCTGGGGTCTTCCAAAAAATGACGCTTAACGTCTCTCACTTATCCATTTATAGGTCTGTGACCAACACATGGACAAAAGCGGGAATGGGACACAATAATACCAAAGCGCAACAGCTGGTAGTTATTTAGAATTTTGACCCAGAAAATTTGAAATTTTAACGTGTTGCAATGAATTTGATCATAGATTAGAAGTCTATATGTTTTTAGGATAAATTGTTTAAGACAAAAGTTATCAGTATTTTTAGAAAAATATACATGACCTATATCATATCTTTCCATATCTTCTATTGTTTCATTTATGGTATTTCTAGCAGGTCAGTCTAAAGCGAAAAAGCCATACGTTGATCTTCGATTTGTTAGATAGACGTGACGAACTTGCAAATCGGTGAACCACGCACACCAGCTATATGTGATATTTTCTAAGTCTTTATTGATGATTTACGATGTTTTTATTGTACGATGCTTCTATCGTGTTTGACCTTTCCGAGCACTACAAACATTTAATTCTGTTGGTGTAGAGTATCATAAGCACAACGATAAGGTATGTGCCCACGTATAAACAACCTACATAGCTACATGGATCTACAAACTCCCCTGGCCAACTTCAGACAGTGCGTAGGAATGAATTTGCTGAAGAACACTCTTTTCTATATCGCAATTATCTGCCCTACTCTATTCGTTCCTGTCTTGTTACGACATATCTCATCCTAAGATACCGTCTGAGGTATTTCAAAGGTCCAAGAGGACTCTTGGTAACGTTTTGCAGTCCAGTAAAAAAGTGCCCGTGGGTAACGTTCCTAAACTAGTAATAAATACATTTAATAATTATACTCTAGTGTAGGTACGGGTGCTAGTTGAACAATCATCTCACACCATTCAACCAACTAATAATTCTCGTAGAGGGTCTTCAAATTATAAAATTCATCAGAATATATTGCTTACCATGGCGGAGTATTCTACTATTCTGCTTTTGGACCGACGAGAAATTCACGCTGAGTCTTAGAAAATGTTTGGTTGGGATTTATGGAATAGGAGTGGACCCATGACTTGCCCGAAGGGGGGGGGGGGCTCGTGCCCCATGACATGCCAGAGGGGGCGTGCAAGTTCCTTGACAGGTGTTGGGGAAGAGACTTAAGCCCTACAAAGGTAACGATTCGAGGGACGCATGGGAAGTACCGAAAAATTTTGACGAAAGAATATTTTTAAATTATTTGTCTTTTAAAGAATATTTGAAAACTTTTTCTTGAGTAAGGAAAACATTAAAGCTATTTTTCTAATAAAAGGTGAAATTGTAGGATTTTATAGAAGAAACTGTTTCACTTGAGAGGAAAGTTAAGGGTTTACTGGTGGTTAGTAGTCGCCGTCAGAAATTTCATGCTTTATCGTACCCATTAATTAAAGCTTCCAGACGAAATTTGTACATTTCTTCTACCAAGGGGTTGATACAGCCTTCTTCAAAGGTTGTGGGCGTGATCTCCCTTCCCCACATGGCGCTACCCCTTTTAAAGCACTTCTGTCACAATGCAAATTTCATAGTTTCATGCGAATAACTTGGCAAGTTTGCAGTGCTCAAGGTAAATTCTTTCTCAACGGATTATTCAACGCGTGTTGAACACCCTACTAACCCATGAGATAGGTGGTTTGTTTGGAAATTTTTATTTCCTTTAGCATGTTTCAAACATCTGACCAAAGTCCCAAATTGCCCCATCCGGTGTATCATTCTAAAACTATGGGGTCCCTTATGAAGCCTCCAGTTCCATTATTGGAAGGAATGTAAAGTGTGTTGTACATGAATGAAAATGTTAATTCAATGTACAGAAAGTATCAAGAAACACTATGAAGCTTTGGTCGCTAAATTCTCACGATATTTTCCGAAGACCTAATGACCTTAATAAAGGGACTTCCGATGATACCAATGTATCATCACGAC
This sequence comes from Holothuria leucospilota, assembly GCA_029531755.1. Classification (NCBI taxonomy): domain Eukaryota; kingdom Metazoa; phylum Echinodermata; class Holothuroidea; order Aspidochirotida; family Holothuriidae; genus Holothuria; species Holothuria leucospilota. The sequence goes on along the minus strand of CM055966.1, from coordinate 16,069,943 downwards.
CTTACACATAGTTGAGCCACTACCCACGGCCAAATCAAGGTACGGCTTGGAGAGTGAGTGCACGATTCCAAATGGTAACATTATATATCTTGCATTATATTTTCTGCATGATTTTACCGTGATTTAACAGTGTGATTTATTGTGCTTTATAAGAAGGAAATATGATGCAATAAGACCCACTTTGTAATACCAAACGAAACCCCATGTAAAGGACTCAGTTTGCCTCATTCAAATTTATGTAATCACGGTAGGATGGAATATGCATTTTCTGGGGATGTTTAAAATGCTAACACTAAACTAGCATTTGATTGTTTCATTTTGTACGTAATTTTTGCGCGTTTTGCTTTTCCCATCAGCTTAGTTCAAGTTTATGTGCGACCTTGCCAAAGACTTTGGTGAAAATGGTAGCTATCTGAGATACTTTGGTCTGTCTCCTTTTATTACTGTTAACAAAGCAGATGATATGGAGTAAATTACACATATCTGTTGTATACGGTGTACATTTTGGGAGCCGTTTTTGACACAGAAAACTTTGCATTTTTTGAGAAAATTGTTTGTTTCTAATCCAAAAATTGGCCCGAGAAATATTTTTCCAAACTTCGAAGTGCAGCAGCTATACTTTCCCAGCCCTTGGCTAGCAGGCCCATGGTTCGTAATATGTAATGTTCTAAAACATTTGGATTTATTGAAACATTTTTAAAACAGTGTAAAGAATTGAAACATTTATGTAAACAGTGTACGTTTTGCTCCTTACTTTGTAAACATTTTAAGATAATAAACACACCAGTCAAATGCAGTTAGTCAGGATACTTGCTAATCAGACAGTGTGTAATTGCTAAAGTGTTTAGGCATTAGCGGCCCCCAAAAAGTTTCCAAAGCATGGTCTTCAATTTTCCAAAATAAAATCGAGATGGGTTAGGCCCTCCCTTTTCCTTGACTCTGTTTAAAATAACTTTCAATGCAATGCGCCAAACAGTAAAGGAAAAAGAGGGCGAAATCGAAAGAATGTCATCGCCAGTGCGCATAGGCGATAGGTATTAAAAATATTTTAAACTTCGAAGAAAGACCAGCTGATTAAAAACTCTGATAAACCAAGTAAAAACCTTGAAAATTTTTTTTTTTTGCTTTTCTTGTTTCTCCGGAAAAAAACATTGATGCAAATGATCGAAACATTAGTTTTCACAACGAATTTTGTCCAGAAGGTACGAATTATGAGAATCTTCGTTTACATTAGTGACAAACCTTTGTTATCAGAATATGAATCAGTTACATTTAATTTACAAGCGCAAACAGAGCCCAAAAGAAGGAGACACCAGCCTAATGGCATTTTCCTCCCTCAGTTTTTGTGCTTATATCTGCATTTAACAAATTGAACATAGATTGGTGACAAAAGAATTCTACGAAAATGATTATTACTCATTTTTCGGATTCTAAAGTTACATTGAGATTACTTGGCATATGTGTACAAATTATTTATTTTCCTCCTGGCTCACTAGGTACAGCATTAAGTTACAGATGAGTCTCCAAAATACAGCCTCATTTCTTGTTATACATTATGTTTCACCTTAATTCTTGATCTCCTAACTTCGTAATGGACTTGTTCTACTCTAAATCATACCTGTACTCATCCTCGAGTAGGTTTTTTGTTTTCTCGTACATGTCATCCTAATTTTATACTCATGAGCACAGATCCCACTAGAATGTTAGTTCTTATTTCATGACTTGGTAGGTATTTAATGCATTTTGAAATTACCAACACAGACTCTATCTGAACATGTATAAAAAATATAAATTCTGGCGTAAAGGAAGAGCGCTACAAAGTAGATCTATTTATACTTTTTAACGTAAGCTTAAAGAGTATTTTATTCATTTGCAGTAATGTCACATACCTATAGTATTTGCCTTGTCTCCTTTAGTTCATTTTGATTTTCCGTTAGTTCTTGTGTTTTTTCCAGTGTTGTGTTCTTTATGTGGTCTACATGTAGTCTTACTTTGTGTTCTCTCTCCGGGTGTTTACCTTTACAAGCTTTTGCAAGCTTTCTTTAATCACCCCACAGTCTCTTTCTTTTTATTATGATTGTATGTACGTATATTATATGAATCTCGTGATCAGGTGAAAGAGCCTGAAATAAAGTTTATGAAACTGAAAAGTAGGACCTCCCCCGAATTTTCCAAATCGTAAATAAAAACTGCTCTACTTGAGAAAAAAAATACTGAAATGCTGAAATTTTCGAGACCTAAATTATGAGGCCCCCAAAACCTGGAAAATCGCATTTATGGGTTTCTTCTCTCCCCAAACTTTCCCGTGGAGGCCCGCCGTCGATGCGTTCCTATGCAGGTTCTCCTCCTGACGAATGAACCATCTTCCTCTTTCAGGATACACCGCTTGCATACACCAGCATATATGCTGACTAATGATAAAAAGGTCAATGGCTACCTTTAATTATGAGCTAACCCAGGGAGTTTTTATTTGGAACAAATCCTTCGTGGCTAAATTCAATGAGCTGGTTAAGACACTTTTCACTTAAAGGTCATACGTAGTCCCCGCAAACTTATGTTGAAGCAATAGCTACATCCTGCATATTTTCTCTTACATCCATACAAGTATCTTCTTTGATATGTTAGAACATAAATATTACATATTCAAGGTAATCCAAGGAGCAACCTTCAAACATGAATTTCACTTCAACTCAGTGAGACATATTGTAACATGATCCTCAAAAGCCACTCATGAAACAGGATGCCCGGGTACATTCATTCAAATTGGGGAGACTACATTTTTCCCTTTAAATCAAAATTAATCTAATTTTTTTTCTTGAAATCTAAATTTGTTTCTAAAGCATGAAATTTTAAATAAAAGAATTGTTAGATGCAACTTTAAGGTCTAAAATGTGCCACCCCCCCCCTTAGCCATTTCGACCGAACACTTACTCCCAGACCTACGTTACGGATGCGCCCCAACCTATAGTGGCTCCCCAGTGGCGTACTAAGAGCGCTAGGGAGAAGCCCGAACCGGTCATCAGCCTTGTAGGGATGCCATGCTACAGCCAAAAATTTCAGTGGGCTAAATAATTAAAACTTCAGATCATGCTGTCAGTCCAAAGCTTTGCCAAAGATAAAACCATTATTTTAAGATCTAGGAAAACATATAACAAAAAAGTTCTCAAAGGGTAGAAGTTTCATCCCTCCCCTGAGGCAACATACCTTCAATTACACCCTACCAAAATAGAAAAAAAAATCACTAAATAACGAGGATTCCTAAACATATAAACTATTCAACGTTTTGCCGAAGTTTTACCAAAAATAGCACCATTTTGCATTCAAGCCACCTCACAAAGACAAAAATTTCTCGAAGTGTATAGAGTGTCACCCCCTTGTCTTAGACAGCACCCCTTGACTTACGTCCAGCCAAAGATAGGAAAAATATCACTAAATAATGACAATTTATAAAGATATAATCAATTCGAAGCATCGAAAGCAATAGCACAATTTTACACCTGAGCCATGCCTTACATGCACCCCCTCAGCCCCTCCTTCATGATGGCACTCATCACAGGTGAAAAAGGAAGTGTTGTCCCGGGTGTTAACTATCTGTAGGCACGCCGCTTGGTGTTCCTCCTAGCTAGTGTCATAAACTGCCCCCTAGAGATTTTGCCCGGGCTACGGCCTTTCAACGGATTAAAATGAACCCACTTTAGTAGAAATTAAAGACGTTTCTAGACTATCAATCCCCTTGGGCACTAAATAAACCTATTCTATCTTCATTTTATGCATAATTAGTTATGCCCGACCCCCCCCCCTGCCTACCTACACACACCTTTAAAAGGTAAAAACTGAATGTTGGATTTGGGGAAAAGCTACCTCTTGAAATAAAATGACCCTTTTGACAACAAAGTTTTTACAGTATTTTTGTCTTTCCTGTTTTGCATAAATATTCTGTTGTTTAACCAACATTCATGATGTCAGCTAAAAAATAAGTCCCTTGGATGATCGGTTTCTCCTTTCTACTACTTCCAGTCTGCCCTCAAAACGTTTACAAAGGAAATATTGGATTTCTTTGTAGTATGCATTTTGTCAACCATAATTACATTATTCTAGAACTGTTCATTTGCTAATTTCCAAATAACCGAAAAATTTTCCAAAAAATAAGACGCTACTTTCCGGTTGATTCTTGTTTACAGGTTGTCTGTAAAAATAACAGGAATGGACTGAAATATTTTTCCGATCAATCTCTATTGTACCGTACTTCTTCTCAAGCTTTGTATTCAACTCAATACCTCGTTGACTCAGGGAATCACAGTCTTATGTTTAAGAGTAAGTTGAAAACTTTCCTTTTTGAGTTAGCTTTTTGTCGAGTCATAATTGTTTTGGGATTAAGTTAGAAAATTACCTGTTTGAATTGCTCTTTGCTGTGTTGTTGTGAAGCGCGACTGATCATGCTATTGGTAATGCGCTATATAACTATTGTAATGTAATGTAACTCAGAGCATATGACACTAGGCTGGCTACTCCAGACTTAGTACCCGTAATTGGATTGCACTTGGAGTCCTCTACTCTTCCTCACACTACAAATTTGCTCATTTCAGACACTCACTTTTACGATGTCAAACGCAAAATATAAATTACGTAATTAGCACGTAGTAATGCAGTGGTAAGCTCAGCATACACCACCGTAACACATCATCTACAGACCATGCTTGTCAGTGACCAACTGAAAAATTTTGAACATTTTCATTTTTTTTTTCGACATCCTATGTCAGTGTGGTGTGCACTTGTATCTGTTGTACAGTGATTTGAGCAGGTTTTACTTTTGTTGATAAGCATGTCATCACCTCGAGGAGCTATTTTCATTCTTTACGTATAGAGTACTAAGTATTAACAATTTCCAGGTAACGTGCGAGCATGAAAAGATACCAGAACTCTTACTTGGAACAAAAAACGTTTCATTACACTTTAATACTAGAAAGTGGCGTGAGTTTTCTGCAAGCTAAATGCATGCCTAGATCGATAGTCACGTGCTTCAAAAGCTTGTATGATTTAGTGAAGAGTCTAAAATTCAGGGTTTGCCAGATAGGCCTGCCAAGTTTGATTTTACAGCACTTTTTCATAATTCGGGGTGCGAAATCCTATGTTAAAAATGCAAAAACTAATGCATTGGAAGTATCGCCGTTGCCGTCATGTTTTGTTAAATTCGCTCTTCCCTTTAAATGTCTTGCCATAGAAGGAATGGCCATTATCTAGCCCAAATTTCTATCTTACTTTTTCTGATTCATGCATGAATAATTTCATTAGCCAGTTTTGGATGGACAAGCTAAATTTCAGATGGTCCATTTAATGATTATATTCAGGGTAACACTGTCACAATGTACGGGCTTTGTTGTGGTCCACTTACATACCCCTGGACGTCAAAGAGCACACGAAGGTGGTTGGGGGCTTCAAAAAAAAATTTAGTAGTACCGCTAGGCTATCAGACACATTCAGAGTTCAACCAAGAGCATTGGCATCATGGTATGCACTGACAGGCATACTCAACAGTGTCATCATGGTCGGTACTAATTTTGCAAACACGAATTATTTTCACAATATTCACCCTCAGTGACATATACTGTAAGCCTCAGTTAAGTGTCACCTTTGACCGTGTTAAGGGGTTCATAAGGAGACAAAGAGAAAGCACGCCCTCTATCTTGCACATTGTTCTCATTTGAAAGCTCTTTGGTATGAACCTGATGACAATTCTCAACCTCATCCCACTGAACAAAGAATGTTTACATTTGTGTGGAGACATTGGTGATGATACTACTTTCCAACCCTTCATAGGATAATTTGACCGATGTCTTTAGACCAAAAAGATGCGTACCTTTACACAACGCCTTAAGAGAAAGCAATGAAGGGCCGCCTGATGTAGCCTGATGCTGAACTGTGTACATTTCTTACATACAAGATGTTACCTACAAGACATATGCATGGTACAAGGAAAACAGTTGTCTCGTCTCCCCTGATTAGGACACCGTAAGGTTGTAGCCCCTTCTACTCTGCCATCGTCGGATATGAGTAAGATGCCTTTCCTTAGCGATCGTGACCAATGCAGTTCTGCAGTGCAGATCACATGTTAGCTGTCGGTCTGACATTTTGTCTCCGGCGTACTACTTCTTAGCTTCAAATGTAAGCGCATCCAAAGGTATTCCAGGCAAAGAAAGTAAAAACAAGAACACATAATATGATGTTTTCTGTTTTGCCTGTTATATCACGCTATCCATAACTGACTTGTAAAACGCACCGCCTGGAGCATTCGTTAGCTGCGAAGACAATGATATAAGGGAAAGGTAAATGCCGACTATTTTTCATGAATGCCGAAAAAGTGGTTTAAACCTACAAACAAGATTATTCCTTGAAAAGTCCCACCTGACAAGTAAGTAGAACACTTTGAAGAGATGGTATACATCAGTGGCGTAGCTTGATATTTTTTTGCGGGGGGGGGGGGGGCAAAAGCAAAACAATTCCGACAGATTATTATCTTGAAGTAATGATGTACTATCTAAGTGTAGTGCCACTATCATCTGGCGTGTAGCGCGCGGAAAAAAATTAGATTAAAATATCTCCGAGATTGCCTTAAATGACACTTCCAGGCCTTGTCAGTAACCATTTCGATGTGTAATTCTGCTTCAAAACATAAGAAGTGTTGTAAGCAAACCCCTAAGAATATAATTTTAGCTACTAATTTCCGTTGTAAGAATTTTTAATTAAGGTGGTAAAAATTTCCGACAGAGACTAGAAATTTCCGACAGAGGCCTTCGGAGGCTTCGTGGGGGGGGGGACCGTCCCCTGCCCCTCTAGCTACGCCACCGGTATACCTTACCCAACCGTTGTTTCTGACAGCTTTGTATGGTAAAATGTTATGTTGAATATAGTCACCTGTTACATCTTCCGATATGTATTTTAATAATTCCAAGATTGTGTAACTGAAGCAGTACAGAGAATTCGGATTGCATATCGTGGACCTTTTCTACTTTACTGAGGTCGGGTTTAATTTCCTCAAAGTAGTGGTATCGTACGCTCTTTATGGCACTGTCGACTTCTTGAAGAAATGGCCAAAATCCGTACAAGTGTAATTCACGACAACGGCTAATAGCAACATTAACAAGGTAAAACCCTGAAAAAGGAAAAGAATATGTTACCCACTGATACCATTGACATTACTCCTATGCTCTCGGGAGAAGAATATCGCCCCAGGTCCCCTAGTAAAGGGGATCCCAGGACAGGATGCTCTTTCAACACTACAATACTTTGTTTGTATGACAATAACTACAAATTCTAATATCATTGTACGTGTACTTGTATTTTCTACATTGCATATGGTAATACCCTCCTATATGTACTAATACTCGGGACCGAACTTCTCTAGTCACTCCTAAACAAACTTGTTAAACTGACTTTTTTGACCTCTAGACTCAAAAGTAATTTACTTTCATCAGGTAGGTGTTAACACCTCCTTGCTTTCATGAAAAAGCTGACTTCTTGTCAATAAACGCAATAAATTTAAAAATATGACTTCACCTTTACAAATGCCTCGATACTTGCCAACACTTTGATACAGAAACCACTGTTTTCTATAGACCCCGGAACGAAGTTTGCCACATGAACAACTGTTCTCATAGTTCCGTCTAGAAAGACACCTATCATCGACAGCTTTCTCAGTGGCTGCTCCCATATACTTTGGAACACATTCTAGCGAAATATCAGAGAACCTAAAGCAGTCACTCTTTGCTTCCTTGCCGAAGGTGAAAGGAATCTATGCAATCATGCGAGTATATGTGTGCGTATGTATGTGTGCTGTGACGCTTGGCTTGTAAACCCGATATCTCAAGGTAGCAATAGTGTACAATTTTCATACTTGGTATATAACTTTAATTATATTACGAGGAAGAACCCTATTGTTTTCAGTGGAGGTCAAAGGTCATTTGATGTCAAAAGAATTCCGAACCGAAAACCTCGAAAAACACGATATTTCAAGACAGGGATGGTGGATACTTTTCATACTTGTTATAAAGATGTGTTATTTTAAGAGAGAGGAAACAGGCTAAAGGTCATTTGAGGTCATCAGAGTTGAAACTACAAAAACTCGTAAACTAAATACACAGTGGGTGGTACCTTCCATCTATGCCCGGCGTTCAAATCCCTTTTTAGACGTGGTCATTTTTCATTTTTTATTCAATTTTTGGTGGAATTCAAAGGTTATGTGAGGTCAGCGGAGGTCAAATCGTAAAAACATCGTAAACATGACATAGTAAAGGAATCTATATTTGAGGGATAAATCAAAGTGTAAACTAAGCCCTTGGGCTTTCTGAATGGAAGAAGGCAAAGGTTATCGGAGGCCTTCTATACTGATGAAAGTACGAAAACTGAGAAAATCTCTTGTAAACACATTATCTCAAGATAGAAATGATGTATACTTTTCACACTTGGCCAAGAAACCGTATTGTTTTGAAGGAACGTCAGAGGTCATTTAAGGTCACCAGAGGTCATAAACCAAAAACCTTGTGAACACGATACTTTAAGATAGGAATGACGGATTTTTCATACTTGGTATATAGATTTTTCATGTTACGAAAAAGATCTAAATTGCTTCTGGTGGAGATCAAAAGTCATTTGAGGTCACCAGAGGTGAAACTACTAAACACTTGCAATAATCGCCTGAAAACACGTTATCTCAAGATAGCAAGGGTAAATGCTTTTTACACTGAGTATATATATATATATATATATATATATATATATATATATATATATATATATATATATATATATAGGTAAAAATGAAGTAGTAAATAGTGCTAAAAGTTTGTGAAAAATTCCACGACGTTTCGGGTTTAAACCCTTCATCAGGTGGCAAAAATGCAACTGATCGTTGACACGGCCAAACGTACAATTTAAAAAATACACAATAAAATTGGGCACGGTAAACCTCGGCTAGGAAAACAGACAGTGTTAAGTGGTTACAACGTCAAAAAAATGCAGGAATTGCTCCGTTATAACAGTTCAAGTCTAACGTTCAGACCATGTGGGGACAGGGTTCCAAGTTTCATGATTAGGCGGTTTTCGGCAGCTAGGCGGTCATGATCGGAACCTCGACACGAGATGGCCGCCGAAACCATCAAGTCACGGATCGAGCAAGTTGACGGGGGATTGAAGTGGGTGGCTACCGGGAACCCTGGGAGGTTCTGTTTGATTGATCTCAGGTGCTCGGTGACTCGGTCAGCAAGACGGCGTTTTGTTTCTCCCACGTACAGTATATTACAGCGTTTACATACTTCAGCCAATGTTGTTTACGTTCTCGTATGTAAACGCTGTAATATACTGTACGTGGGAGAAACAAAACGTCGTCTTGCTGACCGAGTCACCGAGCACCTGAGATCAATCAAACAGAACCTCCCAGGGTTCCCGGTAGCCACCCACTTCAATCCCCTGTCAACATGCTCGATCCGTGACTTGATGGTTTCGGCGGCCATCTCGTGTCGAGGTTCCGATCATGACCGCCTAGCTGCCGAAAACCGCCTAATCATGAAACTTGGAACCCTGTCCCCACATGGTCTGAACGTTAGACTTGAACTGTTATAACGGAGCAATTCCTGCATTTTTTTGACGTTGTAACCACTTAACACTGTCTGTTTTCCTAGCCGAGGTTTACCGTGCCCAATTTTATTGTGTATTTTTTAAATTGTACGTTTGGCCGTGTCAACGATCAGTTGCATTTTTGCCACCTGATGAAGGGTTTAAACCCGAAACGTCGTGGAATTTTTCACAAACTTTTAGCACTATTTACTACTTCATTTTTACCTACCTACTTCACAAGTGCTACGCAGTACTTTGACCTTATATATATATATATATATATATTGGTCAGATTGAGAAAGGTTCCTATTATTTATGATGGAGATCAGAGGTCATTTGAGCTCGTCGGTCACCAGAGGTCAAAAACCGAAAGCATGGTCAACAAGATAGGAATGATGGATACTTTCAGACTTGGTATTTCGATGTTTCATATTAAGAGGAAGGTGTCTATTGGTTTTGGTGGAGGTCCAAGGTCACCTGAGGTCACCTGAACTTTGTAACGTCTGGTAAATACGATATCTCAAGAGTATACAGTGGTCCTTACCTCACAATTATGTTGTTTCGTAACCAACGAAAATGGGTGGCTGAATTTTTGCACCATTCCAAGGGTAAAAGTATAGAGAACAACATATATCTTTCACAAACATAACTTCAAGTTTAATTACCCCAATGATGGGCTTGTGTAAAGCATGTCGGCACAATATTATAATTAAAAACAGCCTCCTATTAACGTGTATGTTGAAAGTGTAGAAAGTGAAGTAGAAGTAGAAAGTGTTCGGTTTTCCATTCTCAAGGCTCGGTTTTGGAATCCCATTCAAGCACTTATTCTAGTTCAGTCTTTGCTATTCAGTTTTTGGCTTCTGTTACTTATCATACTTGCGATTTAGGTTTTGATATTGAGAGAAAAAATCCTATCGTTTTGGTAGAGGTCAGTGGTTGTTTGAAGTCACCAGAAGTCAAAAACTGAAAACTTCTCACACACCGTATCTCAAGTTAGAAATCATGAATGTTTTCATACTTGGAATGTTGATTTGTTATACCTAGAAAATTACACCTGTTGTTTACAGTAGAGCACAAAAGTCAAAGGAGGTCATCGGCAGTGAAACTACGAAAACCCTGTAAACAGAGGTACCTCATACTTAGCATGTTGATGCGACATGCTCGTTACAGATTTCGTCAGCTTGAACTCTGGACATTTACACTTTGACCTTGGTTTCCGAATCAAGCGGTGTAGTGACGTATTTTTGTGGTTAGCCCTAAGACACTGGGCATCTATCTTCAAACAATTTTTATGGATCGATTTGTACTTCCACGTATGATGTGCCTAGAATCGGATTCAGTCGCTAAATTAGCTACCAAATGAATCTTGAACAATGAAAATCGGTTCAGATTTAGTGAAGTTATGAACGGAAGTAAAATTCAGCAATCTGTCAAATAAAATTCAACAATCTGTCAAATTATTGATATTTGAGACGAAAAACATATCAGATAGGTACTTCATGTACCGAAATTAACAAAGCGCGTCCTTATAATTACAGACGAGCATTATTCCTTGATATTTTTAGCAGTGAGGTACACCCCTACTCTTTGTTTAGGCGAATACCTGGTAGAAATACTAAGGTCAATTTGTTATTTGCGGTTTTCTATCGTTAAAAATTCGGCCAAGTCGTGACGCTATCGGCCAAGTCATGGGAGATTTTTCTAATGTAATTACAAGAACATTTTGCTCGTTGGTGAAGGTAAATGCTAATTTGGAGTCACTTGAGGTCGTGTGGTAAAAGACTCGTAAACACTCTATATCATAAAAGGTAACCGTGATGGATCTTAAAGTGGTCATATAGATGCTCTCATAATGCTTTCACTAATGCAATTGTTTTTCGTGGCTGTCAAAGGTTATTTGAGGTAACACTGTGAAAACCTAGTATGTAACTGTGATGGATCTAGTACGCAGCATGTAAAAGGCGCATATGTTGTTTAAAAGATCCCCATTGCTTTTGATGGAGGTCAAAGCACATGTGAGGTCACGAGAGAACAAATTGTGAAAATATCGAAAAACATGATATCTCAAAGAGGAACTTTTAGGGATAAGCCGCAGTGCAACAAACATTTCCATTTGCAACAAATCACTAAGCCTTTGGGCTTTGTGGTTTGAAAAGCGCTTCAAGTGACATTTGTTCTAACTGTACTTTTGCGTTCTTTTTTTCTGTTTTCTCAGCGCTTTGATCTTAGCTCTTTATAAATATTGCATGCATGTATGTTGGAAGGTAGGCAGGCAGGCAGCTAGATACGTATGCATAAAATGGGCCATGGTTGCACATCCTTGGTCAGGGGTATCTTATTCCACTTTTGTTCCCAATCACCCTGAACTAAAGTAAAGCCACTGACTGAATTTTTATTGTTTAGGATTAATATATATATATATATATATATATATATATATATATATATATATATATATATATATATATATATATATATATATATATATATATATATATATATATATATTGATTTCATAATAAGAAAATGTACAACCATGTCGTCATTTGTCACGTTTCTTGCAACTGTCAATATACTTGTTTGGAATAAACAGCACACTTTAAGATCAGTTGTGTACTTGTAGTTCACACACCCCACCACAGGTTAAGGAGCACAACACTTGAAATACAAACTCTCTTACCTGTCGTTATCCTCTTTTTAAATCCACGTGTCTTCCAGAATTCTTGAACCTTCTTGAAATGACTGGGATATCCTAGAACGAACTTATTTTCTGTAAGGTTGTACAGTTTAAGAACCTTAGTACAATTTTCCATTGTAACGGCAGTGTAACAAGGAGCCCATAAAAGTTCCCGGTACTCCTTCATGTCATTTAGAAAGCGAGTGACATTATCCGGCTGAGAGAGCTTTTGATACCTAAACAGAAAACGTGTAAAAAGGAGAGCTTGTAATACAAATTATTCTATGTTATTAGTCTCAGTTTCAAAGGTTAAATTAAAGACGAGGTGGGGGTTTTATTGGGTCTTATATATATATATATATATATATATATATATATATATATATATATATATATATATATATATATATAATATGTATATATAAGCAATTGGGTAGGCTTTTTGCTATTGGTTTAACCGGGAAAGTCTAATCGGATTACTTAGACCTAGTGTGTAGTCCCTTTAGTATGCTGGTAAAACGTTTCGGATAAATTCCCATACATTTTTTATACCTTTCGAGCTTTGTCTGTCCATGCCTTGTTTCTTTCCATAGAAATGACATAAATTGAAAGGATTTGCAAAAGTGTTGATCAACTTTTGGGTTATAGTTGCTGAACAGTGCTGTGCCATTCATCATCCTAAAGGAGTTTTTTATTCCCCACCCTACTGCGTGTCACATAACTTGTAATAGATGAGATATATTACGCTTTTCTAGAGACAATCAATTGTCCAATTTGGAAAGTGCTTGCAGTTAAATAGCTCTGGAAGCTTTCACGTGATTCAGTTAGAGTGCACGGCTTGCTTATAGACGGGCTTAGTATTCAACCAAAATTCTGATTTAGCCTCAACTGAGGTCTAATCCGGAAAATTTTGCCCGTACCAAAGTGTCCCGTAACTTTGGGGGACGCGAAAAAGCCAGAAGGAGTGGGGGGGGGGGTCGGGAAAGAAAGACTTTAAAAGAACCGTGTTCTGAAGATTAGGCAAATGTTTATGAATGAAGTTAGCTAGTCGTGGCATAGACCAGGATGGTGCCCAATTACCAATGAAACTCTACTAGAATTGAACTGACGAATTTTGAGCCTGAGAGTTTCTGAACGAGCCTTTTTGATGGCATTTTCAGTTTAACCCCGAAATTAGTGCCTTATGTAGATGCAGCCAGACTTTTCGTTCTTGCGAATTTGAAAGTCTGTTTCAGAGGAATATATGCGTTTGATGCAAAGTGCTTGGCTATACGGAATGTCAGGAGATGGCAGCTAATCTGTAGTAGGTAGTTATTTTTGTTCGTGGGTTTATTGAGCAAATCTGTTTTAAGTTAACCATTTTCTATGGTCACTGTGATATCTAGGAAAAGTACACTGACTCTAGAGGAATTAGCCATGAATTTGATGGTGGGATGGAACGAGTTGAAGTTTTCCACAAAACGTTTCAATGTATCTTCATCGTCGGGCCAGATCATGAAGATATCGTCAATGTGACGTTATCAAACTTGTAGTTTTAAATTTTGTCGAGACAGGAATTCTTTCTCAAAGTTGCCCAAGTTGAATTTGCAAATGAGGGAACCATCTTGATTTCCGTGGTGATACCATGATTTTGGAGATAGTGGTGATTACTAAAGATGACATTATTATTTGTCAGAATGAGGCATATCAGTATACCTAAATGTTTCTTGTACGCGATTTTACCTTGGATAAGGCTTTACAAGCGGATATGTCATCTCCGTTCGGTATGTTACACTACGAAGAGAACGCGTCAAGAGTAACCAGAATTGTGTCCTGTGCGAGAATTTTTATCTCACCAATTTTACGGATAAAGTCCGCTGTGTCTTGAACATAGAAGGGAAGGGACATGGGGTTGAATGAGCAGGTCAACAAATTTCGAGATTTTCCCGTCGGTGACAGTTCTGGATATCAAAGGTCTGCCTGAATTTTCGGTAGAAAATACAAACGGCCAGGTTGTTGTTCTACTGGAGAAGATTGGGGCCAGTTTGAGAGTTCATAGAGTCATTGCGAACCATTTGCAGTCGTCGGCCGCTTCTACTTGTTTTGCAATTTCATAAGTGGGACTGGAATCGGGATGTTTGCAAAACTTTTGTCGGCCGCTTTAATGACGATGATATCGTGATACTGTAGATTTTAATAGACTTCCTTTCACTTTTTGTGCGATGGCGGCTAAAATCTGAAGTTCGGAAGTGATAACGCCGTCTTTGTCGGCAAAATACCCTCAAAGACGTATAAGAGCCGAAGAACGCTGTCAGGTATAAGGACAATTTTTGTGTGTCTTCTTTCTTTTTTTCTCCTTCATCATGAAACATATACATATATATATATATATATATATATATATATATATATATATTTATAAATATATATATCATATTATATATAAAAATAATAAGTTGAACACACCACAAAGATGGCAATACGAGAGCACAGATACGGTAACAGAATAGCGTATACTTCGGACACCCCTGTGTCCTTCTTCAGCGCAAAATGTGAAGTGAAGGTTAATTTACAAATAACAGACATAGCAATGAGGTTAAAACCCTTGGGGTGATAAATCACAGGGGGAAATCGCTAAAGATGCTCAGGTCCTTGTTTAGGCCACGGGTGTGTGTGTG